>JALGBA010001441.1:22500-182500 GCA_023970755.1 Azemiops feae
ACGGCATTGGTGAAAAAAAAGTGATGTGTGATTGTTTTTCTCCCGACCTTTGCAGCATCCCCATGGTCACGTGATCAAAATCCAGGTGCTTGGCAACTGGCATGTACTTAGGACGGTTGCCCTGTCCTGGAGGGGGGGGGGAGGTCACTTGATCCCCATTTGCAACCTTTCCGGATGTCTTCCGAAAAGCAAAGTCAGTGTGGGAAGCCACTTAACGATAGCAGTGGTTCTCTTTAACTCCGCCGGCCAAAAAGGTCGTAAAGTGGGACAAAGCTCCTTTAAGAACTGCCTTGCTTAGCCATGGAAATTTTGGGCTTACAATTGCGGTCGTAAGTCGAGGACTGCCTGTTTGGGGAAAAAAAAACAGGCCTTTGAATTTGGGGGGCGAAGCAATAAAGAGCGGAGAAGGTTAGAAAGGGACTCAAGAGAAGAAACAGGGCTGGGATGGCATTTCTTGAAATGCACCAGCAGAGGGAGACAAATCCTTCATCTTGATTTTATGCTTAGATCCTATTTTTTTTGTCCTTGCTTCTCTAATAGGTTTCTGGGACGCCCGTTTGGTGTGCAGTGTCATTTTCTTGGGCTTGTCTGCCTTCTGATCCCTCTCCCCTTTATCCCCCTTTTTAATGAAAATAATAATAACCGGGGGCAGAAGAGGAAAAAAAAAACCCCATTCATACATAACTCTCACCTTGAAGCTCCGGAGAAGATTAGATTTAAAGTACCTTGGGGAGAAAAGAACAAAATGAACAAAAGGGAGATGAGCAGAAAACTGGGACAGTTGCGTACGCGCAAGAGATGACTTATCGGCGCTTACCGTTTTCCCCACATTTGGGAAAAGAAGGAGGTCGCCGTTGGGTTTGAAATTGGCAGACAAATTACTACAATGGAGCCCCACTGATTTTCTGTGGGAAGGGTCTTATACTACGGTACTACCGTGTTTCCTTGAAAATAAGATCGGGTCTTATATTAAATTTTTGCTACAAAAGATGCATTAGGCCTTATTTTCCAGTTAGGGCTCATATTCGGGGAAATATGGTACTAAATGCGTCTGTCTGGCTGAGGATCTTAACTGGGGCTTATTTTTGGAGTAGGGCTTATATTACGAGCGTCCTGAAAAATCATGCTAGGGCTTCTTTTCCGGTTAGGTCTTATTTTCAGGGAAATACGGTACTAAATGCCTCCGTCTGGCTGACTACCTTAACTGGGGCTTATTTTTGGGGTGGGGGCTTATATTACGAGCATCTTGAAAAACCATGCTGGGGCTTATTTTCCGGTTAGGTCTTATTTTCAGGGAAATACGGTAGGAGAGCGCTGGTTAAATTTTACGTGGGTTTGGAGAGAGAGAATAGAAACATGCTACAGAAGAGAAGCTGGTTTGTTGACACTGATATAATGAAGGTTTGCCAGTCCGGTCCTAGGCAAGGGATACGAGACATCCCCCCCTCCAAACGTTACAAAAATCCGTCATTTTTTATTTTATTTTGCAGAACCAAATTCCAATTTCCATACAATGGAAAATTCCCTCCCGAAGACCCTCTCCTACATACAGGCAGTCCTCGGCTTAACGGCCACAACTGAGCCCAAATTTTGGCTGCTAAGTGAGACAGTTGTGAAGCGGCTTGTGCCCCGTTTTACGATGGCCGTTAAATGAAATGACTGCAGTTGTTAAGTTAGGAACATGGCTGTTACGGGAATCTGGCTTCCCCCATTGTCAGGAAGTCGACAAAGGGGGATCACATGACCCCCCTGGACACTGCGACCGTCATAAATATGAGTAGATTGCCAAGAATCTGAATTTTGGGGGAATGCTGCAACGGTCGCGAGTGTGAAAAACGATCAGGAGTTATATATATTTTTTTCAGTGCCGTCGTAAATTCAAATGGCCACTAAAGAAAAGGTTGTAAGTTGAGTATTGCCCTTATTGCTGAAACTTTACGCCAGCTATTCTCTCTGTTTCCACTGCTGTCACTTGCCCTGTATTAACTGGGAAGCAAATGCCGTGTTTTATTTTGGTTAAATACATGTTAGGGAAGCATAATTTGGCCTGCTGTGATGGTTCAAAACAGACCTCGGCAGTTGCCACATGCGAAGTGGGAAACGATGCGTCGCACGGTGTCTTAGCAACTGTGTGGATGCTGGAGACAAAATGCTCCACCATGCATGGCTGAACCGCAATTGCCGGCAGCTGCATCCAGCAGCACCAAAGAATTCTGGGAGCTGTAGTTCCATCACAGGGAGGACCACAGTTCCTTCATGCTCCAAACATTTAATCTTCAGATGCCATCCTTACTCTACTCAATCACACATTTATATTTTCAACCTTCGGGTGTTTTCATGAGGTTTGTTTTTTTCCCAGCTGAAAAGAGCATCCTGCATGAGCTTAGCAGAATAACAGAATTGGAAGGGACCTTGGAGGTCTTCTAGTCCAACCCTTTGCTCAGGCAGGAAACCCTATACCTTTTCAGACAAATGGTTGTCCATTTTCTTCTTAAAATCCTCCAGTGATGGAGCACTCACAACTTCTGGAGACAATGCACAGAATAACAGAGTTGGAAGGGACCTTGGAGGTCTTCTAGTCCAACCCCCTGCTCAAGCAGAAGATATCATTTCATACACTTGGTGGTCCCATCTCTTCTTTAAAACCTCCAGTGATGGAGCACCCACAACTTCTGGAGGGAAGCTGTTCCACTGATTAAAAGAATAAAAGCTGGAAGGGACTTTGGAGGTCTTCTAGTCCAACCCCTTGCTCAGGCAGGAAACCCTATACCTTTCCAGAAAAATAGTTGTCCAGTTTCTTCTTAAAATCCTCCTGTGATGGAGCACCCACAACTTCTGGAGGGAAGCTGTTCCACTGATTAAAAGAATAAAAGCTGGAAGGGACCTTGGAGGTCTTCTAGTCCAACCCCTTGCTCAGGCAGGAAACCCTATACCTTTCCAGACAAATGGTTGTCCAGTTTCTTCTTAAAATCCTCCAGTGTTGGAGCACCCACAACCTCTGAAGGGAAGTTGATTGTTCTCACTCGTAGGAAATTTCTCCTTAGTTCTAGGTTGCTTCTCTCCTTGATTATTTTCCCCGAATTATCAATTGGGAATTTGGGATCGTTGGGAATTACCCTAATTTATTCCAAACGTTTTGATCAGTGTCTGGCTGGAAAGTAGGACTTTTTTCACTGTCAGAGTCTACGGAGGCAAAACGGAACCTGGAAATAATTTTAGTCCTCTGGAAATTTCCCAAGAGGAAAGACAGGACTTGGCTGCCGGACAAATCCCTTTGTCTGTCTCTTCCAACTAACATCAGGTCTAAATGTAAAATCTAGGCTTCTCGCGAGCCGTTTTCTTGCAAGCTCTTGACTTAGCCACTTACACAGGACCCAGCAAAACCCATAGAAATCCTTGAAAAATATCCGTTAAGGAGCCGTTTCCGCCCCCCCCTTCTCTTTCGCAGCATCTATAAAACATTCATAGCCCTTCCATTGTGCTGTAAATCCTTAGCAGGGGTTGATAACAGGGGCATTAATTTTTAATGTAACATTTATAAATGGTTATTAAAATATCCTTAATGTAAAGTGTCAGTTTATTTTTAATTAACTGTTGGTGGTGGAAGCCTCCCACTTGCCCCCCATCCCTGGGCACTTTATAGGAGCTAGCATTAACTCTCTGTGGACTTGGCACCATCCAAGGGGAGATGATCAGAATTGGGGAGGGGGGGGGCTGGTATCTTAACGAGGGTTCCTTGGTTGGGTGCAGTTGCTGAAGGGATGTCGGCCTTTGAACTGGAGTAGGAAAGGTCTCCGTTTGCTCAAGTGGTTGGGTTCCACCAGCAGAGAGGTGCCAATGTTGAGTTTTGTACCGTCGCAGTCGGTGTGGGCACCATGCGTGCATGACGTGTCCCACGCAGAGAGAGCACACTGTGAACAACGCCGGCTGACACACAAGCCTTGGTGGCTAATGCTGATGGAAACGATGCTCAGAAGGAAGAATTTTACTGATTTCTCTGATTCGGACACTCGTAAAAAGGAGAGCTTTTGATCACTTGACCATCTCAAAGCAGGTGGCCAGCTTTACAGATGCCCCTATGTTCAGCTCAACGCCCTAAAATGTGGTGATGGTTTGCGATCGGCCCCTTCCGGTTTGGCCCAAAGGTGCTTTTTCAATTCAAGAGGCAACTGGACTTTCTTGTTTTTCAATGAAGAAGTTTTGCTTCTCATCCAAGAAGCTTCTTCGGCTCTGACTGGAATCTCCACAACACCTTCCAGCTTATGTTTGTGAGACAGGGAGCATTCCCCTTTCCTCCCCATGGCAGAAGCAAGGAGATTTCTCCATCTGAGTACTACACAAAGGGACAATCTAGTCTATTGAAAAGAAGGACTAGGGGTGACGTGATAGCAGCGTTCCAATATTTGAGGGTGTCACAAAGAAGAGGGGGTTCAACTTATTTTCCCAAACTCCAGAAGGCAAGACAAGAAACGACGGCTGGAAACTAACCAGGGAGAGAAGCAACCTGGAACTAAGGAGAAATTTCCTGACAGCGAGAACAAATCACCAATGGAACAACTTGCCTCCAGAAGTTGTGGGTGCTCCATCACTGGAGGCTTTCAAGAAGAGACTGGACATCCAGTTGTCTGAAATGGTATAGTGTCTCCTGCTTGAGCTAGGCTTGGACTAGAAGACCTCCAAGGTCCCTTCCAATGATGATGATGATGATGATGATGACACGGAGGGTGCGATGATACAACCACTTGGCAGTTCAAGGCCATAGGATCGAAGGAAGAAACAGGAGGGGACAAATCCGTTTGTCTCGCCTTCCTGGTGGAAATTAAGGTGCGGCTGTAAGGCGCACGTATTGGCGAGGGAAGCATCGGTGGACTTGGGCCGACTGCGATAGGAAATGATGTCTGAGTAATTTTGCTCCCCTAAATGAACCTGGCTCTGTGGCGGGTGTCAGGTTTTTGCTAAGTGCCTTAAGCCGAGAGAGACTAATTAGGAATGCATTAAATATTAAAGCTCTCTGACACCAGGGCATCAGCGATGACAAAAGGAAAAAAAACCCAGTAACCCAATCTGTACCTAACAGAAGTAATTTATGTTCCCTCCTTTGAACAAAAGAAAATCCAATTACGTGCCTAGCTGGAAAAAATGTATTTAAAGAGAACGTCATTTCATGCGCGCGTGCGTGCACACACACACACACACGGGCACACGCACGCACACGCCAACTCCCCCACAATATATAAAATAGCACAGATGTTGGTGCATTTCAGTCCCTCCGGCACTTCAAGCGGTTCCTTCCTTGTGTTTTATTTTATACAAATAGTTTGCGGGTAAAAGAAAGCGGCTCTTCGGCCGGTTTGCTTTGGGACTCGAACCAAGCCAAGCCCAATTTCAATCCAGATTTAAGAATAAGATCCAATGGCTATAATCTGCCAGAACATTTCAGGAATGCTTGCAGGGAACATGGGTTTCCTGGCAAATGTGAGGGACGTGCATGAAGATTGTAACACGTGTAGTTGAGTTGAATATCAAATAACAGTTTGAGATGGCATCGTTCTGCTTCATTCCATATCTATCTATCTATCTATCTATCTATCTATCTATCTATCTATCTATCTATCTATCTATCTATCTATCTATCTATCTATCTATCTATCTATCTATCTATCTATCTATCTATCTATCATCTAATCTCTACTATCTATCTTCTATCTACTATCTATATCATCTATCTATCTATCTATCTAATCTATTTTATCTATCTAATCTCTATCTACTAATTATCTATCATCTAATCTATCTTCTATCTATCTATCTATCTATCTATCTATCTATCTATCTATCTATCTATCTATCTATCTATCTATCTATCTATCATCTAATCTCTACTATCTATCTTCTATCTACTATCTATATCATCTATCTATCTATCTATCTATCTATCTATCTATCTATCTATCTATCTATCTAATCTATTTTATCTATCTAATCTCTATCTACTAATTATCTATCATCTAATCTATCTTCTATCTATCTATCTATCTATCTATCTATCTATCTATCTATCTATCTATCTATCTATCTATCTATTTATCTATCTATCTATCTATCTATGCATATACATACATGCATACATACGTACATCTACCTATTCATATATCTATTTGTCTACCCATCCATTTATCTACCTATTTGTACATCTGTCTAGCTATGTGTTTGTCTATCTATTCATCTATTTGTCCATCTATCCATTTGCTTATCTATTCATCTATCGATTGATCTGTCTGCCTATCTATCCATCTATCTGTCTATTTATTCCTCTATCCATCCATCGATCTATCTAGCTACAGCTATATGTCTATCTATTCATCTGTCTTGTCTTTCTATCCATCTGTCTATTCCATCTCGTTCGTGGTTTATCTCTGCATTATCTATGGAAGTCCTTCCTTATCTGCCCCTCATTCAGCTTCGTTGGCTAACCTCAGGTTCAAATACAGGGAAAGGAGGAAGAAAAGAAAACTTGCTTTTATCTCCTTTCCGCCCAAATTTTCAGCTTATCCCTTTTGTGATCTAGTGATGGCAAGGCTTCTATTTTAACCGGGGTGACTTCCTTTTCTCCTGATTGTAATCTTTGGATTGGTATTAAACAGCTGTGATCTAATGAGAGGAGCTTTCCAATGCAGTCAAAGCAGGTGAACCAAACTTTTTCCAAACACGTTTTTGTGCCTTGGAAAGTTCCCGAGATGTTCTTTTCCTCCCTTTTCTCTTCTTGCTACCCGTTTTAGAAAAAAAGAAAGTGGTTTATGAGAATTCTATTTGACTCTCTCACTATTTTTCATGAGGAAAATGAAGGAAACGGAAAGCTATCGGCACTCTGTACTTCCAAAGCGACATTGTGCAAATCAGACAAAATCTGATTTAAACTGCTGATTTGAATCCCTGATTAGATTTGGGCCAAGCATGCATTTGCAGACGCCAAGCTCCGCTGAATCACCAAATCAGTTTGAAGGCACCTCATTCTATCTGTCTCGTCCCAAAGATGTGTCTTTTCCATTTCAAGAGGTGATTGCTGAATAGCCCCGAATAAAAATAAACAAAGTGAAAATTGCAACCAAGGTGAATTTTGCTGCTTCAATCTCTCGTGGGCTTTCAGTAACGTTCAAAGACCTTCTGGAAACGATCCGTTCTTCACATCTGCCTTCAAAATTCTCTTTCGGTGCTCCAGTTTTCTGCTTTGGGCAGAGAGTTGCTTTTGCAATAAAATCGGATCAGCTCCTCTGGTGGTGTTTCCTGGCTGACTTACCTGGCAAGGCTGACAGGTAGTGAGTTTCCTGCAAATACGGCATCGAATATCAACTTGATATGATTCTCCGGGGATCCCATCAACCTGGACGACAAAGCAGCAGAATATCTCTAGAAGTCCGAGAAAGAATTTGGGGTTTTTATTGCTGCTCCTTTGACAAAAGGATGGCTTTGAAAAGGTCAAAGCACGTGGAGCGGTAAATAAATATTGTGGGATGAAGCAGTTTTCTGAGTGTATACAAAGAACTGTCAGTCTCCTGCTTAAAAGCTTGTTGGAAATTTCTGCCTGCAACCTGTTGAGGCAGCAGGTGTCAGAATCCAATTATATCTTATTTCTAGCTATCTATTCTGAGAAAACCCAATTCTTACTCTCTTTTGGATTCTGTCATACTACAAAGGGGGGGGGGAGTAAACACGGGTGTTTATGACTGGCATTCCTCCTATCAACTACAAAGGAACATCCTCTGTGGATTCCCTCTGTGGAGTACTAACCATAACAATGCGGCCATCAGCCTTTGATCTCACTCCCTATGAAGCCTCCTTTTACCGGCAGCAAGGAAAAAGGGGGAAAAGACTGCAACGTTTGGGATTCCAATGGATTTAACACCCAGCCATCTGCCAATTTGAATTGACCAGAAGGAATGTGGAGTGGGGCTGCCTGGGAACACTTTAAAACATTGAATGGTCAATGGGGTTCCTCAGATCCTGTCTAGCATGCCTTCAGTCAGTTTTTCTTAATAAAGATTCCTGTTGGAAGAACCGTTCCAAGAGTTCTGTCTTCTTAAGATGTAAATTGAGGTGGGTCCTTACAGCAGGATTGGGAGAAGACTGGTAAATATTTGTATACAATAGGTTCTGAATTAATAGGTAGAATTACGCATTTTGAAAGAGCGAGAGAGAAGAAGGCATATCCATCTATATCTTGTTTGCTTAGACTGGGTTCTTCATCTCCCATAACAATTAACAATATTTTTAATCACTCCTCTAACAAGCAACAAAGTCTGGGTGGATTATAAGCCAACATTATTCTTTTTTTTCCAAGCTCTCGTGAAAGCACAAATGTGCAGAATCAGGAAAAGGAGACAGAACAGAGGGGGGGGGGGGAAATATCTACTGAAAAATGAAACTATTAAAGTACGGGCAATTAAAAGGCAATGAAATCAGATTCTTCATCATTTATCCCATTACTTTGCAGTGAATTCACTCAGATGTACACATTCAACTTCTTCCTTGGACAGGATAGATTTTTTCTAAAATTAATCCTCAGTGCCCCTTTATGTGCTTCATGCTCAATGGCGAGAATCAAAGCTTTCCTAGTTGAATCTTGAGCTGCTTTGAATACCAACCAGAGGGAGAAAAAGTGGCCTATAAATCAAATAAATAAACGCAGGTATATTCATGTATCAGACGCTGGGCAAGAGAGAACTTAACCTGATGCTATCTGTGCATGAACACACCAGAAGCATACAGGTAGTCCTCAGGTTACGGCCACAATTGAGCCCCAAATTTTAGCTGCCAAGTGAGATATTTGTTAAGTGCGTTTTGCCCCATTTTACAACCTGTCCTGCCACAACTGTGAAACGAAAATCACTGCAGTTGTTATGTTACTAATACGGTTGTTAAGTGAATCCGGCTTCCCCTTTGACTTTGCTTGTCAGAAGGTTACAAAAGGGGATTGCGTGACTCCCCCGGTACGCTGCGACCGTCATAAATATGAGTCAGTTGCCAAGCGTCTGGATTTTCATCACGTGACCCTGGGGATGCTGCAACGGTCATAAGTGTGAAAAACGCTCATAAGTCACTCTTTTTTCCAGTGCCGTTGTAACTTTAAAGGGTCACTAAACAAACTGTTATAAGTCAAGGACTGCCTATATTCCCTTCTCAAACGCTGCGCAAGAGAAAAGTCAACCTGATCAAACCTGTGTACGAACGCATCAGTAGCATAATTAGAATTTTAGGTGAACCCAACTGCATTGCTTTAATAATGAGAAACAAACTTTCTAGCTACTCTTTCCACACCATGGTGAAGCCTTCACGAGACCTAGAAACATGATCTGAAGTGAGATAAACCGAAAGTTTAATCCCCTTTTATTTTCCGAGATGATACATCCTCTATGCCTCCTGTCTAAAACGTACATCAACGTATGCCCGTATCTCTATCTATAGATCTCTTCTGCTCGTCTTTGAGTTCACAGTCATCTTTGCTTCTTTTTTTAATGTTTTTTTTGACAATCAAAAGAGGAGGAAATAAGAAAAGAAGAAGCTAAAAAAAAAAAAAGTCCACTATTTTACATTTCAAATGATTCCTGGCATTTTCCCTTATCTGTTTGCACCAGTTTGACACGCTCTTTTTTTTTTTTTCCTTCCCCGATTTGTTAAGAGAGGGTAGCTTTGGAGAAAAAGGGAGTCGAATAAAAAATATCTAAATTCTCCAATTGCCAGTGACGTGGAAATTAGTCCGTCATCTTTCTTTCTGCAACTTATTCCTGCAAAAGAGACATTGATTGCTTGGGAACCATCTTGAAAGATGTGTACGAATAATCCTCGACTTAACAAAAGTTTGTTTCATGGCCGTTCGAAGTTACAACCGGACTGGAAAAAAAAGTGAATTATGACCATTTTTCACATTTATGACCCTTGCAACAGCCCCACGGTCACGTGATCAAAATCCAGACCCTTGGCAATGGACTCATATTTATGACGATTGCCGTATCCCGGGATCGTGTGATCCCCGTTGGCAACCTTCTGACAAGCAAAGACAAGGGGGAAATCAGCGTGTTGCTACACTTAACAAGTGCGATGATTTGCTTCACAGTTGTGGCAAAAACAGTCATAAGATGGGGGCAAAGCTCACTTAACCGATCTTTCATTTAGCAACCACAATTTTGGGGCTCACCCGTGTTCGTAAGTTGAGGACAACCTGTAATTTCAACCGGGGATTCTTCACACTTGAAAAGTCCCAGCGGAAGAGAACGAGGCGGCAGGAATTCTTGGGTACAATTCATGGGGTTTTTAATTATTTACTTATTAAATTAATAAGTCGCCCATCTCCACCTTGCAGTGCGCTTCTTGAGTCGTATTCTTCCTTCCCATGCGTCGTCGTTTCTTGGAGCTGAATTGTGGCGTTTTTCACATGTTGGTGAAAAAAGAGAGAATCTCGGGCCATATACCATGTTAAGTTGTGGGTTGTTACGCTCTATTTTATGCCATAAGCCACAACAGACAGAATTTATACAAGCCGTAAAGCATGCTTTACATAGCTCAAAGTGGCAACACAGACAGCCATTAGCAACGCGCTCGACAAATAAACCCTTGCATGATGTACGAGGCTAACCAGAAAATGTGTCTGAATATATTTTTTATTTGTCCTTTCGAAATGGCCGAGAGAGTGATTTGAAGGCAGGCCGACTAAGCCAATCAGAAGTCGAGTTTCTTGTTGAATATCGGCGTAATTGGCTCGAATCTTTTCCCCATCTCATTCTCGGGATGTTTTAAAGTTGCTTTAGAATTCTTTGGAAGACATTTTTGGGTTTATTGGTTGATGGCAAGGAAACAGAAGGAGAAAACAGTGATTCTGTCGCTTTGCAGGTCCCTATTGTCCCACTTCCTGATCTGAAATAGTCCAAAGGAAGAGTTTATCTTTCCTCTTGTAGTTGCGACACGTAATTGGGAAGAGTTCGAAGGTAGGACATAAAATTGTAGAGCTGGAAGGGACCTTGGAGGTCTTCTAGTCCGACCTTCTATATCATCCTGGTCAAATGGTGGCCCAGTCTACTTTTCAGCACCCACAACTTCAGGAGGCAAGCTGTTCCACTGTTCCAATTGTTCTCACTGTCAGGAAATTTCTCCTTGCTTCTAATTTTGTTCTCTCTTTGACAAGCTTCCACCCATTGCTTCTTGTCGTGTCCCCTGTGCTTTGGAGAATAAGCTTGATCCCCTCTTCTCAGAACAGGACAGAATAACAGAGTTGGAAGGGACCTTTGCAGGTCATCTAGTCCCATCCCCTGCTTAAGCAGGAGACCCTACAACATTTCTGACAGATGGCAGTCCAGTCTCTTCTTGAAAGCTTCCAGTGATGAAGCTCCCACAACTTCTGTGGCAATCTGTTCCATAGGTTGATTGCTCTCACTGTCAGGAAATTTCTCCTTATTTCCAGCTTGAATCTCTCCTTGATCAGTTTTGATCCATTATTCCTTGTCTGGCCTTCAGGTGCTTTGGAGAATAGGTTGATCCCCTCTTCTCTGTGACAGCCCCTCAAATATTGGAACACTGCTGTCATGTCTCCCCTGGTCCTTCTCTTCACCTTCTCTGTCATAGGCCTTCCAGTACTGGAAGACAGTTATTATGTCCCCACTAACTGGACACCAAAGCCTACTTTTAGAACATAGAATAATAGGTTGGAAGGGACCTTGTAAGTCCTCTAGTCCAGCCTCCTGCTCAAGCAGGAGACCCTATACCATTGAACATCTTGTGACATAGAACACAGGTATCATACAGGTGAATTCCACTTTTTTTGTTTCGCTTGGGGTGGGATCCTCCCAGTCTCGTGGTTTTCCAGCTGAATGAAAATCTGAAAGGGCGAGAGGAACGCGGAAAAACTATTTAAGCCATCATGGGTGTGTGCTACAGAGGGCCAACAATTTTAAAAAGAAGTATAAATATGGAGTCCAGAAGAGCTATTTCCTGGTTGCTGGTCACCTTTCAACCTACACAACGGATGCACGGAGGGGGACAATATTTATGATCTTCTCTCTGGAGAGGGAGAGATGAGCAGGTTTCTCAAAGGAACGCTCTCTGCAGATGACACTTCCGTGATGCATCTGCGGATTTAGAGGGCAAGGTAACCCACCCTCCGAGGCCGTGTGGAACATGCAGGTGGCATAAATCCTGCCGAGAAGGGAGATGTTGCCAATGGACACCAGATGGTCGGATTCACTCGTTATTTATACCTATAATTAGCAGCAAGCTGTGATCTCCGGCCTATAGACGCTGTCAGCTTGCTATACAATGCTTCTTGCCATTGTGGGGGGAGAGAGAGAGGAGAAAATCTGGGAGGCAGATTGGGGGAAACATAACGAGCGCAACCCAAGCCAGGAAGGGAAGAAGGACGAGTCTTCGGAATCAGCATATATTCCCCAGAAGGACGGTGCTGAAATGATCCCTTGTAAAGATTTTATCTTTGCTTCCCCAGGATTTCAAGTATTCACGGGGAAACCTTTAAAGGTTTTGATAGCTTTGATTTCCCCAATTGCTTTTTTTTAGTGGATATAAAGTCCCTATTCTCTGGCCCGCTAGCCACAAAAGGCCTCAATCAATCAACCATTAATCCTATCAAATGTTTTAGTGGGAGCTCTAGTAACACACAAACCTTGGATCCAAAGCCACCTTGCTGAGAATATAGGATGCCTGGCTGCTTTCTCTAAGTACTCTACTTTCTCTAAGTAAAACCAACTCTCTCCCAGTCTTTTAACGCCTCCTCCATTAAGGTGCTGCACATTAGCAGAATTATTTTGGCCACTTCGTCTAGTCAATACGGGGAACGACGCTCCCTCTTGCCAAGAATTTGCAGTGAATCCTGTAAGAACGGAGAAGCGTGCTCTTTCTGACGCTCTTTCTCTCCAGCTTGAACAAAAACCAATCAATTGGGCTTTAGGTCTTCCCAAAATGCAAAAAAAACAGCACGGAGTTAGCTCAACCTGATCCAGGACTGGACCTGTTGGAGGTTAAATTTAACCTTCAGGGGATACCTCACTGGGTCAGCTGATCCCTGTTTTAGTGTTTCTGCAAGAGCTCTACCTTTATTTATTTACTATATTAAATAATCACTGGAGGTTTTTAAGAAGAGATTGAACAGCCAGAATGTCTATGGAGATTCTCAGTCATCCAGGTCCATGGTTGTCCCAAAAGTGCTTTTTACAAGAGGCAACTGGACTTTCTGGTTTTTCTTTGAAGGCATTTCACTTCTCATCCAAGAAGCTTCTTCAGCTCTGGCTGGATGGTGGGGAAGGGAAGGATTTATACTCCTTGCAGACAGCTGGTCATTTGCCTTCTTTTAGAGAGTCATTGAGGCCCCTGGAAGCTTATCTGAAGCCAGAACGGTACGGGGTGTCTTACTTGAGCAGGGCGTTGGACTAGAAGACCTCCAAGGTCCCTTCCAGCTCTGTTATTCTGTCTCAAATATGGGACTCTGGGTGGCTCACGATGAAAATGGAGTTTTGAAAACCCATCAGAATTTAAAAACAGCCCAAATAACCTCGACCTAGTAGCGAAGAACACTCGTAAACTCTCAAAGCAACTGTGAAATGGGCTCACCCATGCTATCAGTGTCCCAGACTCGCTGGCAAAGGCCGAGGTTGTAGAAAAGGCTGCAATGTCAAGCCAAGTCTAATACTTATCAATCAATCAATCAATTTGTTTTTTTATTTATTTATTTATAAAATTTATTGGCTGCCCCTCTTACCATAGGGTAACTCTGGGTGACTTACAGTTACCTATAAGTTAAAACATAAAAAGTTAAAATCGAACATGACCCATGGGGCGGGGGGGCAGGTTGGGGGGGGGGGCAGAGAGGTGGAATCTGTTATTAATCAACCACTTCCACTATGCTGATTCCCTACTGGGGACCCAAGCCGACTGGCCCTGCCCCGTCTTTAAGCCCTTACGAAAAGATAGGAGGGTTGGGGGGCCAACCGCACATTGGGGGACAAGATGTTCCAGAGGGCAGGGGCCACAGCAGAGAAGACCCCCCCCTTCCTGGACCCCACCAGCCAGAATAATCGGGCTGAACGGACCCATAGCCTCCTCTGCTGGGCCGATCCCAGTGGGGTGAGACAGTCCCTCAAGTACCCTGAACCCCTCCCACGAAGGGCTTTAAAGGGGATCACCAACAACTCAAATTACATCCGGAAACAGACGGGTAACCAATGCAGCTCGCGGAGCAGTGGCGCAACAGGGGCTATTCTTGGGCGCCCCAAAAATACCCGCGTGGCCACAATCTGCAGCAGCTGTAGCTTCCTCACGCTCTTGAAGGGTGTTATTACCATGAAATTGTAGGAAATTTCCGGGAGGACGGTGTTCCAGAATGTAGATGCCATCATAGCAGAACAGGCTCACTTCTTGTGTTCCAACAAGTGACACAATTGGGAATCAGGGCCTAACAAGACAGGATATGCCTCCTTTTCGTTGATACCCCCCAGTTTTTTGATAGAACAGCCAGTTGTGTGTTCCCTCGGCAGCTAAAGTATACCACAACCTTCCTTGTCCATGCTATATGAGAACCTGAGAGAGACTATCCCTTAATTGCTTCTCCTGGGCAATAAAACCAGCAAAACAATACATAGCTAGCTCATCTGCAACACTCACTGCCTGTCTATTACAGCAGTTAGCTTGAATACACAGACATGTGCTATTTATAAATTAGGCCAAAATCAAGTGGAAGAGCTTTTTCTTTCAAAACTCTCTGTGATATTGACTTTCTTCTCACTCCTTTAGTTAAAAAAAAAAGAAGAAGAATTTTCTCTAAAATCATCTTAATGTTTAACCATGGGCGTTGTCTCTCTGGGTCTGCAGGCGATCTCCCTGTAATGATGTCAGATCCTTGAGTTGGGCGGTCAGTATCTGGGATGGGAAGGTCCCCCTTAGGTAGGTCCAGGAGATGATTTAACACACACGTCTTCTAGATTTCTGACTTATCTTGTTAGTGTCATTGGACTTAAGCTCAGAAACTCATGGGAAACAATGAAACAGTCCCGGGAGTAGGTAGGTGTAGGTGTAGGACTAGGGAGTGATATAGTAAGAGTCTTCCGATATTTGAAGGGCTGTCGCAGAGAAGAAGGGATCCATCTATTCTCCAAAGACAGGACAAGAAGCAATGGATGGGAACTGGTCAAGGAGAGAATCAACCTAGAACTAAGGAGAAATTTCCTGGCAGTGAGAACAATGAATCAGTGGAACGACGTCCCTCCAAAAATTGTGGGTGCTCCATCACTGGAGGTCTTCAAGAAGAGACTGGACAACCATTTGTGTGGAATAGTATAGTCTTTCCTGCTTGAGCAAAGGGTTGGACTAGAAGATATCCAAGGTCCCTTCCAACCCTGTTATTCGGTGTGCTAGAGTGTGGATACTAAGTATATACCGGGAAACAAAAAGATGGGTCAACTTTCCCCCAGTCTCTATGTTACTGTTCTGTCTGGCTTGGGAGAGAACTATGAACACTAGGCCAAAGATGATATGCAAATGAGATGTTAATAATTCATCACCGAGTTGAGCAAGACCGTGGCGGGATACCGCTTGCAGAAGAACCACGGAGCCCTTCCTTCTGTCAAGTACATTGGTGGCTCCTCTCCGCCGTTCGTCAAAGTGTCTTTCCAAAAGCTAAAATTAGCCAGCCTGGCTTTGACTCTTAGACCATAATGGTAGCATATGGCATCCGAAGACCCCGTGTGATGTCTCTCTGCAATTCACTTCGCATTAACAAGCAAGAAACAGACGAGGGGTAGGGAGGAGATATGGGATCTCTGTTCCAGTTCACTCCTTGTCTCGGTGAATTATTTATTAACCTCCTTGTTTATTCCCTTCTCTCTTGTCTTCTCCGGTGGTGAGATTATGCATAATCAGAGCCATTGAGATGATCCATAACCACAATTATCCGGTGGTGTCTGCTTCGTAGGAAATGTAGATAAGGGCGTTCAAGTCAACGCATTCAAAGTTTGGGGGGAGGGGGGTTGGGGTGACTATAACTGACATTCATACTCGTTCGTGGATCATAGCACTAGAGAGTTAGAAGGAACCAAGGTGAACATCTAGTTCAACTACCTGCTGAGTGTTACTAATGAGGGATCTTGCTAGAACATCATTGTCCAGCTAAGAATAGCTCACAGCGTCCCTAGACAATTCACTAGGCTCTTTATTAAACTTCCTTCCCTACAATTTTCACATATTAGTTTGAGGCCATCCATCTGGGGTCCTCAGAGCACTATTATACCTTTTGTCCCAAAAATGCTTTTTCAAAAGGCAACTGGACTTTGTTTTTCCTTGAAGACATTTTGCTTCTCATCCAAGGAGCTTCTTCAGAGCGTCTCCATAGATACTATACCTCTTCTTCATCTTCTCTTCCCAAGGCTCCATATGCTCAGCTGTTCCAGCCATTCTTCATAAGATTTGGTTTCCAGATTCTCCATGACTACAATCTAGCAACTCTGGAACCCTCTCCTGGTAGCTAGGACGAGGCTGAATATATCTACCCCTGTGTGAACTTCTCATCAAGGTGTTCTACAGCATGTTACGTTGAGTCAGTACCCAGTTTTTAGAGAAGTTTGCAATGAGGTAACCAAACAAAGGGTCATAGAGGCATCCATTATACAATATCAGCTTCCACAGATAATAATTCTGGAGGAGTAGACTCATATTCTTCTCTCTAAAGAAGACCCTGCTTTGTTTCTTCCAGTGTAATGAAGGAAATTTCGATAATTCTTTAGATGTCTGAGACATTCCCGTTGCCTGAAGACCTCAACAGGACCTTGGCTCCTGTTGTCATTTTTGCCCACCACTAGGATCCCCCTACTCCTTTATCAGGCCTTGTGCCCCAGCTTGTCACCATCTCTTCCCCTGCCTCCTGGAGCAGCCAACATCTTGTTTACTCTTGATGTGGAAATAAAGAAATTTCATTTCCTATGCACACTGCTGTCATCACACAACGGTAGGAAGAAAAAGAAGAGACAAAGGATGATACTTCAAAGACGCCAGTCAACATGAAATCAAGAACACAGAGCAGACAAAAGGCAATTCAAAGTGGGCTCCCCCCCCTCCCACACATGAGTGTGTAGTCTAGACGGTGGGACCAATTTCTTGATTACTCATCTATTTTAGCTCATCATTTAGAGCATCTCCAGGGAATGTTGAAGGAAGAGATGGAATCAGCTTTCATGTACAAGGAAAGCAGTCTTGGCAATGGAGGTACATCGACCAGCCGTTCAACCCCCCCATCTCAAAAATCCCTAGATCCTAGGAATCCTACAATAATCCTAAAATAAAATCCTAGAATAATTTGTAGAAGAGAATTCATACTTAGTGCCATTTCTATTTTTTTTTCTTTTTGGTCTTTCCATTTTGCTGAATATTAGGCGATCAGCCATAACTTAGTCACCATGTGTGCTTCATCAATGTGATCATTCATCCTCATTAAAATAGAATAGAATGGAATGGAATGGAATGGAACGGAACGGAACGGAACGGAACGGAACAGGAGATGGAAGGGACCTTTGAGATCTTCTTGTCCAGCCCCCTGCTCAAGCAGGAGAACATATACCATCTCAGACAGGTGAATGTCTAGCCTCTTCTTAAAAATCTCCAGTGATGGAGCATCCACGATTTCTGGAGGCAAGCTGTTCCACTGGTTGATTGTTCTCACTGATAGGAAATTTCCCCTCAATTCCAGGTTGCTTCTCTCCTTGATTAGCTTCCACCCATTGTTTCTTGTCTTGCCTTCTGGTGGTTTGGAGAATAGAATGACCCTCCCCCCCTTCTTTGTGGCAGCCCCTCAAATATTAGTATGATTGGTCAAAATAGAAATGTTAAAATAGTATCGGTTTGCTTGTCTGAGCTTTATGGGAAATAGGAAGGGGATTTTGCAAACAGGCCACTGAAGTTAAATTGTCCCTCCTCCTGCCAAAGTCAAGTGTTGGGAGATATGGACCTCTTACCCCATCCAAGTCCAGGTTTTCCAAGTCATGACCGATCCCACAAGATGGGATCTCTTTTCCCAAGGTGCTCCAAGGATCAGCTGGGTTCCACATCATGGCACCCACCAGTAGCAGTTCACACCATTGGATAGTTTTACAGAGGAGCTGACAATCCATCTCTGTCATCCAGCAGCAGCCAAGGAATGGCAATATTACGAGGGATACTTACCGCGTTCAGAGATTCTCCCAGCTGTTCCGATCTCAGTGTAAATACGGACAGTCCCATTCATCATCTGCTTTCCTTCTTCAGCGCACAACTCGAAGATGGGACTGGATGATTTACTGCCCACAGCTAGAACTGCTGCGGCTTTTTCTCTGAAAGATCAGCATTTAAAGAAAACACACATATGCACACGGAGAAACTCCTACGTGTATACAAACCCATTGGGAACAGGTAGTTCTGCCCACTACAGACGTATGTCGTAATGGCGTTGAAGAGAGACTGACCAAACCAGGGGAAGGAGTCAAACGGGGAATTAGTCTGGAATCTTTACGTAGGCGCAAGGAGACAAAGTCTGACCCCTCTTGAATGCTGTTGAATCTTACTTAGTCTGGCCCAGCTGCAAACCACTGGCCTGGGAAGATTCCTGCAAAATAGGCATCAGCAATAAAGTAGCCAATTGAACTCTTCACCTGTAGAACTGGTTGTCTGCCTCTGACATGGTTGTAAAATGGGTCGGTCAGATGACTGATCCTTTTTTTTTAATGCGGTGGTCATTAAGCAAACACAACAGTCGTAAACAGAACGCTGCAATAGTTAAGCAAATGCCGCAATCATTAAGCAAACTAATGACTTGCTGTGGGTGCAGTTTTGCCCCAAAGAGGAAGTAAGTGTCGGTTTGGGACAAAAACATCATAAAACACAGTTTTATCTCCATAAATGATGGACACATCATGTTGGCCCTGAAAGAACTTTTTTCTTGTATCCTTTTTGTTTACTAAAGCAGAGGTCCCCAACCTTTTGGGCACCAGAGACCGGTTCCGTGGAAAGAGGTTTTTCCACGAACCGGAGGGTGCGTGGTTTCGTGTGCTGCCTGCATCCCAAGTATGGGGCTTTGCTTGTTTGTGCGGACCAGTTGCTGGCATGCCACGGACCGGTACTGATCCACGGACCGGAGGTTGGGGACCCCTGTACTAAAGGACACTAGAATTTACTAACACTTCAATCCTATTAAAGCACAAATTATTTAGTCAGCCTCCCCAAACATGAACACAGAAGGACAGCATTGAAAATACAGAAAAACCCAAACTGAGATGGGAATATCCACCGGTTTCTACAAGCCCCAGCGATGGCTTAGAAATCTGGCGGCCTTTACAGTTTGAATTGGAATTTGCTAAAGTAATGCAAACAAAGGAGGAAGCCAGAACAATAACTTGGTTATTTTGGGGAAGTGTGCTGTCCCATTTCTGCTCAACCATTCTTGACTGTTGCGGTTGTGTTTCTTCCTTGTTCATCCTGAAAGGACTTTCCTTGTGAGAATAATTACGCCTTGATATAAGACCACGTATTTTTATGCCTGGAACAGGACAGGGATGAGCAAGGTTAATTAATAGCGAGTGGGAAAGATTACAGGTGCTTCTCTACAACACTTTTTCTTAGATACAGCAGCTCGGAAGAGTGACATGCCTTTTGTTTCGTTCTGTGCGCTTTAGTTCCTCCGTCGCATTTCTCCAGCGATCGCTTCTTACTCTTTGGTGCAATTCTTGAAACGTTCCGCTTGGCCTTCTCCTCTGGCAAAATGCCAAGCCCCCCCCCCAAAATAGCAAATGTTCAAGACACAGCCAACCTTTTGTGAATAAGCAGAGAATCGCTCTACAATGCTAGGTGAGAAATTCTGATGGACTGTGTCAGCAGCGCCTGACCCGAGCATTGGAAGCGGACCAGGAAACCGGTTGCAGCTACGTAGCTCTCTGCTCTCGAAGGGTGCCACGTTTACGGGAGGGAAACAAAAGGAAGAATAGCGAGGAGGCTGCTGATTAGCAACTGGGCTAATTAAAGCTCAGTTAGTGGCAGTCACTAGGCCTCCCCAAAAAAAAGAAGGACTGAAAAGATTTATACGCATTTCTCCAGGGTGGTCCAAACTATTTGGGTGTTCTACTGAGAAGAGGCGTGATGGAGGTACAACCAAATCTAGAAATATGTTGGCCGTGGATCAAAAGGGGATAGAATTTCCTCTTGTTCCTCTCCTTTTCTGACATTTCCAGTGTCTTTCTTAGGACACTTGTTTCAATCTCTTTGCTTGCTGTAGCAAGGCTTGATACCTTCTCTTCCCTAAACGTAGTTTAACGTCTGCTTCTGCCACCGGTGAGATACTTCTTGCAATATTGATTTGGCTTAATTAAGCAGCGCCGTGGCTCAAGCAGTTAGGACACTGGGCTTGTCGGCTGGGAAGCCGGCAGCTCAGGTTTGAGACCCGAGCGCCACACGACGGGGGTGAGCTCCCGTTCCTTGCTCCTGCCAACCTAGCAGTTCGAAAGCATGCAAATGTGAGTAGATCAATAGGTACCACTTCGGTGGGAAGATAACAGCGCTCTGTGACATCATGCTGGCCACATGACTGCGGAAACGTCTTCAGGCAGTACTGGCTCAATGGCCTTGAAACTGAGATAAGCACCGCCCCCTGTAGTCAGCTAGGACTAGTAGAATAAAATCTGCAGGGACTCCTTTACCTTTTTAAAAAAATATTTGTTTACTTAGTTAAGCAAGTCAGTCTAAAATAGGGGAAGATATCTCTCGTGGGCTGTTGTGGGCCTATTGTCTATTACTGATCTGCCCCATTCATCCTTTCTGATGCATCACCCCCCACTTTGCCAGGAAAAAAACTAGAGTAGCACCTCTTTGAAGCTTTGGAGAGTTGAAATATTAACACGGGCAGTCAGCTAGACTAAATTTATATCGAACTGCGTCTCTCTAAATAAAGCATGCATCTGAACGACCTCTTAGGAGTGCAAGTATTGAAAAGGGCGTTTGTGACCCATACATAATATCCCAATCTGCACATTTGAATTACCTGGAACATTTTCCTAAGAGCTGTATAGACCCGTCTGTCTAATCTATCTATCGATATACCGATCTATCTATATCGAGCTATCTATTTTATCTATCTCGCGGGGTACAAAAACGTCATTATATTCTCATGCAAAGGAAGGCCGCTCCACATGAAGTGTGAAATAATCAAAAGTTTACAATAACAGTGGATGGTTTTTATCAGTTAGTCCAAATGTCTTTTGATTAAGATGGCAAAAGGCTCAGTTCAACTATGGAGTAATTGCCTCCTCCTCCTCCTCCTCCTCCTCCTCTCTACAAACCCCACTCCCTTCTAGCATGGATGATGTTTCCTAGTTGGGTCATGAAATGTCTGCAAGAAAACAACCAAGCTCAGAGAACACCAAGGACCCTAGAGTCCTCGTCCATCAGGCGTGATTTTTCTTTTCTCGCTTTTTTGGGTGCCAGTCAGGACTACATTGCAAATGGCTTTGATCATCATCTTCTCCTTCTTTTTCTTCTCCTTCTCCTTCTTCTCCTCTTCCTCCTCCTTTCTCCTTCTCCTTCTTCGTCATTGGGGTACACAGAAGGAGCCTCCTCGAAGATTGTGGAGCAATATTTCAAACCACAATCGGGCGTACCCTGGGCAACGGCAACCTTATTTGCCGGCTAATCCTTCTCACACTCGTCCATCAGACATGATTTTTCTTTTCTCGCTTTTTTGGGTGCCAGTCAGGACTACATTGCAAATGGCTTTGATCTTCTTCTTCTTCTTCTTCTTCTTCTTCTTCTTCTTCTTCTTCTTCTTCTTCTTCTTCTTCTTCTTCTTCTTCTTCTTCTTCTTCTTCTTCTTCTTCTTCTTCTTCTTCTTCTTCTTCTTTTCTTCTTCTTCTTCTTCCTTCTTCCTTCTTCCTTCTTCTTCCTTCTTCTTCTTCTTCTTCCTTCTCCTTCTTCTTCTTTCTTCTTCTTCTTCTTCTTCTTCTTCCTTCTTCTTCTTCTTCTTCTTCCTTCTCTCTTCTTCTTCTTTCTTCTTCTCCTTCTTCTTCTTCTCCTTCTATCCTTCCTCCTCCTCTCCTCTTCCTCCTCCTCCTCCTCCTCCTCCTCCTCCTCCTCTCCTCCTCCTCTCCACTGACATGAATTACACCATGACATATGACATTATTTTGGACAGGAGTTAGAATCCACATGCTTGTTAGGTGCTTACAGAATGAATGGGGTCCATGCGCCCTGCCCTTCCTTCTCTTATGCAGCCTCTCTGGCTTCCCCATTTTCATTTTACCCCAAAACAACTCCTCTCTTGGGGCTTTTTCAGATTAGAGAAAAGGGTAGCTTTGCAAGGCTGCAAGGGGTGCCGAAATGCTGAATTGTACACAATTTCCCTCTCTCTCTCTCTCTCTCTCTCTCTCTCTCTCTCTCTCTCTCTCTCTCACACACACACACACACACACACACACTCACGCAGTCACTCTCTCTTGCTCTCTCAACCTCCTCCAAAACAAAATTTAAAAACGTGCTCCTTCTGCCACCCAAATGAAGCCTTCAAGGAGAAATTCAAACAGAGATCTCCTTTGCCAGGAAATAAACCTGTCAGAAAAAGTGGAAGATAGATTTTGATCACTTGTCTTCATTTCTCCTGCCGTGCATGTACCTAATTTTGTAGGAGTGCTGAATAAGCTGAAGCTTGCATGTTGTACCCTTCATATCCAGCTAAGAGTAAAAAGCTATTTACTCAGTCCGACTGGATTCAACACTCCCTCAAGGTGGGGTATAAAAATCTGGATAACCACTAGAAAGAATCGTACCAGGTGGTCACCTAATGACAATTTTGCACCTACGTATGAGGCTATAAGCGTATCCTATAAAGATTGACTTGAGAAGAAACACATTTCAGGCCCAGGGGTGGGGTGGGGGATGACTTCAGACAGGCATTAAAAAGATTGTGCTGTGATTATCATTTGGGAGTGCAGTTGCCATCATTGTGACCTTTAGTCGTACCGGCAGGAGGTGATGGCATTAGAAATCTCGTGAAAAACATCATGAGTTGATATCAGCAACCTTCTGAGAAGACAGACATCAAACTGTGCGACAGGCCAGGCTGAAAATCATGAACAAATAGCCTAAGATCATCTGGTTGGCTTTAGCCGAGGGAGAGAGTGAAGCTCAAGAAAAGAAATTGTGTACAGGAAAATCCATAGCGGAGCCCAAACTTTCTGTTGCTAAACTCGAATGAGCTTTGCCCCATTTTTACGGCCTTTCTTTCTTGCCACAGCGGCTAAGCCAGGAACACGGTTGCTAAGTGGATCTGGCTTCCCCCGTTGACTTTGCTTGTGTCAGAAGGTCACAAAAGGGGATCCACACGTGACCCCTGGACACTACAATGGTCATAAATGTGAATCAGTTGTCAAGCGTCCAAATTTTGATCACATGACCTTGGGGATGCTGCAGTGGTCGTAAGTGTGAAAAAGGGTCATAAGTCACATTTTTCAGTGCCGTTGTATCTTTGAATGGTCACTAAATGAACTGTTATAAGTTGAGGACTGCCTGTGTTTTGCTTGTTTGGAGTGTATCCTGCCCAGAAGAGAAGAGAAGAGAATATAGAAAATAGGATAGGATAGGATGGGATGGGAGGGGAGGGGAAGGGAGGGGAGGGGAGGGGAAGGGAAAGGATATGGAACAGAACAGAACAATAGAATATGGAAGAACAGAATAGAATTAAGGAATAGAATGGAATGGAATGGAATAGAATAGAATAAAATAGAATATTGGAATGGAATGGAATGGAATGGAATGGAATGGAATGGAATGGAATGGAATGGAATAGAATAGAATAGAATAGAATAGAATAGAATAGAATAGAATAGAATAGAATAGAATAGAATAGAATAGAATAGAATAGAATATTGGAATATTGGAATATTGGAATATTGGAATAGAATATTGGAATAGAATAGAATAGAATAGAATAGAATAGAATAGAATAGAATAGAATAGAATAGAATAGAATAGAATAGAATAGAATAGAATAGAATAGAATAGAATATGGAACAGAACAGAACAGAACAGAATAAGGAACAGAACAGAATAAGGAACAGAACAGAACAGAACAGAATTCTTTATTGGCCCAAGGAATTTGTGTGATGCGATGTCCCCTCCTCAACAAGTCAGCCTTGACCCAGCCTGTTCTCGCCGCCATTTACATTTTTAACAGGGGTTTGAAATCATGTTCTAGCCACTATTTCACACCCATCCACCCCAAATCGCACACTCAACCCCCCTGTCTTGCCCTTGATGGAAACAAGCTTGTGTTAGCGAGGCTTTTAAGAGGGCAGTTGGTTGCCTTCTGCTATGAGCCGGCTGCTGAAATGTTTATTTCCTGTCCCTTTGAACATCATATCCCCACTTTGCAGGGGAACAAGTGTCCCCGGTATAAAAACGAAAGAAACTTCAGCAGCCTCGGGGAAGGAAGGCGCAACCGGCTGCAGCATCTCTGCCGAGACGCAGAGAATCATCGAAAGGATATCGATTTTCTCCCTTCCCTTGCTAAAAGAACCTTCTGCCTCACCGCTTGCCAGCCGAGTTGTCGGAAAGCCATGAGTTATGAACCCGCAGGAGCCTTTTTAATTGGGGGAGCTGTGGGTTAATAATTTAGCAGAGGTGCTGCAGAGGAAGGCACGGGCTGAGGAGGGGAGAACCCGGAGCTTTGCTCCTGGGTGTCACCGCACAAAAATAACTTGGATTTAGGAGGACTCAGAGACGAGACCTGGACACTATGGTGGTTTCAGCCTGCCTGGGTGGATCATCCCACCCTTCAGAAGCCACGGTGATTTGTGCAAATGTACCGGAAAGATTCTTGCCCCTATGGAACCTTTCATGGTTTGACCCGTGGTGGAAAATGTTGTGTCCTCGTAAGTTACCCTGTTATTGTCATAGGCCAGGAAAATCAGGAGATCTAGATGGTTCGAATGGGTATAAAGATTTATTACAAGCTTGAGCTCTTTACAAGGATCTGAGCTACTAACGGCCAAGGGAAATTAGCGGAAGATAAAAGTAGAAGGAATTCAAAGTGGGCTGAACGTAGATCTCTTCTGGCCACCAAGGGATCAGAGGCTAATGATGTGTTTGACCCCTCCCTCGGGTTCAGCCTGGCCATCTCCTCCAGTTATGGGTGAACGTGGTTCCATGGTAATCCTCGGAAGGGGAACATTTTTAGCAAGGAGGGTTTGAAAAATGCTTGCCTGGTTTTGAGTTTTGTTGAGCTCCCTTCTTAATGGAATCCTTCCTGCTAAACAGCCTTCCTTTTAGGTCCTTTGCTTCCCTAACTGCAGATATAGAGAGAAAGGATGCACTGATAAAGCAGAATATTTTTAGCCGAGGATTGAAATGAGGGATCCTTGATGCTGTCTGAGCTTGGTTGTTTTCTTGCAGACGTTTCAGGACCCAAATAGGTAACATCATCAGTGCTGGAAGGGAGTTAGGTTTGCAGGGAGGAGGGAGGTAGGAGGAGGAGGAGGAGGAGGAGGAGGAGGAGGAGGAGGAGGAGGAGGAGGAGGAGGAGGAGAGGAGAAGGGAGAAGAAGAGAAGAAGAAGAAGAAGAAGAAGAAGAAGAGAAGAAGAAGAAGAAGAAGAAGAAGAAGAAGAAGAAGAAGAATAAGAAGAAGAAGAAGAAGAAGAAGAAGAAGAAAGAAGAAGAAGAAGAAGAAGAGAAGAAGAAGAAAGAAGAAGAAGAGAAGGAAGGAGGAGGAGGAGGAGGAAGAGGAAGAAGGAGAAGAAGAAAGAAGAGGAAGAGAAGAGGAAGAAGAGGAGGAGGAGAAGAAGAAGAAGAAGAGGAAGAAGGAGAAGGAGAAGAAGAAGAGGAAGAAGAAGAGGAAGAAGGAGAAGGAGAAGGAGAAGGAGGAGATCTGTGGGGTCTTTGGTGCCCTCCGAGCTTGGTTGTTTTCTCACCGATGTTTCATTACCTAACTAGGTATCCTCAATGCTCCTACCCTTACTATCACTGATGATGTTACCTAGTTGGGTCGTGAAATGTCTGCGAGAAAACAACCAAGCTCAGAGAGCACCAAGGATCCCTCAGAAAGAATGCATCGTGGGAAATGGAGAAGCAAGCCAACAGCCAAACAGATTAACTAAAGTCAGGAAAAGCCGCTGTGCAATTATCGAATCCAATCCATTTCTACCAAGCTGAAAGCATCCATGCAGAAAAGTTCATCCTATCTTCAGATCAGTCTAGAAGCTCTTGTTTGGACGAGCGAATTCAGTTCAAAGCTGTGATTCAATCAAATTGCCTTCCGATCACATTGTTAAACGAAAACCTTGCCCGGCCCTGATAAATGCAATAAATAGATAAGGGGCATACTAATCTGATAAAGCGACTGAATTTCTCAACAGCATGTTGGGAAGCGGTATCTTTCTATCACACTTGCCGTTTCAATCCCCTCTTCCTTTCTCGCTCTCTTTTAATCTTCCTGACATAGGAGAACAAATTTCGCAACAAGGCACTTGTTACCGCTTGCAACATGTGGAATAATTAAATTTGCATCGCTCTCTGTCACTCGATCAGCCATTTGGTTGAAAATGTATCACTGGGGCTCAAGTGCAGTAGAGTTTTGCTCTGCAAATAAGAACGTTCAGATGAGATGTAGGAGAATTTCTGAACACACACACACACACAGAGACACACACACACAAACGAGACCCAGAGACACAAACACTTAACCAAAAGCTGTGTGAGCAGAACTAGGCATGACAAACCCTCAAGTTCAGTGTGTGGTGTGGCTACAGCTGCCAAGCCTTTGATTGATTTGCATAAGTATATTGTGTGAACACAACCACTGTGTACCCCAGAGAGGGATTATAAGGATCAGTGTTCCTGTGGATTACAGAGAGAACGGCCTTGTTTCCTCAGCAAGCCTGTCAGTCAGTCTACAAAGGGAAGCCACTAAGAATACCCTTAGACGGGGCTGTATAATCTCAAAAGTATGATTTTCAGCAGCAAAAAACTACCCTACGAAGTTCTTCCAAGCACTGTCATTTTCTCGCTGATCCCAAATGATCTGCTTTCTACAATTCCATCTTTTTCCCCCCTTCCTCCTCATCTCTGCACGGCTCACCCCTCCTCCTCCTCATACCTGAGTAGAAATGTAATGGAGTTGCATTAAAAAAAATGTTTCCACTCCCTCAGACACAATCCATCAAGACACAGTGTTCTTCTGCAGAAATGAATCCATTCCAGCCAAAGATGCAGATAAATCAATTTAAGTGGGAGATTTCTTGACGTTTTAATTCAAATTAAGTCTACTTTGTTCAATTAAAAGAGGGATGAAACTCATGAGTTGTGGGAGGGGAAGGAGAGAAACAGAAACCAGAGGCAGAAGAGAAGGGTGGGGTGAAAAACTCAGGAGAACTTTAACCACAAGAAGTGGTGATGCTCGACCCATGCTTAGAATGAGATTAAAATATGCACCTAATAACCAGCCACTATTTTACATACCAGGATTGAAAATGACTTCATCTATTTCCTTATTTATCTGTGGTGTTTAGCAGGCAGAACCCAGAGAGAAGGAAGCAAAGAGATGGACCTTGAGTATGCAAAGCTTGACCATCTCAACTTGCAAATTTTATAGTGAATTGTAGTCAATGCCATGGTCAACCCCAGATGCCCTGCAATCCTGGGCAAAAGTCCTCAGGTGGGAGACAGCCTTCTAATACTTGACTAGAGTGTTGAACATCACATCAATCACTACACTATCAGGGAACCATGAATTAGAATTGATACAGTGTGCTAGCGTAAGTGATGTAGAAGATGTAGGAGAAGAGCTGGGGTGGTGGTGGAGTAAAATGAGTCATCAGCCTAGAATGTTTACATTCACACAAACAGTCTAATTTCAACCCTTCTTGAATTCCATTGACTCTTACTTGGCATCGATTTAATACTGAAGTTTAGTTGACTAGATTCTTGTGTCCAAGGATGAGCAATAAATCTTCTGGAACTGCAGCTTAACATATGGTCCTGATTCTTTGCTGCTTTGGTTTCTCCCAAACCACTCAATTATTGAAAAACAACGGCAGGAGACCTACAGGCGGGGCTATCCCATTCTCCTTAATTCAAACACTGATCTCCTTCGCCCCCCCTGCTCCCAGATCTTGTTACACTTTAAGGAGATACTAAGAGGTGCAAGAAGACCCTCAACTCATCCTCTGAAGTCTTTTCACTTCAGATCCAAATGGGGGCACACCCGGACTGTTTGATTTCCCAGGTTTTTGCAGCTCTCTGCCACTAGGAAATGTTTGCCAGCAGTAGCCCCTCTTCTCCTCTGTTGAAGCTCTTCATTAAGAATCACTATCCATCATTTACAGGTCAAAAATGGTTCTTCTTCCACCTTCCTTTCTCTTGAAGAAGCTGGAGATGCTTAAAAGCATCCTTTCCCAATGGTCGCAACCTGTCCCCTACAGGGAGTCACTACTACCTCTTCCAAATGGATTTACGACCTTCAAAACTCTGAATCATCGTGCGTAATAAAGAGCCCAACAGATCTGAGTGCCATCCAATTTAATAATTAGTGGGATAACTTCATCATTTTCAGATCGGTTGTCCTAGACATAAGTAGACCTTTGAAGACCTGCCTAGGAATATTCAGCAGTGAGGTAATATCAATAAAAGGCAACTGATCTTCAGCCCAGTCAAGCACGACAGTCACCCCCCCTCCCTCAGACCATTCACGATTAATTAAACGCTCGGTTGAGAATCTTCGCTACAGCTGATCAAAAAGGGAAATGTTTTGATTTATTTTCCTTTATGATTTTATTTTCCTCTCCGATGCGGAAAGCTATTTCTCCTTCCGTCTTTCGCCTAGTTACAAAACAATTCTGTTCAGAAAGAATACCAACCAAGAATTTATTAGAAAACAATCTTAGAATACAGAGTAACAGAGTTGTAAGGGACCTTGGAGGTCTTCTAGTCCAACTCCCTGCTCAAGCAGAACACTCTATTGTCATGGTTCCGACTGATGAAACCACACATAAAGCAGAACGCCGAGCCTTGAAGTTTCCTCAAAGTGCATGTTTATTGGATACCTAATACCGGCACAGTCAAAAGTGAAACCAACTCTGAAATTTCCCTAGAGATGCAAAGTAACTAAAAGTAACACTTCCCTCCCCTCTACTATGCTATCAATCACGCTGCCCCAAAAAAGCAGTTGGTGGGCTTCTCAAATTGTCTTTGCTCCTCCTTCCAACACCTGTGGGAATGACCTTGGTTCCCACGGGACTGCTTGGTGTTTTGTCTAGCACAGAGGTCCCCAACCTTTGGGGCACCAGGGACCGGTTCCGTGGAGAAAGATTTTTCCACGGACTGAAGAATGCATAGTTTTGTGTGCTGCCTGCATCCCATGGATGGGGCTTTGCTTGTTTGTGCAGACCAGTTGCTGGCATGCCGCGGCCCGGTACCGGTCCATGGACCAGGGGTTGGGGACCCCTGGTCTAGCATACAAATAGCAATACTACTTCCCCTCTCTTTCCCCCATCTATGTGGCAACTTAGAATGAAAAAGCCAGGTTTGTTTCAGAAGTTGACACCTATCCCATTTCAGACAAATGGCTGTCCAGTCTTTTCTGGAAAAACCTCCAGTGATGGATCACCCACAACTTCTGGAGGCAACACTTTCCATTAATTCCCTGTTCTACCTGTCAGGAAATTTCTCCTTAGTTCTAGGTTGGTTCTCTCTTTGATAAGCTTCTATCCTTTACTTCTGGTCCTGCCCTCAGATTCTTCCTTTCTTAATCCAGTTTAGCTCGCTAGCATTAGTTATGTTTTAAATCAATGCACCAAAAACCACTCCACGGGCTTTCCACAATTTCTGGAAGAGCGTGAAACCAAATCCCTGGATCCAGATCAAACTATAGGTTAATTTTAGCCGCCCCTGCCTTTAACGGGAGCACGTGTCGCTTGACTCACCAATAATCTGTCACCCATTCGAATGACGGGGATTTCATGATTCCTCAAGAGGACTGGATGTTGCGGGAAGCCTCCACGCATCAAAGGCACAGTCTCCTATTTGCTTAAGTTGTCTACTTGATTCTTAGGATTATATATCACCTCTCCTAGTTAATCTGGCTGACAGCATCTTTCACCAAGTGGGTTGCTTGGTTTTTGTTGTTTTCCCCCCTGCATTTTTGCAATCCATTTCCAGAGTGTGCTGAAAGGTCCATATTATGAAGGTTTTAGTCCTTCCACTTTTGAAAATTGTCCATTCCCGTAGCGATAATTCGGCTTCACCTTCTTAACGTGGGCACAACGTGGCAACGCCGTTGCCCACTGACACCTCCCAGGCACGGAATTCAGAATGAGCCATTTTCTTTTTAAAAAATGGCCGTTTCTTATATTTATCTTCTTTGATCTTTGGTCGCCGAGCCTGTTATGAATGGATGCAAAGCTTGTTATCGATCTATGGATCTTTTCTGCCGAGAAAATGAATGGCGCAATAGTCAGATCTGGCATCTTCTCCGAACACAAGGGGAGCTTGTTTTATTTCCATCTATTAAATCTTTGATCTTTTTAGTCTCCATAAATCTTCATAAGAATAAAATTAGGAGGAGAGGAAGGATGGTTTGCTACTTGGGTGACGTTTTGTCTAACCGAACTTGTTTGTTTGGGGGACTTTTTTTGCAAAAAAACCCCCCACCCCTCATTATTTTTATTATGCAAATGCTGAATTTGGTAAAACCATCACTACTAAATATGTATTTAAGGCTGCTCTAGGCACGGGGGGGTATTTGATCACAAGTTATTAAAACCAGAGAGGTTCGTTTATCTCCAAGCAGAGCTAAAATTTCATATTAGGTATTTTATTTTCTGAGAAAATATACAGGGTGTTTCTCTGCTTTTTCTTTTTGTCGCTGGGTTTAATGAAAAGGACTTTGGCGAAAGAAATTCTCGTAGAAGGAGAAGGCACAAAATGAGAAAGCCACACAGAGGTGGGGAGGAATTGCAGTATGCGCTGGGGGAAAAAAAAAGCAGAATTGGTCATTCTGTCAAAAAATTCAGCAGTTTCCCTCAGGATATCTGAGGAGGGACTTAGAAAAGCACAAGTTGATTTTCACCTGGATAGAGAAAATGAAAAAAAAAAGAAAAAAAAAAAGCCCTGACTGGTATAAAGCTACACACGGGAAAAAAAATTAAAAAAATTAATGTGAAACATTAAAAATGTTACTTTGAACCAGGAAATCAATTTTTTACCCACAAAGAGACCCATTTGGCGGGCACCATAGTGCTGATTAATGCATTCTGAAGGTATTTAACTTTACCTCATGCCTTTTCTCTCAGGGCAGAAATTAATCAAATTGGCCCTGATATTTGTCATGTCTCCCTGCTTAAATAATTTCCATTACTGAAGGTAAGTAATACAGCCCCTTGCAGGCCTACCAGGCCTTGGTGGAGTTTTAAAAAAGGGACACGTGGACGTAAGAAATTGTGCAATGAAGGCAGAACGTGTGTGCAAAGGACTTGGCCCGCTTGGTAGATAAGGGAAATACAGCTCTGGTTCACCCCATACTTGGGAATTACACCAAATTTTTCTTTTAATAGGCTGTTAGTAACAAATCTACGAGCTGGGGTTTTAAGTCTAATGTGCCATATTTATTAAATATTTTACTCGTTAAGCCGTTCCGTCCAATGTCAACTTTAGATTCGGTTTGTAACTTGCTTTGGGGCTTCCTTGCTGCCAATAAAAGCGACAGCCTCAAATCTCCCCTCGTGAGCTAAAATGCTACTCAGTACATAGGTGTATGATTGTGGCTGTAATAATGATCAGGATAACAAAGAGCGAGAAACATCGCATCACAAAAATCTCCAAAGCAGTGCCCTGTGTTACATATCAATTGATCAAAGGTGATTGTTCTGGGATTTTTTTTTAACCCAAAATGTTAAGTGCAATTGTGGGGACACTCTGTCTTTCCAGATCCTGTTTGGGACAACCGATAATTTAGGACAAAGGTGGACAATTCAACCCTCAAGGTCAAACACTATACCAGGGTTAGGCAACCTTGGCTCTTTTATGACTCGTGGACTTCAACTCCCAGAATTCCTGAGCCAGCCACGCTGAGGGGAAAGGGAGAGGTTTCCAAGCTGAGCCATGCTGGCTCAGGAATTCTGGGAGTTGAAGTCCACGAGTCATAAAAGAGCCAAGGTTGCCTACCCCTGCACTATACCAGTTGAAACATTCTGTTTCTCCTACCAGAATTTTCATCGATCCAAATTTTAAACAGGTTAAACTTATCCTGGTTGCTCTCTGAGCTTGGTTTTTTTTTCTTGCAGACATTTCGTTACCCAACTAGGTAACATCATCAGTGTGAGGGAGGGTGGAGTTTGCTCCTGGTTTATGTATGGTTGCTTGCCCTGCAAGAGTTGGCAGGGAGTTGATTTTCTCCTTAGTAGTTCCTTGATTAGGATATTATTTTCTGCTTGTTGTTGGGTTTTTTTTGGTCTGGTGTTCATCCCTGTTTATCTGGGTTGCTGGAAAATATGTGTTCTATTCTTGGGGTTTTTTATCATTTCCTTTGAATGGTGTGTAAATGTGGTTTATTTCTATGTGTCTGCTGATGGTTGATTTGTCTCAGTGCCAAGTATCCAGGAATTCCTTAGCATTTTTTAATTTTGCTTGGTCTAGAATGTTCCCAGCTTCTCAGCTGAAACTGTGGTTTAGTCTGTCCATGAGTTGTGAGATTAAAGAGTTTCATTATGTCTTCTGACTGTTGGGTTGGTGTTCACGGATATCCTTTGCTAGTCTTCTATCTGTCTGCCCTCCCTAGAAGCTATTATAATCCTTACTCTGTATGCAGGAGATGATCCCTAGGATTGGTGTGTGGTGGATACAATGAGCTGAGTGACAATGCATAACATGCCCCAAATCTTGTGCTGAAACAGAGAAACCAACCTTAACCAACCAAACAGAGAAATCAACCTTAAGAAACGTATTCATTACTCATCAATCAGCTGGCAGGTACAATAATAGACTTTCTGTATCCTTTCAAAGCAAATCTATATATAATGTCATAATTATCTAAACAGCCATTCATCTAGCCTACTTGCCATTCTTCCAGGTTCCTCACCTGCTAAGAAGTGATCACCTCTGGACACAATTTTCCTATTCTAATTCTTACATCCATCTCTCTTCCCTGTGTGTGTGTGTGTGTGTGCAATTTTGCATCTGTGAGTGGATACTAAGAAACTCTTGAGTCACGTTTGCAGGTAGGACCTAATTAAACAGTAGAAGGAAGCCAGCAAAGGTCAGCTTGTCAAAAAAAACCACTCCCATATCTTTCCTGGCTTGTATTTAGAGACTGATTGCCATGAAGAAGGAATATATATATATATATATAACTCAACAAAGAGAATGAGACCAGAATAACAAATGGAAGTAGGTTCTTAGCTACGAGAAAAGGCTGGGCTGATTAAAACAAACAAACAAACAAAAAAAAAACTCAGGAAACAAATTGTGAGAATAAGAAGCAAGGTGGGTGGAGAAGAGATTTATGTGTTGAGATGGGAGAAATAAATATAAGCTGCAGAAACTCCCGTGGGGATGAGGAGCGAGCTGGTGAGGTTCAAAAGGATCTCAGCAGAAATTAAAGGAGGAACAGAACTTCTGACAAACCAAGATAAAAAGCCGGGAACTGGGAAAACAAGTTAAAGAGCAGGGTGAAGGAGTACAGGCAGTTTTAAAAACAACACCATTGACAAAATGATCACAAAACAGAAATGAGACGAAGGCAAGAAAGGTAGCTGGACACCAAGGAGCAGAGAAAGGATTCTTATTTTCCACGGTCAAGAATGGAAGAAGATTAGCTCATTAATAAATTAATTCAGAGAAGAGCAACTAAGATGATCCAAGGCCTGGAGGCTAAAACATACAAAGAACGGCTGCGGGACTTGGGTTTGGCCGGTCTAAAGAAAAGAAGAAATAGGGGAGACAGGATAGCAGTCTTCCAGTATCTGAGGGGCTGCCACAAGGCAGAGGGGGTCAGGTTGTTCACCAAAGCACCAGAGGGCAGGACGAGAAACAATGGTTGGAAACTGATCAAGGAGAGAAGCAACCTGGAATTGAGGAGAAACTTCCTGACAGTGAGGACAATCAACCAGTGGAACAGCTTGCCACCAGAAATCGTGGGCGCTCCATCACTGGAGGTTTTTAAGAAGAAGCTAGATGTTCACCTGTCTGAGATGGTATAGGTCCTCCTGCTTGAGCAGGGGGCTGGACTAGAAGACCTCCAAGACCCCTTCCAGCTCTATTCTATTCTATTCTATTCTATTCTATTCTATTCTATTCTATTCGATTCGATTCGATTCGATTCGATTCGATTCTATTCGATTCGATTCGATTCGATTCGATTCGATTCGATTCTATTCGATTCGATTCGATTCTACAGTTGCTTTCAAAGCTTGGGGGAATAATAGAAACGGGGAACGTCTACCTGGACAGATCTAGTTGGGAGTAAGAACCGAAGAGGTGAACTGTGACCTGATCTAATTTTGCCACCTCCTTGTAAGAGACTGGGTAGTCTGATTCGGGATGATCCAAAATAAGGACTTCCTAAAGTAAGAATTGGACAACATCAAGCCTGACCTCCTGTAGACCACAGAAATCAAAGCATCCAAGGGAAGGTGATTGATTAACATATTTTTGAACTCTTCCAGTAAAGGGTTGGTCATTGGTCATTGTGACCACTGCATCACACGTTAAGATATCCTCCTACATTGACTCAGAACCTGGAATTGATCTTCCTGAAACTTTGACTGTTATTCCATGTTCTGCTCTCTGAGACAATTGAGAACAGTTCTCTACCGTCTTCTGGGTGATGCCCATTTAGGAACCTGGAAAATCCTACCAAATCTCACGTCGTTCTTCTCTAGGCCAAATCAACCTGGTTTCCTCAACCTTTCTTTGTAGACCACAGCTTCCCGTTACACGATCATCTTGCCCTGTCCAAATCCTTACTGTACAATGCCTAGAGGTAGCCAAGCATTGATCTTGCCAGGACAGAATGAAATGTGTATTCTCTGTGATTGGAAGCTCTGTTTATTGGCAACTCTAAATATGTGAGCGTAAATTAAAAGGGAGGGTGAGGGTAGGAGAGCACGGAGCAGGTGTGTGTGTGTGTGTGTATGTGTGTGTGTGTGTTTTCAGACTCCTTATGGATTGCACATAGTTCTGGAACTTTTAAGTTGATTATTGGATTCAGCTTTTACTATTAAGCTACTGCTTCAGCTGGGGAAAGCTGCAGATAGATTTTAATTGGTTTATGCGTTTACTAGCAAGTTCTTTTCTCCAATTGTTTTATGATTGATCTGTTTTCTTTTAATTGTTCATTGCCTTGGAAGGACTTTTCGGGACCAGAGTGACGTGATATAAAAATAAATGGATTACATAGGAACCACAGGCAAACTCCACTCACTTCACCCTCAACCATGGGTGAAAATTTCACTCAGAAGACAGCTGTCATCGAGAGCAAAATTTGCCCTAGAGTACACCACAATACTGGCTCCGAAAGGTCATTTATATATATTTATAAAGCTTGAAATTGCTTTAATTTAGATTACTGCAGAAAAGAAGAAGGTTTAATTCAATAGCCTAAGTGACTTCTTCCAATGTCCATGAGTCCAATCAGAATAGAGAATTGGAAGGGATCTTGGAGGTCTTCTAGTCCAACCTCTGCTCATGCAGAAGACCCTATACCATTTCAGACAAGTGACTGTCCAGTCTCTTCTTAAAAACCTCCAGCGATGGAGCACCCATAACTTCCGAAGGCAAGCTGGAATTCCACTGGTTAATTGTCCTCACTGTCAGGAAGTTTCTCCTTAATTCCAGGTTGCTTCTCTTCTTGATCAGTTTCCATCCATTGTTTCTTGTCCTGCCTTTTGGTGCTTTGGAAAATAAGTTGACCCCCTCTTCTTTGTGGCAGCCCCTCAAATACTGGATTATTGCTATCATGTCGTCCCCCCCCCCAGTCCTTCTTTTCTCTAGACTGGCCATTCCCAAATCCTGCAACCGTTCTTCATACGTTTTTGTCTCCAGGCCCTTAATCATCTTAGTTAAGAGTCCAAATAAATAAATTCTTAAAGCCTGCTATATCTCTGGAGAGTAAAGCAAGCTAAAATTTCCTCACAACGGAATGAAACTTTCAGGAAATTAGCAAATGAAAAAAAAACAACCAACAACAACCAAAAACCTTAAAATAACATTAATACATACGCCAGCGTTCTGTTACGTGCTGATGCTGGGGCTAAAAACATAATGAATATACATCAGAAATAAAGGGTGAGGTTTTATTTCACCTCGTTTGAAAGCCAACATTAGCTGCTTGTGACACCTCATAATTCATTGTTTGCTTAGCTGCGGCTCAATTACTGTGATTCAGTGTCTTAAATTTTAATGATCACGGCCTGATTCCTAACAGGCGGTTCCAAAGCCAGAGATGGGGTTGTACATTTCCGGAAGGGACAAAGTTTCATCTCCGGAAAGAAAACCGGGGTAGGAAAAAAAAACCACAACTTTATTTTCTCTCTACTTTGGAAAGATGTTGTAAGCAGGAGGGGAATCAGCCAGCAATACTGTGCAGGTTCAAGATGGGATTTAGAGAGAGAGAGAGATCTCTCTTGTGCGGAGATGAAGGTGTTTTTCAGCCGGTGTGAGAAATTGGTGCAAACAAGAGGCAGGAAATTTATCACAGTGTTAGAGGTATTCTATTTGGATTAAGGCGGACTTTGGGGGATCTGTGCAGGCAGCAGAATGGAGAGTCGGTTTTGTGCAAAGTGGTATTTATTTTTCGTTCTTTGGGGTTGTGATGAATTCGGCGAGACGTGGCCAGCCGCAGACTCGAAAATTCAACAAGAGCTAATCTCGGTGTACGTGGAATAAATGTTGATGGAGCCGGGGAAGCTTAACTAAAGCCCGGTGATGACCCCTGATCCTGCAAACAGATCATGCCGTGAGAAGAGGGAATGAAATTGGTTGATTAAGGCTTTAGAGAGACAGTTTGGTCTAGTGGTTAAGGCAGCAGACCGGAAACCGGGAGATTGTGAGTTCTAGTCGTGCCTTAGCCATGAAAGCTGGCTGGGTGAATTTGGGCCAATCACCAGGAGACGGTGAGTTCTAGTCCAGTCTTAGGCATGAAAGATGACCGGGTGACTTTGGGCCAATCACCAGGAGACGGTGAGTTCTAGTCACGCCTTGGGCATGAAAGATGACTGGGTGACTTTGGGCCAATCACCAGGAGACGGTGAGTTCTAGTCCCGCCTTGGGCATGAAAGCTGACTGGGTGACTTTGGGCCAATCACCAGGAGACGGTGAGTTCTAGTCCCACCTTGGGCATGAAAGCTGACTGGGTGACTTTGGGCCAATCACCAGGAGACGGTGAGTTCTAGTCCCGCCTTGGACATGAAAGCTGACTGGGTGATTTTGGGCCAAACACCAGGAGACGGTGAGTTCTAGTCCCGCCTTGGGCATGAAAGCTGACTGGGTGACTTTGGGCCAATCACCAGGAGATGATGAGTTCTAGTCCCACCTTAGGCATGAAAGCTGACTGGGTGACTTTGGGCCAATCACCAGGAGACGGTGAGTTCTAGTCCTGCCTTAGGCATAAGAGCTGATTGGGTGCCTTTGGACCAGCCCCTCTCTCTCAGCCCAACCCACTTTACAGGGTTGTTGTGAGGAAAATAGGAGGAGAAAGGTGTGTTGGATATGTTTGCCACCTCGAGTTATTTGTAAAAATACAAACAAACGAACAATAAAATGTGACCAGCTCACAAGGGAAAAACAGTTTTATGATCAATTTTGCTGCATAAAACTTGGGACATACGGGTCATTTGAAGGAGAAAGAACTTCAAACTAATAGAAATAATGTGATCCTCCTGGATTTCATCAACTAAGCTCTAAGAACGTTGGCAGGAAAGCCAAAAGAATGGTCATCAGCTTGACGTGGACCCTTTCTAATTTATTGATGGTGATGGCTCCTCACTCATCACTGCCCTCTCCCAGCTAAAAAATTAATAAATAGATAAATAAGTAGCTTCCCAGCTTAAGCTGAAGAAGGCACAAAGTTGAGGGAATGAATGGGTGCATGGAGAGGCAGACTGGCCCCTTGCATTCTCAATAAAACCATCAGTTAAGTTCTTAATTACCGGATCTTAATTGCCAAGTTTGATCTATAAGAGGCAGAGGCAGCTCAATTCGGTTAAAACATTCTAGATAAAAGCAGGCCGGCTGGCAGACAGTTAGACGGACAGACAGGCAGGCAGGCAATACTGCTGATGAGAAATAAAAGAATTTTTTTTGAAGCCTGGCCCCATGGATTGCTTATTGCAGACCCAATTAAAGGTCTGTTTAATGCAGCCATTCAGTTCTGAAAATCAGGTCAGGCAGCTCTTCACGCCCCCCCCTCCCAAAAAAAAAGGATTGACGTATTGTCTCCCTTCCCTGTTGTTTGTCTCCTATTTTCCTAAAACTCCCTTTCCTTTTAATTATTGACTATGATCTCTCTGAACACATTTTGCTTCTTGACCGGAGTGAAATCTCTCAAAAAAAACCCGGTTTGGGATGACTGTCCTTCCCAAATTGTTCCACTTCCAGATTGCAAAGGGAAAGAATTTTTGATTTGGTTGACCCCCCCCACCCCCCACCCCCCAAGCTATGAAATGGCTAGAGATGCTCAACTCAAATTTGCCTTAACTTTCTTCAAAAGGTTCTTTCCTCTGCAAAAATTGCAACTTTTTTTTTTTTTTTTGCAAAAATTGTCGGGGTTTTCCCGCCTTCACCGTTCTTGATCAATCTGCTTTCTTTTCCACTTTCTTGCCAAGTGATTCTCAAGTTGACTTTAATGTTGGAGCGAGGAGAAATACTGACTAAAGCACTACTGTTTTCTATTATAATTCTTCCCATCTTTTCCCAACCTGCCTGGCTGCCAAATATCCATTTAAAAAAACAACAACCCCAAAACTCCCTATTCTAAAGACTTCCCTTTGAATTGAGTGGTGATATAGGAAACTAGGAAGATTGTATATTAAAATGAAAAACATTCACAAACACCACTGGGCCATTTCATGCGTAAGAAATGCAAGGCTATTACAATACATCCATAAGGCTTTTCCCAGAGTTTGTCTCTTTGGAAGAAAATTCATTCATTCATTCATTCATTCATTCATTCATTCATTCATTCATTCATTCATTCACTCGCTCATTCGCTCATTCGCTCTGTCAGTCAGTCAGTCAGTCAATCATCAACTACACATAGTCCTTGATTTATGACCACAATTGAGCCTAAAGTTTCTGTTGCTAAGCAAAACATTTGTTCAGTGAATTTTGCCCCATTTTACGACATTTCTTGCCACCCTTTAAGTGAATCACCGCATTTGTTAAGTTAGTGACACAGTTGTTAAGACTTTGCTTGTCAGAAGGTCGTAAAAGGGGATCACCTGACCCCTGCAACAGACATAAATATGAACCAGTTTCCAAGCGTCTGAATTTTGATCACATGATGCTGCGACGGTCGTAAGTCCTGAAGAACGGTCACAGGTCACATTTTCACTGCTGTTGTAACTTTGAACGCTCACTCAACAAACTGTTGTAAGTCAAGCATGACCTGTACTGCGTAGGGCTCCCCATCCCAAACAAATAACTCTTTATTATAACCGGTTTGTTATATTTATTATAACTTTATTACAACTGATAATAAATTAAAAACAATCACCATTAAAAGAAGGATGGAAAAGCAAGTTCCTTTCCATGGAGTAGAAGGAGAGTCGGCAACGGAAATAATCCAATGGCGTTTTCTCATAGGATGCCAGTCTTAAGCTTAGAGTCTGTTCTAGGCCTGGTGCCGCAAAGCAATAAACACACACATACAAACACACACACACACACACACTCACAGAGAGAGAGAGGGCAGGGCAGGCTGATGAAGAGGAACTAATAAACATTCATTTTGAGTGCCTTCCTCCTCAAAGGAGACAAATGTTCCATTAGGAATAGGCTTTTCCCTTTCTGTGACCAAATCTCCATGAAATATACATGGTCCCTTCGGAGCTGAAGGCTGCTATGATGTCAGCATAATAACATTACGGGGAGCCACGAAAAGGTCCCCTGTGGTCATCTCGCCTCTTTGCTTTGGGAAAAACCGGGGTGTGTTTGTGTGTGTACGTTTCTCCACATCTAGCAACCCACAACCGTTTTATTTTCCCCTCTCCCAAGCTTAAAAGCTGGGGTGGGGGAAAAAAAATAATAACAGTGAGATTATTTCGTGCCATTTTTCCCCCCCTCCGCCCGTGTTTTCCTCGTGTGAAAAATATCTTAATTTTCACTTAGATGGCGCGCCTGTAGCTAAAGGCGATTAGAACTAATAAAGCTAAATCATTTCTGACAGATCTTAAGTGGGGTGGGGGTGGGGAAACCCGGTTTGGTGGTACCCCACACGCTGGTGCTCATTAGAAAGAGCAGGAGGTTTTTTTTTTTCCCTCTTGCCTTGTCAGAATGTGTGCCGAATGCTTGCAAACATGTTTTCAACCTCAACTTTTCGACAAGTTGCATAAGCTTTTCCAGGCTGTGTTTGACGTGGGGAGAAAGAGAGAGAGAGAGAGAGAGAGAGAGAGAGAGAGAGAGAGAGAGAGAGAGAGAAAGAGAGAGAAGAGAGAGGAGAGGGAGAGACCAACCTACTGCCATATTGAGCACAGTTAAGGAGAAGATGCAGAGGAAATGTGGGGGGGGGGGAATCCAGAAAAGCATTAGGACAAATTATGGTGATAAAAGAAACACATCAACACATTGTTTCTTCATTTTAGCGGTTTCTGGCAGCAGTCTAAGCGAGCCATGAGATTTGTAACGTTGCAAATTAATTTGATACTTGGCCTCTCCTCCCAAAGCGTTTTCCAGAAGTGACAGGGATTTTCGGTGGAAATGTGGAAGGAATAGCAATTACCCAGAATGCACTGGGAAGCAGACCATCCTCCCACAGGCCTGCGTAGAAACTGAAGGCCGACATCTTACTAGGAGAGGACAAATGTGCAGGTGAATATGAGAAAAAGAGAGTGGGGGAGATGTTCAGATGCAGCCTTTGCTCAGGACTGGTCTTCCTATTCATTGTTGTGGTTCAATCGCTAAGCTGTGTCCAACTTTTTGTGATCACACGGACCATAAAACACGTCAGGATCCCCTGTCTGCCCAAATTCACGTCCGTTGTGTTGGTGACACTATCTAACCATCTCCTCCTCCTCTGCTGTCCCCTTCTCCCTTTTCCTTCCCTCTTTCCCATCATCAGGGTCTTCTCCAAGGAGTCCTCTATTCTCATTTGGTGGCCAAAATATTTGAGTTTCAGCTTCAAGATCTGTCCTTCCAAAAAAACAAAAAAAAAAAACGGGTTGATTTCCTTTAGGATTGACTGACTGGATCTCCAAGGGAGATAGTAGAGTAGAGTAGAGTAGAGTAGAGTAGAGTAGAGTAGAGTAGAGTAGAGTAGAGTAGAGTAGAGTAGAGTAGAGTAGAGTAGAGTAGAATAGAATAGAATAGAATAGAATAGAATAGAATAGAATAGAATAGAATAGAATAGAATAGAATAGAATAGAATAGAATAGAATAGAATAGAATAGAATAGAATAGAATAGAATAGAATAGAATAGAATAGAATAGAATAGAGCTGGAAGGGTCCTTGGAGGTCTTCTAGTCCAGCTCCCTGCTCAAGCAGAAGTCCCTATATCATTTCAGACAAGGGACTGTCCAGTCTCTTCTTAAAAACCTCCAGTGATGGAGCACCCACCCAAGACTTTCAAGAGACTTCCCCCAACAACTATTAGATATAGGCACCATTTTCATGTGGAATGTCTTGGGAGATGCCAAATGATGGCAAGATTTTGAAGGCTATAAAGGCCTGGATGCAGTGGCATGTGGGAATAACCTTGCAAGATAGGGGGGGGGAAGCTGCAGCCTAGACAAATAGAAGGAATGTGGGCAGGGCAAACCCTTCATAAGAGACCCCCTCTAGATTCTTGGGCTGTAAAGACGAAAGGGGAAAAATATACTTTCAGACTTGCCAGATACCATTAATATAACTTTACAATAAAGCCGAGCTGGTTGATTCTCAACGTGCGTTTTGTTTCACAAGGCTGACATAGGCTCTTGTTGCTCATAAACCACCAGAGCAGATATTCAGCAGGGAATCAGTATATCATGGTTTACTCCGGAACTCAAATATAATGACATCAAAGAACTAGCCCCTTGTAACGTATACTCTGCAACTCAAATTGTTCCGCTGCGTGACAATCTAAGTGGGCACAATCCACCCACCCTAACCACTGTTCTCCCACTTAGTATTCATGCTGGCTCCGCCTTTCTCAGGATGAGTGGGAACACCCTTAATTTAAAAACAGTGAAATGGATGGGAGAGAAAACACACACACACACACACACAATAGAATGTCTATGGAGATTCTCAACCATCCAGGCCAGGGTTGTCCCAAAGGTGCATTTCCCAAAAGGCAACTGGAGGTTCTTGGTTGTTGTTGTTGTTGTTGTTTTCTTCTGAAAACATTTCGCTTCTCGTCCAGGAAGAGACAGAACCGAAGAAGCTTCTTGGACGAGAAGCGAAAGGTTCTCGAAAGAAAGAAAAACAACAACAAAAACAAAACAAAACAAGAAAGCGCAGTTGCCTTTGGGGTCTTCTTCAGCAGATGAGCTAGAAAAAGTCCTTGATTTCTGTTTCTACTTCGGCATCGTTGAGACAAACCCGTATGAACTCTTGTCCATGGTTCTGAATTCTTGCTTGCCTCCAGATCGCATCCGGAAAAGCTTCCTGGTCTGCTTTTAGTCCCGTTGGCAGGAAAAAGATTTGGAGACTGAGCAGTTGGAGAGATCCCTCTGTGGCCTCGTTGTAGGGATGCTTCGTTAACCTTACAAGGCAGTTTAGTTAAATAAATGCTGCAGTGTGTTTTGAGTTCCATCTGCCCTATTCGGGAGGTATATTGTTTCTCCTGCAAAATGATACGCCAAGCAGAGCCACATAGACTCTAGACAACAAGGATGGACAATATTGGTGAAGGTTTTTTATTATTATTATTTTATTTTTTTGGAATCTCCCCACAACTGGAATTCTGCCTGACTCGGTTGCCCTTCCAGAAACTCAGCGCTACGTTCCCTTCCAATTTCTCTACTTGCCACAATTGTCGTAATAACCTTGCGAAGCAAACTAGAAGCCTAATGGTTTTATGACTATCTAAAATTAGGGTTGGTTTTTTTTTAGGAAAAAAAAAATCACCCTTAATTGTTTTTTAATGGATCGTTTGCCTGCTTTTGAATTGCTTCGAGTTTATAAAAAAAAAAGAGCTTCCTTAATAAACATCACCTCTTTGTTGAGGAGTGTGTTTTTCCTCGTCCCGAATCCTGGTGCTATTCTGTAGATTGTTTTCATGGGTCACCCACCACAATAGCATGTAGAAATGACCTTGGAATGACCACAGACTAGACAATGGTCAGATAAAGAGGTAGCTGAGCCCATAGAATTGAGACAGAAGTCCTGAGGAGAGAAGCACCAAGAGGAAACCTCGCCTGAAAAGATGGCATAAATAACATATACATTCCTTTGATGAGATGTTCATCATCGTCATTTCCTAAAAGCTGGATGCTAAACCATAAGATGCGATGCTTGAAGAACTGAAGGAATTGTAAAATGGAATAAGACAGAATAACAGAATAACAGAGATGGAAGGGACCTTGGAGGTCTTCTAGTCCAACCCACTACTCAAGCAGGAGGGCCTTTCGAATTCCAGACAAATAGCTGTCCAGTCTCTTCTTGAAACCCTACAGTGATGGGGCACCCACAATGATATAGGGTCTGAAATGATATAGGGTGACCTGCTTCTAGCAAGACTAGAAGACCTACAAAGTGCCTTCCAGCTCTATTATGATTGATTGATTGACTGACTGAAATGGTATAGGGTTTCCTGCTTGAACAGGGGGCTGGACTAGAAGACCTCCACATTCCTTCCAACTCTATTCTATTCTATCTAAATTTCCATCATCCTTATCAGAGACAGGAACCCATTCCCGCACCCTCCCTTGTTCAGCAGTGATCCTTGCCATAGGCCTTGACAACTTTCTTGGAAAGAACCGTATCAAAAGACCTTTTGCTATTCTTTCTTCGTTTCCTTCTTCCCCCCTTAGCACTTAGCTCTGTTCAAAGGCCTTGATGACACATGTTATGGAAGAGAACAGATAGGATGAATTATCTTCCTTTTCAGGAAAGGCGTCAAATATTTGGCTCGGATTCCATTATAAGCAAGAAACATGCTTAGATATCAAAGGGAAATTTATGTAATGTATTCCTGCATTGTTTGTCGTATAGTGTCATGTTTTATGCAAGCAGAGGCTGCAAATAGAATTTTTTACCCTCTCGGCTTTCAAAGGCAACAAAGAGGCAATGACACATCAGATCGCAAAGTGGGGGAAGCTAAACTTGAAAAGAGCAGGGCAGCAACACCAAGAAAAGGTGGAGGAACAAAACTTAGAACCAGAAAGATACTCTATTTACCATTTGTAAATCTCAGCTTATATCTGGAATATTTCCTCAATGGCTTGAGTGTCTAAAATATTTCTCTTCCTTTCTGTTCCCTAATAGATGAAAAATCATTTCCCTATTTTGGGAGAAATCTAATGTGAAATCCAGACCAGTAGACTAGACTGGAAAGGTGGTGGTGGTGGGGGAAGACCCTGAAGAAGTCAATGACCAATCTCTTTTATCTAAACAACTTCCTGGCTACAAAGTTCCCAGACTTAGGTATGTCTAGTTTAATGAAGAGAAGGAGTAGAGGTTAGACGATAGCAGTGTTCCAATATCTCAGGGGCTGCCCCAAAGAAGAGGGAGTCAAGCTATTCTCCAAGGCGCCTGAAAGCAAGACAAGAAGCAACAGATGGAAACTAATCAAGGAGAGAATCAACCTAGAACTAAGGAGAAACTTCCTGACAGTGAGAACAATTAACCAGTGGAACAACCTGCCTCCAGAAGCAGTGAATGCTCCAACACTGGAAGTTTTTAAGAAGAGACTGGACAGCCATTTGTCTGAAATGGTATATAGTGTCTCCTGCCTGAGCAGGGGGTTGGACGAGAGAATCTTCCCTTTCAACTCTGTGATTCTGTAATTCTGAGACTTTAGCACCGAACCTTCCGATTTTTCCATCGACAGGATGGAAAAACTTGATTTTTTAAAAAAAGTAAGAGTGTCAGCAAATTTAAATCTAACAGCCTGTCCATCCCAAGCCCATCGGCGAGTTATCTGACAGTTCCACTATTTTCGTCGATGTGAGAAAAAGATAGACAGGAAGAAAAATATATATATTTATTTTCTACTTGGCTGGTTCAGGTAGCACTCCAGTTACACTCACTCTCTCTCTCTCTCTCTCTCTCTCTCTCTCTCTCTCTCTCTCTGCTCTGATTGATTATAGTAATTTATACTGGTGCTTGATTGAAGGGAAAGAAAATCTATCTATCTATCTATCTATCTATCTATCTATCTATCTATCTATCTATCTATCTATCTATCTATCTATCTATCTATCTATCTATCTATCCATCTATCCATCTATCTATCCTCTCTCTCTCTCTCTCTCTCTCTCTCTTCTTATTTTGATTCTGCTTTGGTTTCTCTTTGTGCAACCAACTGCATTCTTCTGCCTAGGAGCCAGTGATACATCTGTTGTGACTTCCTGGAAAGCTTTGGACATGAGCAAACAGGATAGCCAAGACAAAAGAGCTTGTTCTCTCTTTCTCCTCTCTTCACAGCAGACGATCATGGGGTCCAAAAGCCTTGATTGCCATGGAAACCAACCTACACCGGGTGATTTTCCAAGCACTGTCCTTGAAGCCTCTTCATCTTTGGAAGAAAGGAAGGAAGGTGCAGTCAACAGCTTGGAAAAGAAGGTGACTCTGCTCGTAGCTTTCATTCAAGACCTTTTGCAACGAAAATAAAAAGGGGGTACTGGTAAATATCACACAATGCAAATGGCTGGAGGTGAATCAAGCTATTCAACTCCTCAGCCTGGAGTGGTGGCAGCCCAAACAAACAAGATTGGCCAATGTACATTTGAGCATTTGGGCAGGTTTTGCATCTCAAAAGGTCACCCTTGAATGGTGTTTATAAGAGGCCCGGATATGTTTGTGTAGGATCAACCTATCAGGAGCCACTCACATTTTAGGCTGTTGGCCATCTCTGGTCTTCCAACCGCAGCATTCCTTCAGCACTAAGGGGTATCCAGCTCCAGACTTGTGAGTTTCCCGAATGCATCACGTTGCTGCTGTGGGCTACAGAATCTGGAACTTAGAGCCAGGTCCAGCAAGAAGTTTCCCTTTATTAGTCCATCAGACTTGATTTTTCTTTTCTCGCTTTTTTGGGTGCCAGTCAGGACTACATTGCAAATGGCCTTTCTTCTTCTTCTTCTTCTTCTTCTTCTTCTTCTTCTTCTTCTTCTTCTTCCTCTTCTTCTTCTTCTTCTTCTTCTTCTTCTTCTTCTTCTTCTTCTTCTTCTTCTTCTTCTTCTTCTTCTTCTTCTTCTTTCTTCTTCTTCTTCTTCTTCTTCTTCTTCTTCTCTTCTTCTTCTTCTTCTTCTTCTTCTTCTTCTTCTTCTTCTTCTTCTTATTCTTCTCTTCTTCTTCTTCTCCTTCTCCTCTCCTTCTCCTTCTCCTCCTCCTCCCTCCTCCTCCTCTCTCTCCTCCTCCTCCTCCTCCTCCTCCTCTCTCCTCCTCCTCCTCCTCCTCCCTCCTCCTCCTCCTCCTCCTCCTCCTCCTCTCCTTCTTCTTCTTCTTCTTCTTCTTCTTCTTCTTCTCTTCTCTTCTTCTTCTTCTTTCTTCTTCTTCTTCTTCTTCTTCTTCTCTTCTTCCTCCTCCTCCTCCTCCTCCTTCTCCTCCTCCTCTCTCCTCCTCCTCCTCCTCCTCCTCCTCCTCCTCCTCCTCCTCCTCTCCTCCTTCTTCTTCTTCTTCTTCTTCTTCTTCCTTCTTCTTCTCTTCTTCTTCTTCTTCTTCTTCTTCTTCTTCTTCTCTTCTTCTTCTCTTCTTCCTTCTCCTCCTCCTCTCTCCTCCTCTCCTCTCCTCCTCCTCCTCCTCCTCCTCCTCCTCCCTCTTCCTCTTCTCCCCCTACCCTCCCTCCCTTCATCCTCCTCCTCCCCCCTCCTCCTCCCATTGTTCCAGCAGGGGAGCTCCTGCTGATGTCTCGGGGAACATCTATGCTCAATGTACAGTATGGTGGAGCATTTACGCCATGCACAAGAATAATGATGCAACATGGGGTTGATCTGGGCAGCAGGGTGCAAAGCTTTACCCCACTGCACAACGTGTGAGAATCACAGAACTTGATCTTCGTCCAAACTGATCGAATGTTTTATGCAAAAGCCTCTGCTGTCAGACTCTGTTAAATGCTTACCAGTTATCTTGTCTAATCTTATATAGCAGTGGTAACTTGTGTCTTAATAGGGAGATACTGGGCCTCTCTCCCAGCTAATAGCTATTGTTAAATCTGCTTAAATTTGCTGGATCTGTTTATGTTATCCAGGCCAACAGCTGGACCCCCACGGTACTGAGTCCCCAAAGGACGTTCATCTGCAACGTACCCCCTTTCCTAAGTTGGTTTTTTTTTCTCTCCCCTTCTGATGTTTTGGAATCTTAAAACATTTGGCGCGATACACTCAGTTCTTTAATTCATGGTGAGCGTAGGCTATTTGCCAAATCAATGGATTAAAATTGGAAAGCAACATTAAACAAAATACTACAGGGATCCAAGCTTTATTCTTGATCTGATTTTCAGTTTCTTTTTCTTTTTTCTTTTCTATCCCATTCTCTTTCTTCCTTCAAGCTTGGTCCTCTTTGGGGGGGTTAAACTTTTATGTGTGAATTTCTTTCATCTAGCTACTCCCTAATCTCAGATAGTGACAGGATATCAGATCAAGGAGCTGGTAGGGATTGGCGATGGATAGAAAACACCTCTCAACATGTATTAGTTAAATACACACAGAAAGAGAGAGAGAGAGAGAGAGAGAGAGAGAGAGAGATACACACACACACACACAAACACACACAGGCTTTGATTGCAGCTTTTGTTTTAATTTCTACTGACAGGTAAACAGCACCAGGTAAGAACAGGTAGTGTACATATGACCCCTTTTTTGTGCATGGCCATTAAACAAATCTTTATATGCATCTCTGTATGGATTTTCCCATAATGAGATGCATATAAATAGCAGATGATTAGCCTGAGTTGAAAATTGTATAGAACATGGAATAATAAAGCTGGAAGGGACCTCAGAGATCTTCTAGCCCAACCCCTTGCTCAAGCCCCTATCCCATTCTGGACAACCGACTGTCCAATCTCTTCTTGAAAATCTCCAGGGATGGAACACCTACAACTTCTGGAGGCAGGTTGTTCCACTGATTAATTGTTCTAACCGAGGTTGCTTCTCTCCTGGATCAGTTTCCATCCGTTGCTTCTTGTCCTGCCTTCAGGTGCTTTGGAGAATAGCTTGACCCCCTCTTCTTTGGGGCAGCCCCCGAGATATTGGAAGACTTGCTATCCTGTCACCCCCTAGTCTTTCTTTTCACTAGACTAGACCTATCCAATTCCTGCGACCGTTCTTCATTTGTTTTAGTCTCCAGCCCCCTAACCTTATTTTAATATTGTAAAGCAAGTAATTGGCAATATCGCCACTCGCATTCCTTCTCTTCCCCAAATTTCAGAGATTTTCCTGGGAACGGTGTAGACGTTCCTGCTGTTACCATCCTGCCTAGCCAGAGAAAAACAGCTACTGCTTCCCTCTGCAAAAGAGAAACATATTTAAACAAAACAGACCCTCCAGGTGAGTCCCTTTCTTTGCAGGCATCATTTTTATTATTATTCCGATAAACGGGGGAAAAAAGTTATCTCTATTAAGCAGCCTTACCCCTATTCTGGGTGTTAGCTGTGCCTCTTCCCGCCTACCCTGGAGCCTAGATTTAGCTGCTGACAACATGCATGCCCGTACATAAAACCCCCATGCTGTTTCCCCAAAGTCTTTAGTATACAGAAAGGGCTGCTAACATCTTAGGTGGGATTGTAATTTCTTGTTCATTGCTCCCTGTCGAAAGCTACTCGGCTCTCCGGTAGCCTGTGGCAAAGCACTGTGGAAGGAGGATGTGATCGTAACAAGAGACATCCATGCAGCGGGAAGGGCATTAGCGCTTGCGAGCTGTTTTCTTAATGGCTGCCTTTGTGGGGGAAGTGACTGAGCAAGGGACCACTTCCTGGCTTGCAGCCTTCGCCTCCAGGATTCCACAGCCCGCTCGAATCCCCCGGAGGAGGTAGTTTAAGGAATGGCATGGGAGAATCCAGGTTTGCCATAAAGCTACTCTGGAATTTTAGACTTGGTCGGCCAGGCAGTTTCACTGACTTGATTGATCAAGGGAATTATTTTGGTTTATGTGGTCCAGCTAACAGATTAACAGAGTTGGAAGGGACCCTGGAGGTCTTCTAGCCCAGCCCCCTGCTCAAGCAGGAGACCCTAGAGCATTTCAGTCAATCAATCACAATAGAGCTGGAAGGGACCTTGGAGGTCTTCTAGTCCAACCCCCTGCTCAAACAGGAGACCCTAGACCATTTCAGTCTATCGATCAATCACAATAGAGCTGGAAGGGACCTTGGAGGTCTTCTAGTCCACCCCCCTGCTCAAACAGGAGACCCTAGACCATTTCAGTCTATCGATCAATCACAATAGAGCTGGAAGGGACCTTGGAGGTCTTCTAGTCCAACCCCCTGCTCAAACAGGAGACCCTAGACCATTTCAGTCTATCGATCAATCACAATAGAGCTGGAAGGGACCTTGGAGGTCTTCTAGTCCAACCCCCTGCTCAAACAGGAGACCCCAGACCATTCCAGACAAGTGACTGTCCAATCTCTTCTTAAAAACCTCCAGTGTTGGAGCATTCACAACTTCTGGAGGCCAGCCATCCCACTGGTTGATTGTTTTAACGGTCAATAAGTTTCTTCTAGTTAATTAGGGAGTTTCTCCTAGTTCTAGGTTGGTTTTCTCTTTGATCAGTTTCCATCCATTGCTTATGCTGGATAAATGGCGGCAGCCATTTTGAGAGTGTTTTCAAGCCCCGAGAAAGAGGCTGGAGGCTGCCCTCAAGATGGGATTCCTTTTGCCAATAAACCAGGTTAAACGATCACAAAGTTAATTCCACGAGGGTATTTGTTGTCTCCGAGCCGGTGGGCAATCCACTCCCCTTGGAATTTCACTATGCAGTTTTCAAATCCCAAGTGGTCCAGAAACAGAGGCAGGTAGACACAAAACTGTGTTAGATGATGGGGATAGAGTATCTTTTGCAGCAAGTTCAAAATTTGGAAAGAGCGCAGGCATACAAAGCCTGCCAATTCTTGGAAACATAAAAAAGGAAAACAAAATTGTAGGTTCGGAAAGAATTTTAGTGTGAGAAAGATGGATCATATTTTAACAAATTCAATTGAATCCCTACAATTATGGAATTAGTTCTTCTTCTTCTTCTTCTTCTTCTTCTTCTTCTTCTTCTTCTTCTTCTTCTTCTTCTTCTTCTTCTTCTTCTTCTTCTTCTTCTTCTTCTTCTTCTTCTTCTTCTTCTTCTTCTTCTTCTTCCTTCTTCCTTCTTCCTTCTTCTTCTTCTTCTTCTTCTTCTTCTTCTTCTTCTTCTTCTCCTTCTCCTTCCTCTTCTTCTTTCTCTTCTTCTCCTCCTCCTCCTCTCCTCCTCCTCCTCCTCCTCCTCCTCCTCCTCCTCCTCCTCCTCCTCCTCCTCCTCCTCCTCCTCCTCCTCCTCCTCCTCCTCCTCCTCCTCCTCCTCCTCCCCTGAACTATATGAGGGCCTGTGTTCCTCCCATCCTTTTAGTTTTCGCAACTCCTGATTTTAATAAACTGGGTCATTGCAATATCAGCTAGGTCACCGAGCAGAGAACTGTCTCCATATCTGGGAATGATAAATAGCGAGAGAAGTTAAGATATGAAACTCCTTTCAGACCGTACGAATAAAAAGAAGAGGTGATTTTTTTCAAAGTGCTGCATTCGGAATGCACGACCCTCTCCCCTACAATCAATCACGCCAAATAAAACCAGTTTTATTTAGATCCTGTGTGGCAGCAAAGACAACCATTTTGCATGCATGCAATTCTAAGGCAGGGAGAACGATGTGGCTCCTTGCTTATTCTTTAAAGGGCCCTTCATATATTTTATTATAGGAAGTCAAGGTGGGATTCCTGCTCAGATTTCTCTTCTGGGTTAAAAATCGGGCACGGCACATGGAGTCCTCAACATGCAACAGTTCACTTGCCGACCGTTTGAAGATAAAATGGCACGGAATAAAGTGACTTATGACCGTTTTTCACACTTACTACCGTCGCGCGTGATCAAAATTGAGACGCTTGGCAACTGACTCATACTTGTGACGGTTGCAGCATCCTGGGGGGTTCGTGGGACCCCCTTTTGTGCCCTTCCGTGACAAGCAAAGTCTAAGGGGAAGCCAGATTCACTTCGCAGCCGTGTTACTAACTTAACAACTGCAGTGATTCACTTAACGAGGGTAGCGAGAAAGGTCACAAACTGGGTGGGGCACAATTCATTTAACACCGGTCACAAATTTGGGGCTCAGTTGCGACTGTAAGTCGAGGACTGTCGGTGTTATGTTTTCAAAACTGTGGGTTTTTACCCTGTGACCCACAAAATGGCACGCGCAAAAGAAATTTTGAAGTTCTACTCCATGGTTATGAGCTATAACAACAGAAACCTGAACGGTTGACCACATTTTCTCTTCTCCGTTTATCAAAGGTGAACTGAAGCCAATTTGATTTTATTAAACTGGGGAGGGAGAACGGGAGGAAGAGGAGGAGGAGGAGGAGAGAGGGAGGAGGAGGAGGAGGAGGAGGAGAGGAGAGGAAGAAGAAGAAGAAGAAGAAGAGAAGAAGAAGAAGAAGAAGAAGAAGAAGAAGAAGAAGAAGAAGAAGAAGAAGAGAAGAAGAAGAAGAAGAAGAAGAAGAAGAAGAAGAAGAAGAAGAAGAAGAAGAAGAAGAAGAAGAAGAAGAAGAAGAAGAAGAAGAAGAAGAAGAAGAAGAAGAAGAAGAAGAAGAAGAAGAGGTGGTTGTGGTGGTGGTGGAGGAGGAGGAAAGGGAGGAAGACAATGAGAAGAAGAGGAGAAGAAGAAGAGGAGGAGGTGGAAAGGGAGGAAGACAATGAGAAGAGGAGGAGGAGGAGGAGAAGAAGAAGAAGAATGAGGAAGAGGAGGAGAGAGAGAAGGAGGAAGAGAAGAAGAAGAATGGGGAAGAGAAGAAGAGGAGGAGGAGGAGGAGGAGGAGGAGGAGGAGGAGGAGGAGAGGAGGAGGAAAAAAGAAGAAGAAGTGACTTACTTCAACTAATAGTTTCTACTGATTTCCCCCCCCTCTTATCATCTATGCCCTCAACTGTTTTGAGATTTTCTTTGAAAGTTCATTCCCAAGTGAATTCCCCCCCCCACCCAAAAAAATGCTTTTCATGTAAGGGAAACCCACCCTCCTTTCCCCAGGATGATGCTCCAACAGGAGAGGACTTGCTCTCGAGCTTTCTCTTTGTCTCCACTAGATGGCATCAGAGCATCTCTCAGGCTCCCCACTTATCCCCCCCCCCCTTTAAAGGAGAGGAAAAAAATAAATAAAAATAGCCACACAGAATCTGCTTTTGTTTTCCAACAGTGAGTCTTGTTCCTTGGTCGCCATCGATTTCTGCTGAACTGATGAATCAGCACTCTCCAAAAATTTGGGACAGGCCAAGGAGGGAGAGAAAGGAAGAGAAAAGTTTAAAAAGGAGGAGGAGGAGGAGGAGGAGGAGGAGGTGGTGAAACAATCAATGTTTCAAACTTCTGGAAGTGCATTGATAGATTAGAGCACTGGTGGCGAACCTACGGCACGGGTGCCAGAGGCGGCACTCAGAGCCCTCTCTGTGGGCACGCGCGCCGTCGCCCCAGTCCTAGGCCTTCAGCTGGGTTTTATAAAACCTTTTCACTTTAGGCCTCCGCCACCATGTGCAAAAAAAAAAAAAAAAGGTTCAATCAGTCAATTTCAACTTCTCGCGGGAAAAAAAAAAGATCTTGCAAAGTTGGAATTGATTGATTGAACTTTTTAGTCCCACCCTGTCTGCCGTTACCACCGCAGCCACACCCACCCAATGGGCCACGCCCACCCAATTGGCCACACCCACCCAATGGGCCACACGCACCCGGCACTCGACGATGCATAAGTGGGTTTTGGGTTGCAGTTTGGGCACTCGGTCTCTAAAAGGTTCGCCATCACTGGACTAGACAGACAGATAAACATAAGATGGATGGATGGATGGATGGACGGACGGACGGACGGACGGACGGACGGACAGACAGACAGACAGAAGATGGATGGATGGATGGATGGATGGATGGATGGATGGATGGATGGATGGATGGATAGATAGAGAGACAGACAGACAGACAGACAGACAGACAGACAGACAGACAGACAGAAGATGGATGGATGGATGGATGGATGGATGGATGGATGGATGGATGGATGGATGGATGGATAGATAGATAGATAGATAGACAGACAGAAGATGGATGGATAGATAGATAAGATAGATAGATAAAGAGAGAGATGCTGTAGATAGATACTGTAGATAGATAGATAGATAGATAGATAGATAGATAGATAGATAGATAGATAGATAGATAGATAGATAGATAGATAGATAGAGATGGATGGATGGATGGATAGATAGATAGATAGATAGATAGATAGATAGATAGATAGATAGATAGATAGATAGATAGATAGATAGAAGATGGATGGATGGATGGATAGATAGATAGATAGATAGATAGATAGATAGATAGATAGATAGATAGATAGATAGAGAGAGATACTGTACTGTAGATAGATACTGTGATAGATAGATAGATAGATAGATAGATAGATAGATAGATAGATAGATAGATAGATAGATAGATAGATAGATAGATAGATAGAGAGAGAGAGAGAGAGAGAGAGATAGGATAGATAGATGGATAGATAGATAGATTTTCTTGTCCTTCAATCAAGCACCAGTATAAATTACTATCATCAATCAGAGCAGAATGGCTTTGCTTGGCATTATGGGTAAATTCGGAGTAGAAAAAAAAGGACAAAAGATAGTCCTGGGGATGACCAATGAAGGGAACATCCATTTCCATCTGTCCTGTTTGCCATCGTTCGCTCCCTAGAGACTAAAATGGACGTTCTGAAACTTGAGCTGGCCACCAACAAGGAGTGTCTATCGGAGCTGGTGACCCCTTGAGAGCTGTAGGCAACGATATTTCACTTGGATGTATGCCAATTGGTGTACATTCAAAGTGACAATAAAGTTGTTGTTGTCGTTGTTATTAGTATTATTATTCTCTCCCTTGCGTTTCTCGTGGAAAAGGTGGATTGAAGTTGGAGGTTCCTTCAGTGGGACAGCCTCATACTTAAGAGTAACAGAGAATCTATTGAATGGTGTAGAGAAGGTTGCATCCTCCTCCTCCTCCTCCTCCTCCTCCTCCCTCCCTGGAGTCACTGAGAAAAACTGGTGGTGGATGGAGAGAATCCTAATAAACAGGAGCACCAGACCAACTCTGGATACTTAACATCATCCTGAAGATAAATGGTGAAGCTCTGTGGGCGTGCAGCAGAAAAACAAAACACTCCTTTTCAGGGGAAAAAAAAATCTTGTGGCCCACTATTTGTTCAATCCTTTATTCTTTTCCCCTCCAGATAGCGTTTCCTCCGCTCAGGGTGACATTTGGCAAAAAACAAAACAAAAACGGGCCTCTCAAAGCCGTGTGCCCAGTAATGTCCCACCATCCCTGGTCCTTTTCAGGACATTTGCATTTCCTTCCCCTCGTTCCTGGCTTTTCAACCACCACATGAAAAGTTCCTTTCTTTTGGCTGTTAGCTTCTTTGCTTTGCCTTTTGCTTTTCTTCCTGCCAGAGATGAAAGGATATTGATGTGGTGGAGGCTTGTGCATTAAAATTAAATTGATGTTTGCAATGGGAAGAGAGAGAGAGAGAGAAAAAAAAGCAGAGACATAAATTAACTGAAATTTGGCTTCTTCGGAGGGTTTAAAACCGGGAGCGTTGCTACACCAGCTCTGTCCAAGAAGCCAGGAATGTCTTTTCTGAAAGAACCGTGTGATGGATTGTGTAGAGAGCTACAGGCAACGAGGTTTTGGCACCACCCATGGAGCCAAAAGAGTAGAGTTAATTAAAAGAAAAGTGAAAGGTTAAAGCATGGGAAAACAGGAGCCTAATCTTTCCCCTTAAGAGATCGTTGAGAGAATGGCTAATAAAGGAAGAGAGTCACATCAAAGGAGATTTTAGCAAACAACTTGAATTTAGGGTTTTCTCTTTCAGCAGAAGGAGCTGGACGCCTAATCCAGTCTGGTATGGTCGGCCTGGTCCAGATTTTCATAGAGGTCTTTTTTTTTTTTACCCCCATCATATTAAATGTCCAAGAGTTAAATCGGTGTCCTTTGATGCCAAAGTGTATGCTCTGCTATAAATTGCTACAACCTCCCATTATAAATTAAAACGAAGACAAACAAACACAGTTCCAGGCCTCGTGGTTTTGAACGGGTGGCTGAACCTAAGAAAATGCAAACAATTTCTGTTTTAAATTACCACAACCTCCCATCATAAATTAAAACACAAACGAACAAAACTCCAGCCCTCGTGGTTTTGAATGGATGGCTGAACCTAAGAAAATGCAAACAATTGTTATAATGAGCTCCCTTATCGAAGCCAAAACAAACAAACAAACAAACAAACAAACAAACAAACAAACTGATCAAAGAGAGAAGCAACCTGGAATTAAGGAGAAACTTCCTAACGGTGAGGACACAGTGGAACAGCTTGCCTCCAGAAGTTATGGGTGCTCCATCACTGGAAGCTTTTAAGAAGAGACTGGACAGTCACTTGTCTCAAATTGTATAGGGTCTCCTGCTTGAGCAAGGGGTTGGACTGGATGACCGCCAAGGTCCCCTCCAGCTCTATTCTGATTGAAACTGATCAAGGAGAGAAGCAACCTGGAATTAAGGAGAAACTTCCTAACAGTGAGGACAATTAACCAGTGGAACAGCTTGCCTTCAGAAATCACGGGCGCTCCATCACTGGAGATTTTTAAGAAGAGTCTGGACAACCACTTGTCTGAAATGGAATAGAGTCTCCTGCTTGAGCAGGGGGCTGGACTAGAAGACCTCCATGGTTCTGTTCTGTTCTGTTCTATTCTATTCTATTCTATTCTATTCTATTCTATTCTATTCTATTCTATTCTATTCTATTCTATTCTATTCTATTCTATTCATTATTCTATTCTATTCTATTCTATTCTATTCTATTCTATTCTATTCTATTCTATTCTATTCTATTCTATTCTATTCATTATTCTATTCTATTCTATTCTATTCTATTCATTATTCTATTCATTATTCTATTCTATTCTATTCATTATTCTATTCTATTCAATTCTATTCATTATTCTATTCATTATTCTATTCTATTCTATTCTATTCTATTCTATTCTATTCTATTCTATTCTATTCTATTCTATTCTATTCTATTCTATTCTATTCTATTCTATTCTATTCTATTCTATTCTATTCTATTCTAAATACCAGTTGTATACAAGGCACCAATCCCTTCCTTCAGTTGGACCTTTGTCTTTGTCTCCCAATACAGCAGAGAGTACATAACCCCTAGAATAGATCTTAAATTTCATTTGGATTAGTTTTGTAAAGGACTATCGAGATTTCCACTTACAGTACATCAGCCTTTTTGCTCTGACTTGTCATTGACCTTACCTCTTTTCTTTGAGTTTGTACATTTCCTCAAAAATGTGCCAGAGATATCTCCTCTCAGAAATAAGGTCAGATAAATGCCATCTTTATTTTTACATTGGACCGATTTCCGTCACATTATCCTAGTAAAGTTGACTCGGGAAAACTTCTGAGATGGTTCTTGGTGGACTCAAAAGCAACTCTTCTACAACATGGGAGCTAGGCAGTGAATTCTTTGTGTCCAAGGGACAATTTGGAAATGGTCTCTGAATAAACCATATTTGTTTTGCTTAACCAAGAACCACATACATTAGAGGGCAATTATTCCACAGCATTGTTGAGAATCTAGTCCAGCCCCCTGCTCAGGCAGGAGACCCTATACCAGGGGTAGGCAACCTTGGCTCTTTTATGACTCGTGGACTTCAACTCCCAGAATTCCTGAGCCAGCCATGCTGAAGGGAAAGAGAGAGGTTTCCAAGCTGAGCCATGCTGGCTCAGGAATTCTGGGAGTTGAAGTCCACGAGTCATAAAAGGGCCAAGGTTGCCTACCCCTGCCCTATACCATTTCAGACAAATGGCTGTCCAGTCTCTTCTTAAAAACCTCCAGTGATAGAGCACCCACAACTTCTGAAGGCAGGCTGTTCCACTGGTTAATTGTCTTCACTGTTAGGAAGTTTCTCCTTAATTCGAGGTTGCTTCTCTCCTTGATTAGTTTCCATCCATTGTTTCTTGTCTTGGCTTCTGGTTCTTTGGAAAATAAATTGACCCCCTCCTCTTTGTGGCAGAATTCCAAATACTGAAATACTGCCACAAAGAGGAGGGGGTCAATTTATTTTCCAAAGCACCTGAGAGTGCTTTGGCCAGTCGAGAGAAAAGAAGGACTAGGGGGACACATGATAGCAGTCTTCCAAATACTGGAAGACTGCTATCATGTCCCCCCCTAGTCCTTCTTTCCTCTAGACTGGCCATACCCAATTCCTGCAAACGTTCTTCATATGTTTTAGTCTCCAGGCCTTTAATCATCCTAGTTGCTCTTCTTTGCACTTTTTCTCAAAGTCTCAACATCTTTTTTGTAATGTGGTGACCAAAACTGGATGCAGTATTCCAGGTGTGGCCTTACTAAGGCTTTATAAAGCGGTGCTAATACTTCACACGTGGTTTTGATTCTACGCCTCTGTTTATACAACCAGTTACAAAGCAATCCTCTGTCTCAAGAGACAAAAGGGCATTTTGGGTCCCGTTCTAGAAGAAGCATCACCAATATTTTCAGTACAAGGTTGAAGAGAGGCCATAACGGATTGATTAAACCCTTTGAGAAGTTTCTGGACTCTTTCCTAGCATCACCAGGCATGGTGGAGAAGGACTCCTTTCCAGCTACTGAAAAATCAGGGTAGACATGAAAGAGACTTGTTGTTAATGCGAACGCGTTGTAAAACACTTACTATGTGTACTACTCTATGGAAGTTTGATTAAGACGGGTTGGCTAGCTAGAATCTTTATTACCTGAAAGGAGTGGGCAAACACAGCAAGGCTACTTCTCTTCTCAACACTTTCCCAATTCACTTCTGTAGTTGCCTAGGAAACCACAGGCCTGGATGGCTCCCCATGCAATGGAACATCATTCAGTGCTGACTTTTTTTTCCTTTCTTTCCTAACCGCTGTTTCCTGGAGAAAGACAATCTATGAATACAGATTGACTCATTCACTGGTTAACATTTGCACAGATTTACATATGGATATAAGGAATAAGATGGATCCAGTTGTGCTTCAGCCCTCCTGGATTAGGTGGGGTTGTTATTGTAGTGGTGAGGAAGAGGAAGGAGGAGGAGGAGGAGGAGGAGGAGGAGGAGGAGGAGGAGGAGGAGGAGGAGAGGGAGAAGGAGAAGGAGAAGAGAAGGAGAAGGAGAAGAAGGAGAAGGAGAAGGAGAAGAAGGAAGAAGAAGAAGAAGAAGAAGAAGAAGAAGAAGAAGAAGAAGAAGAAGAAGAAGAGAGGAGGAGGAGGAGGAGGAGAAGAAGAAGAAGAGAGAAGAAGAAGAAGAAGAAGAAGAAGAAGAAGAAGAAGAAGAAGAAGAAGAAGAAGAAGAAGAAGAAGAAGAAGAAGAAGAAGAAGAAGAAGAAGAAGAAGAAGAAGAAGAAGAGTGTAGGGTCCTTGGTGCTCTCTGAGCTTAGTGGCTTTCTTGCAGACATTGCATAACCCAACTAGGTAACATCATCAGTGCTAGAAGGGAGTGGGCTTTGTGGAGGGGGAGGAGGAGGAGGAGGAGTGGAAAGGGAGGAAGACAATGAGAAGAGGAGGAGGAGAAGGAGGAGAAGGAAGAAGAGGCAGAAGAAGAAGAGGAGGAGGAGGAGGAGAAGGAGAAGGAGTTGTTCCACCATAATTAACTTTTCCGTTGATTACAGAGGGATTAAGAAAGCCTTCGATATTCTTACAGACACTTCCTGTCTCTTCGCAGTTGTTAATCAACTGGTTATAAAGCTGATCCAGTAGAGGTTGACATTAGATCTATTCTAATCAATATTGGATGCAAGAGTTGAGGAGCCAAATGCCGTCCCAGGGAGCACAAGCATTCTTGGATTAAAGATTGGTTTGCTTTCACTGGATCCAACCCAACTGTGATTATCATCATCTAAGCCACCAGATTGGCCTATTATCCTCATAACAACCATCACCACCCACATTCCAAGTTGGGGAACACGTCTTTTAAAGATAATGGAACTGTCATCCAAGTCCATTCACAACGTACCCAAATTGTGAACAGTTCTTCCCCTATTTTCTCCTTCTATTTTGAAGGCAGAAGACCGGTGTAAATACGCACAGGGAGACGGTTTCCTTCTTTTAATTTTTTTTTTTCCACGTAGAGCTAAATTGTACGTTGAGCATGAGAAGAGAAATTACATTTAATAAATAAACAGAGACTGTTGATCTTGGGGCTGGCACCTCTCAGAAAAGATGGCCCATCTGGGCTTCGCCAATAACGTTGACCCAATACGGGAGCATTATTATCCTAACATTTCTCTTTCCACACTAACAAGGCAATGTAATCTGCTTCCATATTGAAAGTCGGTTGAAGATCACTCATCCCTAACATCAAAATATCTCCACAATGGACAAAAGTAGACCAAATGACAAAAGAAGAAGAGATATTTTTTTAAAAAAACAAAAACTTTTGATATTCCAGGGTCTTTAAGCTGATCATGGCCAATTTTGTCGAGAAATAAAACGCTGTAGTGAATGATCAAGGAATTAGATTGGCTGCTGAAGTTTAACTTCAATGGCTTAAAAGATAATAAGGAAATTGTGGAAACCGTTGAGTTGTGATGTTCTCAGATGCTAGGGTCAAACCAGCAGGATTCCTCTCAAAACTAAGCTTTACAACCGGCTAACTACGGATCGGATAAAAGTACCCCAGAATAACCATTACACTTCTGGTTGGGGGTGGGGAGGCCCTTTCAAGATGAAAATGAAATAATAATCATAAAAAAATCTCATTATAGAGCAGGAATGATAAAAAGAACCGAACGAAAGGATCTCAGAGGAAGGAAAGATGCCAAGAGACAGGTGTATAGATACCGATATGTACAAAATTTCCCTGCTGGTTTGGCTGATGAGAAGGCCACCGTTTGATGTTCAATTTTGCTTGACATTATTTTTTTTAATCATACCTTACTAAAGTAAGGCGTGATCCACAGGAACGAGCAGATCTACCAAATTTGGCTTTGCTATGGTCTCCCTGTCTCCCAAGAAAAATAAAAATGCAACAGAATAACAGAATAACAAAAATGGAAGGGACCTTGGAGGTCTTCCAGTCCAACCCCTTACCTATACCTTTCCAGACAAGTGGCTGTCCAAATCTCTTCTTAAAAACGTCCAGTGTTGGAGCATTCACAGCTTCTGGAGGCAATTAACCAGTGGAACAACCTGCCTCCAGAAGTGGTGGATGCTCCAACACTGGACGTTTTTAAGAAGAGATTGGACAGCCATTTGTCTGGAATGGGATAGGGTCTCCTTGTTTGAGCAGGGGGTTGGACTAGAAGACCTCCAAGGTCCCTTCCAACTCTGTTATTCTACTATTTCTTCCTTCCTTCCTTCCTTCCTTCCTTCCTTCCTTCCTTCCTTCCTTCCTTCCTTCCTTCCTCCCTCCCTCCCTCCCTTCTCAATCACTGGAGGTTTTCAAGAAGAGATTGGACAGCCATTTGTATGAAATGGTTTAGGGCAGGGGTAGGCAACCTTGGCTCTTTTATGACTCGTGAACTTCAACTCCCAGAATTCCTGAGCCAGCATGGGGGAACTATGGCCCCCTTTATGACTTGTGGACTTCAACTCCCAGAATTCCTGAGCCAGCACTGCTCAGCTTGGAAACCTCTCCCTTTCCCCTCAGCATGGCTGGCTCAGGAATTCTGGGAGTTGAAGTCCACGAGTCATAAAAGAGCCAAGGTTGCCTACCCCTGGTATAGGGTCTCCTGCTTGAGCAGGGGGTTGGACTAAAGTTGGTCCCTTCCAACTTTATTATTATTGTTACTATTATAGTTTACCAAATTTTTCACTTAGCAGCAGAAATTTGGGGCTCAAGTCAAGGACTGCCTCTATGTTCCAGTTAGGCCCGTCTTCAGCTGCAACCTTGCATTCAGTTTCTTCTCGAAGGGGTGAAATAAGTCGTCATTTCTTTGGAAAAAAAGAGGTTCCCATTAGCAGCAGAACTGTCTCTGTGCTTTCCTTTTGGCCCCCGTGCTTCAGCTAGTCTTTCAAATCATAACAAGATTCATTCTGTTGGCATCATGATCAACGTTTTTCTTCCTTTGCAATGTCCCTGACATACTATTGTTCCAGAGCATTTGCAGTAAAGGGGGATAATAGAGGACATGCATGGAAAGTAATTGCAGAGAACGTTCAGTTAAAAAAAAAAAGAGAGAGAGAGAGAGAGAGAGAGAGAGAGAGAGAGAGAGAGAGAGAGAGAGAGAGAGAAGTCTACAAAACATGCTTCCTTGGGCAAAAGAGAGTTAGAAAAATATCTGAGAAATGTCATCTAACTCCAGTTGACATAAGATAGTTGGTGGAATTAATTCTGGGCCTGGAATTCAATTTCTTTGTTTCATGGCTGGTAGTATTTTATCAGTAGGCGTGCACATTTTAATAATGCAGAGAGAGAGAGAGAGAGAGAGGAACGAACGTGTGACAAAGAACGGCGTAATCAAAAAATCTTCTACGAAGTCCACAAAACTAAAAATAAATACTGGACTAAGTAAAACAGTAGACTGTCCGCTGTCGTTCAGAAAAAAATATATATCTATATATGTCCAGATAACATGAAAGTTCCAAATCCCGAAAATTAATTCCAAAATATGGAGAATTGTGGTGGCAACCTTACCATTTGTAAAACGAGATAAAGCGTTTCATTGAAAAGAGCAAAGCAATTATTAAAAGTTCAAGATAAGGTCTTGAAAACTCAGAGCAGCGTTGAGTTTAGGCAGCTGGGAAATGGGCAGGAAGGGATAGGAGTTTGGAAAAAAAGAGTCCAGAGGTAGAAGAAGGCGAGAAAACAAAAAGGTAGGCAGAAGAAAAGAAGAAGAAGAAAAACAAGAAACAAAGGAGTGGTTCTTTCATATAGATAAATAAAGAAGGTGAATTGTGTTCAAAGAGAGCAAAGCTGAAAATTACGTGTGGGGTCCTTGCTGCTCTTGGAGGTTGGTTGTTTTCTTATAGATGTTTTGTGACCCAACTAGGTAACATCATCAGTGCTAGAAAGGAGTGGGGTGTGGTGAGGAGGAGGAGGGGGGAAGAGGAGGTCTGTGGGTCCTGAGTGCTTTCTGAGCTTGATTGCTCTCTTGCAAACATTTCATGACCCAACTAGGTAACATCATCAGTGCTAGAAAGAAGTGGAGTATGGAGGGGAGGAGGAGGAGGAGGAGAAAGAGGAGACTATGGATCCTTGATGCTCTCTGAAATGGGTTGTTTTCTTGCAGACATTTCATGACCCAATTAGGAAAGATTGTCAGTGTTAGAAGGGAGTGGGGTGTGGTGAGGAGGAGGAGGAGGAGGAAGAAGAAGAAGGAGAAGAAGAAGAAGAAGAAGAAGAAGAGGAGGAGGAAGAAGAAGAAGAAGAGGAAGAGGAAGAGGAAGAGGAAGAAGAAGAAGAAGAAGAAGAAGAAGAAGAAGAAGAAGAAGAAGAAGAAGAAGAAGAAGAAGAAGAAGAAGAAGAAGAAGAAGAAGAAGAAGAAGAAGAAGAAGAAGAAGAAGAAAAAAAACTAAAAAAAAAACTGGGGTCCTTGGTGCTCTCTGAGCTTGGTTGTTTTCTTGCAGACATTTCATGACCCAACTAGATAACATCATCAGTGCTAGAAGCAAGTGGAGCTTGCAGGGAGGAGGAGGAAGAGGAGGAAGAGGAGGGGGACTGTGGGGTCCTTGGTGCTTTCTGAGCTTGGTTGTTTTCTTGCAAACATTTCATGACCCAACTAGGTAACATCATCCGTGCAAGTAAGGAATGGGGTTTGCTCTCATTTTATGTACTAACTGGGGGGCTTGCCCTGACAATGTTGGTGGGGGCGGTTTCTAGCGGTAGAAAATTAAACATGTTGCATGGTTTAAGGAAGGAAGCAAGGATGGTTCGGAGCCAATCACAGAGTAAGGTCTCTCTAAAGGGTAGGCAGCCTTTTCTGAGGGTTAAAATTGACTTGAGGTTTAATTCCGGGTTGTGGATCCGGTGCGGGTGTGAGCAAAGCGATACAGGTTAATTCTATATTCTTTCTTCCACCGACTATACTTATAGGCCACCATCATCAACGCCTTTATTTTTCTACGTCCTTTTCCTGCTGCAGGGAAGGCTAAGGAGAAAGCAGAGGGTCCAGCCAGCTTGAGGACAAGGCTTGGTGGGCTGCATCTGGTCCACAGGATGGAGGTTTTCCTGTCAGGGGCCAAAGAGGTTGTGAGCAAAGCAGAGCAAAACAGATGGGTGAACTACATCTTGCTCCTTATGCAACTCTTTTGAAATTTAATTGACGTGTCAAGTTACTCCCTGCTGGCTCTTTCCTCTGTGTTATTGGGGGGGGGGGGCAGCTGCGGAAACATTTTAAGGCCAGAAAAGGTACTCCTAATGGCTGTTTTAAAACCTGCTCTTCTTCCAGCCTCTCTGAAATGGGGGGGCGGGGGGAACAAGGAGGAAAGAATCAGCAGGGAGGTGTCAGCAGTAATTTTCAGCTCTGCCTCTGTCGCCCGTTGTGTCATCTTAATAGGCAGCCGTCTGCAGGCAGAACTTCGGCCCTGTTGGGGAGAGTCGGCTTGTGGTGTCCTCCACCACTTTCTCCTGTCAATCTGAGGCCAACTGCTTCCCCCCCCATCCCTTCTCTGCCCATCAGTCAGAGAGGAAGTGACACATGGGCACGGAACTTCTAAAGAAAATGGCGTTAAAAATCGGATCTAAAGAGAGAATTGGGCCACATTCAATGCATGCCCGTGGAATCTCAAGTGAGGAGACTGTCACTTGACTGACATGATCAGGCAACTTCCTGAGGGTTCCTCATTCATAAAAAAATAAAATAAATCTTAGTCCTGGTGAAAGCTCAGGGCATTCAGCTCATCCCCTGCTGTTTTGGAACTGGAAAAATCCTACAGAAATTCTGGTGGCCCAACACACCTCTTGTGTGCTTCCTCTTGCGAAAAGCTACTTTGTGCCTCTTCGGGGCCACTTGTTTATCATCCCTATCCACCTCAGCCAGATGGCCGCTGAAATTGTCAAAAACCACAGAAATTCAAACTCTGTGGCTTGATACTTCTCTGGAATTCCATCTGACTGATGATAACGGCCTGAAGATTTCCTATAGGTCCTTGGCCAAGTGCCCCGGACTGGGACAGGAACCATAGCCGTTAGCCAAGTAGGCAGCCTCGATCACTCGCAGTCAATTGAATTGATCAGATGAGACAGCCGGGGGGCAAAGGTTTGTTGTTGTTGTTGTTGTTGTTGTCAAGTGGGAAGTATTCTAAACAGAACGGGGCGGGGGGGGGGAGGAACATAATGAAAACCAGCGGGGGGGGGGGACAAAAGAGTGTTGTACTGATCTTGAATGGGAAATATTCCCGAAGACAAACGCCACTGTCCAGGGTGCTGAAATGGAACCGATCACTTCGCTTGCCTTGCTGGTTACGTTTCAAGTCTTCCTGAAGACTTGAACCTTCATTGTGCTCGGTGCTGTTTGAAAAATGTCCTTTTTTAAAAAAAAGAAAAAGAAAAAAAAAGTAAAGTAAAGTAAAATGATAGAAGGGATGCCCTCCATCCCCCTTGTGCATTTTTTTTTTTTTTTTTTTTTAGGTATTTACATTTTGTAACCAATGGAATGACATCTGCTGGCTCAGAACCCCGACTTTCTCTAAAGCACTCAGGCTTGTGAATGATGATCAGATCAATCCCAGATTTTGAAACAGAGGCAGTAAGCCAGTCGTGAGCCCAGGCAAGCTCCAGGAACAGTCTCTGGCAGTCATCGAGAATCGCCTCGTTCTTTGGTGAGGAAGAAGCAAAGAGTTAGTTGACAAGGTTAAAATCTAAGAACAGAGGGGGGGGAAATGGTGCCAGCGTTCCTTCATTCCTTCCTTTTGGATTTCAACCCTCTTGAAAAGAGCTGACTTTGAGAACAAGGAAAGTGTGCCCGCATGTTCCGGATAAAGATCTCTTAACCGCAGAGAATTAGGATAGCAGATGAATGGAGAGAGAGGTGGGCTCCCGCTGAGAGTAATTTCCATTTATTTCCAGATACCCGACTCGATTGCTAGGCAAGAGAGATTCTGAGACAATTGCATGAATTAAACCGATTCCACATCCTTTTTTTTCTTCCTGGGTTTGGTTGTCGTTCTATCGATTGTATTCACAGTGGAAAGGAAGGAGGAGGCGGGCTCTTTCTTCTCCCATCCATGTCACTCTGGGCACTATGCTTTTTTTTTTTTTTGGGGAAACTTCAAGAATAGAGCTGTGTTGCTGAGGTTGCTGAGTTGCTGTGTTGCTGAGACGGCCCACTGCTTAAATGAGTCAACTCATTAAAGCCACCTTCTCTTTGATGCCACTCATTAAAGCCAGCTCCTCTTTGATACCACTCATTAAAGCAACCAAGTCTTTTTTTTTTTGTTTCTTCATACTGACATTGAGTGCAAGGAGGGGGAAAGAGCTGTCTGTTTTAAAGAGGAGACAGCCCACTGCTTAAACGAGTCAACTCATTAAAGCCACCTCCTCTTTGATGCCGCTCATTAAAGCAGCCGAGTCTTTTTTTTTGTTTTTTTCATACTGACATTGAGGGCAGGGAGGGGGGAAGAGCTGTCTGTTTTAAAGAGGAGACGGCCCCTGCATTGGGAAATCTGCCTCTTCCGAATCGCTTCCCAAGGATGCACAGCCTATTAACAACAAGCAGCTGAAAGAGTTTACGCTAAGACAACCGGGGCTTGTTCCTTGTCTGTGTTAATGAAAGATAAATATTCTCTCCGCGTTCTCTCTACTCAATCACCTGGTCTCCATCGGAGAATGCACCGATAGAAACAACACACAGTGGAGCAAGCTCTATTGATTTGGATGCCGGGCTCTCCTCTCTCGTTACAACCCTTTCTCACAGTACCACAGTATTAATTGCCAAGCCTCTGGCTTCACCGTGTCATTTGTTATCCAAATATAGCCATGCAACAGCCTGTCACGCGGGGACCATTTTTCATTAACACGAGTGACCAATCCCTTGATAAGCTGCCTTCCAGGTTTGGGATGGCTGTTCAGTTAAACACGGCCTCCTGGATCATAAATCATTGCCACGTTATAGAAAAATTCTCCTCCGCTAAGCAGCAGGGAGGCAAGCTCTGTCTGCAGGTTTTTAATTGAGTAAAACAAACAAGAGTTGAAACCTCTTTAGATACTCTCAAGCCATTTCCATGGGATTAATTGGAAGCTGCATCGTTTGGCGGTGCAGATAACTACGGATGTCTGCTTCCCCTTTTCTTCCCTTCTTTATCTCTCCCTTATTATTATTATTGTTATTATTATTATTTCCCCCCCTTTCTGGTCTGCAAAAAGCTGACAAGAGTAGGCTGGGCAAATATATCAAGCCTTGTTTCTCATTTTCCTGCCTCGGTTAATTCCGCTCGTTGAACCTGAAAATTTCAAGGCATGCTTCTCCTAACACGTACAGGGTTTTTTGGGGTGTGTGTGTGTGAAAGGGTTTCTGGTACGCTATCAATTTTTATGGATATGTGTGTTGCATTAAAGTTTCTACTAATACACACACACACCTACTAATCTACCTACCCACCCATCTACCTACTTACCTAGCTACCCACCTACAATCCTACCTATTAATCTACCTACCTACTTACCTACCTACCCATTTCCCCACCTACCTACCTACCTACCTACCTTCCTTCCTTCCTTCCTTCCTTCCTTCCTTCCTACACATCTACCTACCTACCTACTTACCTACCTTCCTTCCTTCCTATTTACCTACCTATCTTCCTTCCTTCCTAACTACCTACCTACTTACCTACCTATTTTCCCACCTTCCTTCCTTCCTTCCTTCCTTCCTTCCTTCCTTCCTTCCTTCCTTCCTTCCTTCCTACACATCTACCTACTTACCTACTTACCTACCTTCCTTCCTTCCTTCCTATCTACCTTCCTATCTTCCTTCCTTCCTAACTACCTACCTACTTACCTACCTATTTTCCCACCTTTCCTTCCTTCCTTCCTTCCTTCCTTCCTTCCGTCCTCCTCCTTCCTTCCTTCCTTCCATCCTTCCTTCCTTCCTTCCTTCCTTCCTTCCTACTTACTTATCTTCCTTCCTTCCTTACTATCTACCTACCTACCTACTTACCTACCTACTTAATTACTTACCTATTTCCCCACCTATCTACTACCTTCTTTCCTGATTACCTACTTACCTACTTACCTATTTTTCCTTCCTACCTACCTACTTACCTACCTACCTACCTATCTTCCCACCTACCTACCTACCTTCCTTCCTTCCTTCCTTCCTTCCTTCCTTCCTTCCTTCCTTCCTTCCTTCCTTCCTTCCTTCCTTCCTTCCTTCCTTCCTTCTTTCCTTCCTACCTACTTATCTACCTACCTACTGGCCAAGTGTAAATGATAGAAAAATTGTTTGTTTGTTTTTTACTTCCCACTCTAGGGCTGAGATAGACAGACTGGCCCAAAGTCACCTTCCTCGCTTCTATGCTTAAGGAAGGGCTAGAATTTGAGAAGCCTGCTTCTAGACCAGCAGCTTAACCACCACCCCAGCCAGACTCTCAAATGCACACACATGCATAACATTGCACGGCAAAGCTCTCTAAGTGGCGGGTTTCAAAAAGACCATTGGGAGGTTTCGGGTTTTGCGCTGCTGCTTCCAAAATGCTCAGTTGGGTGACTTTCAGCGAGTGCGCGCACACGCGGTTCATTTAGGTGAGCGTGCATGCCACTCGCACAAATGGAGCTGCGATCGTGCGCATTTGCTGTCCGCTCACGTGGAACCATTCCCCCCCCCCCCGGTGGTCCGCAAAGCTGGAAATGTTGGGGAACTCTGAGCTAGATTTTTGTTGCAAGCAGGGACAAAAGCTCCAACGAGAAATGATGTAGTTTATTGCTCCCTTCTATTGTGCCCAGAGACGATGTTCAGAAACAGATGGTCCTCCAGAAGTCATCCATCATCACATACGACTACAACCCCTTTTTGAGTTCTCCTGTACAAGTTTGTCCAGGTACATGTCGAGCCGTCAAAACACGTAACCATCAGCACATCTTTTGACTACCAGTCCCAGAATTTAATAAGGAAAGTTGTGGGGTTCCTTGGTTCCTCTCAACCTTGCCAACAATTGCCAACATCTTAGCGCAGGGCACGCCTGGCTGAGGAATTCTGGGAGTTGAAGTCCACAAGTCATCAAAGGGCCAAGTTTGAAGACCCCCGTCTTAGCATCAAAGAAATGCGTGCTGGATTTCTTCTAAAGCCATAAGGTGGAGACTTCAATAACATCTGAGGGACCAACAGTTCAGCCTTTAATTTCATAGAATTTTGCTCTTTTTTTTAAAAAAAAAGACAAATGATCAGTGCTTCTTCGTGGATGTCCACGAGTTATTGCCTACCCCTTATGAGGGCACTTGTGCCACACGTAAGACTCACAAATCTTGTTCCTTCAGTTCAGAAAGGAAAGCCACATCCAAAGGTGGACTCTGAAGGCTGCGTGAGAGACCTCAGACTCACTGGAATCCATAAGTAATTTATGTCAACCTGCAACAATCTCTGGGAACACCTGAGCTGGCGTAATCATTCATTTACTTTTCTCCCTAGCTTGTCCAAGATTTGACACCACCAAGAAGCTCTTCTTGGGAGCAGGAATCATCTGTAGTAAATGCCATTAGGAACCCCAAGAGTGTGATGCCACTGTTGTTTTTTTTCTTCCTCGCACAAATAAATCAGCAGCAGCCCAACTTCAGGTAGAGATGGACCTTGAAACATTCAAAATGCTGATGAAAAGAAATGGAAGTTAGACATTTCTTTCCTTCTCCTCTCTGCTGGCTGATGAATGGTCCACTTCCTCCTCCTCCTCCTCCTCCTTCTCTGAGAAGGCATCTGAGAGAGTCCTTGACAGCTGTTCTCTCACCGCTACATCCGTGTCCATGTTTGAAACAACAACGTTCCTTTCTCTGCCAAAAGGAGTTGACCTTTCCTTCTCTAATGGGAATATGCATGACATAAGCAATTAAGAAGGACGGGCAGAAAGAGCTGAGAAGGCTTTGGCAAGCATCTCACGGAAACAGCAGGTGATGGGTTGTGACACATGCCTTTGGTGTCGCTGTTTGCTCAACACTACGTCGGCTTCCTTCAAAGTGTTTTCCAAACCTGCTTCCTGGACTAAAAAAGAAGACAAATTCATATCAGGAGATGCTCATCATCTCTAGACCAGGATAAGCATGATGGTAGCAGTCACAAGAACAGCCGTTGAAGAACTCAGAACATAGAATAATAAGGTTGGAAGGGACCTTGGAGGTCTTCTAATCCAAACTCCTGCTCAAGCAGAAGACCCTATATCATTCTGGACAAATAGCTGTCCAATCTCTTCTTGAAAACCTCCAGGTTGTATTGAAGCACCCACAACTTCTGGAGGCAACCAAGCCATGGACAACTGAGCCAATGGAAGCTTAGAAGCATGTAGAGCTTTTCACATAGCATCTGTCACAAATCGGTAAACCCACAGGCCTTCTTTTATGATCATGGACCTGCCTTCAACAGCTGCAGCATGATTCCTCCAAAAAAAGAGGCATTTGGGTGAAGGAGTAGAAGACCGCGCCTACATGTTCTCCAAAGTACCTTCTTGAGCTTTGAATTGGAAGAGCTGCCCAGCCCTCATTTCTTCTCCAAAGGAGGTGCTCAGTCACAAGCACAGCTTTGCTCATCGGGCATCAAAGTTCTTCCAGGATCTAGCATGGAAAGAGACAGTGGTTAGCCCAAGGATTACTATTCTGTCTGCAGAGGCCTTCATTGAATTACTCGGTGTCATCACGAGGCCCGCTTGCCAATAAATAAATAAATAAATAAACGCACGATAATAAAAGCCATCGAGTCTATTACTACTCACTGCAACGCGAATAATACATCCATCACATTTTGCTCAGCGAGCTGATAGCCGGGCTTATTCTTTGCTTCTCGTCTAATCTGCCAAAAGGGGAAGAGGAAAAATAAAATAGAAAAAAAAATAAAAAAAATAGAAATAAAAATAGAAAAGCAGGAAGACGCTAGCAGGATAGCGTCCACAAAGCCTAAGAGATCAGAAAGCTAAATCCATGATGATGATGATGATGATGATGATGATGATGATGATGATGATGATGATGATGATGATGATGATGATGATGATGATGATGATGATGATCTTTTATTCATTAGACATGAACCTCAGTCAACTGAACATTCAAATTGGCTGGTGCTGATGGTTGCTACCAGCATCCTATGTGTCAACCAGGTACCTCCTTAAAATGTAAGATGTTCCGAGTAGCGCAGTTTTTTGTAACATTGCTGGAGTTATTGCAGGAAGCTGCAGTTTCTTGATGTATTTTGCAAAGTTTTTGGACATAGTTCCCAGTGCCCCGACGACAATGGGTACCACACGTTTCATCCATAATCGCACAGTTTCGATGGCCAGGTCACAATATTTCGTAATTTTTTCCAGTTCTTTTTCTTCGACTTTGGCATCTCCTGGCACAGAGATATCAATCAGCTATATGCTTTGGTTCTCTACAACTGCGATATCCGGCGTGTTGTGTTCCAAATGGCCATCTGTCTGTATTCGAAAGTCCCACAAGATCTTCACCCTCTCATTCTCAACAACTTTTTCCACCCGATGTTCCCACGGCTTTTCGGACACAGGCAAGTCGTATTTTTTACACAATGCCCAGTGGATTAATTTAGCAACTCGGTCATGTCTAGATTTGTAATCAGTTTGCGCGATTTTGCTGCACACTCACAGATTAGATGCGAAACAGTTTCAACTGTTGTTGTTGTTGTTGTTGTTATTGTTATTATTATCTTCTTCTTCTTCTGCAGAAAATGGCGGGTTCTGAGTCCAGCGGGCAAAAGGGGAGGGGAGATAGATTCGGCCAAGGGAGGATATGGAGGCGGCTTCATTAAGATGGATGGATCGGAGGTGGCAGGTCTTCTATGCTGAGCTATTCAAAGCGAAATGGGATAATTGCCACCCTTCCAACGAGGCTGATCAAGCTGAGAGAAACAAGGTTTAAATTGTACCAATCACTCCTAATCCGGCAGAGTTATTAACAGTGCTCTACCCTGGTGAGACGGCATCTGCTAACTTGAGATAATGATTTATATCACAATTTATGAAAGTTCCAATTTATCCTAATTCAATAAGTGAAGAGTGAGCAAGCTCTGGGGAGACGCAGATGGAGATTCAAACGTCGCCGTGGACCTCTTGACCCAACAAATCTCCTCTCCCCCCCAAAAAAAAACCCCCAGCTCAGCAATTTTCCCTCCGGTCAAGAGATTGGGGTGTCCTCATCACCGGGTCTGTCCATTGAGTAAACCTATAGGCTCCCTAACCATGGAGAAAACCAGGATGACTTTCTATAGATCTTGACAGCTCGGCTTTATTTGATCCATTTTTAATGGAGCTCCAGGATGGATCGATCAATCTCCACCTGGACCGTTTCAATCCAAAAACCACTCTGTCAAAACTCTGCAAACTGAAGTCAACGAAAGAATGTTTGCCCTTCGTTCTGACATTCTCCTTTCTTAGAGCATGAAGAGGACGCCATTTTCTTTTCCTTCCCTAGACCAACCAAATCCAAAAGCACTAGAGAATTTCTAGAAGCTCGCAAGTCTTACAAATTGGCCATCAACGGACACATAGACATAAACAACATCTACATACTGTGCAAAGGAGACAATCAAGCAGCCAAAAAGGGAACAAAGGGACCAAAACGTCTCCCCATCAGCAATCAAGACCTAGATGAGTATAGATTAACCCCAAGATTAACATCAGACCAACAATCAAGTAAACAATACTCCAATCAAAGAACTGCCAACAAGCTAACAGTAAAGAAGAGGGAGTCAAGCTATTATCCAAAGCACCTGAAGGCAGGACAAGAATCAATGGATGGAAACTAATCCAGGAGAAAAACAACCAAGAACTAAGGAGAAACTTCCTGATAGTTAGAACAATTAATCGGTAGAACAACCTGCCTCCAGAAGTTGTGAATGCTCCAATACTGGGAGTTTTTAAGAAGAGACTGGACAACCAATTGTCTGAAATGGTGTAGGGTTTTCTGCTTGAACAGGGGGCTGGACTAGAAGACCTCCAAGGTTTATTCTATTCTATTCTATTCTATTCTATTCTATTCTATTCTATTCTATTCTATTCTATTCTATTCTATTCTATTCTATTCTATTCTATTCTATTCTATTCTATTCTATTCTATTCTATTCTAAATAACCCAGCCAAAGAACCTCCAAGACCACTCCCACAAACACTAGAATATAAACTGAGACCAAACTCCATTCCTTACGTGCACTGATGACGTTGCCTAGTTGGGTAATGAAACGTCTGCAGGAAAACAACCAAGCTCAGAGCTACAAATATTCTCCTTTATCAAAGCCATTTTCCTGGGTAGATACATTACATCCAGGACTTTCCTAAATTCGCACAGGGAGCACCCAAAATTTGCATAAGATTTTTTGCAAATCCAGTGCACTGCTTCGCTCCGCCACTCCATCCACTGAGATGCCCGTTTCAGATAGATTGTTACCTATTGCGTTATTATTACTGCATTGTTATTCTTTGCAACACTTTGGTGTAGCTGCTTCCCTCTCCACTCAAAAAAATGGTCTTGTTTTTTTTTCTCTTTCCAGGAGACCTCCCTCCCCACTTTTCTCCTTACCATATTACTTACGTTCCTCCCTTTCACTAAAAAAAATAAAAAAATCTTTTAATTGCTTCTCATTCTTTGACTGCCAGATGACATCCCTTTTCAACATCCAATCTGTAACAGTGAGGGAGAGATTTCTTTAAAAACAGTGGCAATGAAATATTTATCAAAATTGTCATGCTGACCTTTATTGTTGTTTTTTTTTACAACCGTTTGCACACTTGCAAAGGAGGGGAAACGCGAAGGAGTGAATATCTAGCGATGCATCAGCTTTCAGCTCTGCTTTTTTTTTTTTTTTTGCCTTCTTACGTTCCCCCCTTTTTGAAATAGGGTGAACAGATACCCCCACTAACCTTTGTCGGGGCTGCTGAAACTAATAGGCAGTGCTTTTTGAGAACAGCAGGAATAAGCTTCTTAATAAATCTCATTTTGGAAATTCTTTATAAACCTCAGCTAGGCTGTTTAGAGAAGCACATGGACTTTCCTGTTTAAACCAACCTCTTAGCTGCCCCAAAGAAGAGGAAGGGGTCAAGCTGTTCTCCAAAGCAACTGAAGACAGGACAAGAAGCAACGGATGGAAAGTAATCAAGGAGAAAGCCAACCTGGAACTAAGGAGAAATTTCCGGACAGTGAGGACAATTAATCAACAGTTTGCCTTCAGAATTTATGGGTGCTCCATCCCTGGAGATTTTTAAGAAGAAATTGGCTAGCCATTTGACTGGGATGGCATAGGGTCTCCTGCTTGAGCAGGGGGCTGGACTAGATGAGCTCCAAGGTCCCTTCCAACTCTGTTATTCTCTGATTCTGTAAGGGTCTCCTGCTTGAAGACCCCCAAGGTCCCTTCCAACTCTGTTATTCTTAGCCTCCTTGCAACAATAATGTACTCAAAACTTTTAAAAAAATGTTCAGATGAGGAAACGCGGGCAGCCAGGGAGGTTAATCAATAAATATCCCTTCCATCAGCCTTCAGCCATAAAATAAACTCGCAAATAGCTGCATTCAAATTCCAAAGCCCCTTGAGAATGACGCCTAAAATGACGCCTTTCCTCTTTGGGAGGAAAATCACTCAGTTTGGGGACAATTTTCATCTAGGCAATTGTCCACCCCCCTTTTTGTTTTTTCCAGTTTGCTCTTGTTGGAAATCAGAGTGAGTTTGGAAAAGAGTTTGAATGATAATAATAATAATAATAATAAAATGCTTGAGAAATAGTACTCCAGGCATTTAGGAGGTCAATCTTAAGCACAATGAAACCAGATCTTATCATTAATTATCTTTTAGTCTTTTGTGCAAGTTTCAAAAAAACAACAAAACCAGGACTAGAATCAGTCATCAGAAATGTGACTGCTGAAATCTGCTGCAAAAGCCAGCCAGCATTTGTGGTGCATGTAGAGATGAGTGTGTGTGCATGTGCGTGTGTGTGTGTGTGTGTGTGCGCCTGTGCATGAAGCTCTTCGGTGAACTTCCCAAGTTAACCCCATTCATCCCTTTCCTCCACAACAGCTTGTTCTGTTGAGACCGACCATCCGGTTGGGACTCAATATCCAGGATGATCTGTTGGCCTCAGTCAGGCGTGGCCAAACCGGTCACCTGTTAAATTTAGATTTCTTGAATCTGCCAACAGGCTGACACATTGATAAACTGCCATGGTTTTTAGTAAAGGTTTGGGAGAGAATTCACTTGCTCGTGGTTAATTGCTTGGTGGTACTGGACCATGAAAACAGACCTGGCTCTATTCGGGACCAATCTTCTCCTCTCAAGGAATTGGGGAGGGGTGGTGATGGAGAGCAGTTATTCATCCCCATATACGAAGGCCGGTCCATCATCCTCCAGACAGTGGGGTCAACTCACCTCTCTCTGAAAAAAAGGCAGAGTTAACTGTCAGCCCAGTAGCCATGAAGAGGGAAAAGAGAAGCAACGGTCGCCAGGCCAACATTCACCCTCTAATAGATCTCCAGATGGTGGTTCAGCAACCAATCTTGTGAGCCTTGCAGTGTAAATAAGGTGTCTCCAAAAGACTCTTTCTCCACAATAAAACTTTTCCTGAGCAAGACATGTTTAGATGCATTGAGCCTACCGTTGTCCAAAGTCCAGGCAAACGTGGTGGTATTCTCACTACCTGTCTTGGACCCGTGTAGAATTGACAATCCACCTAGGACTTGGGGATGGGACTTCATTTATTTTCCACACGTTGGTTAAGCTGGCAATTTTCCATCAACCTTTAAACTACTACTGAAAAGAAGGGGTGACATGATAGCACCGTTCCAATATTTGAGGGGCCTTACTACAAAGAAGAGGGGGGTCAACGTATTTTCCAAAGCTCCAGAAGGAAGGATAGGAAGCAATGGATGGAAGCTAATCAAGGAGAGAAGCAACCTGGAATTAAGGAGAAACTTCCTGACAGTGAGGACAATCAACCAGTGGCACAGCTTGCCTGCAGAAGTTGTGGGCGCTCCATCACTGGAGATTTTTAAGAAGAGACTAGACAATCACCTGTCTGAGATGGTATAGGTTCTCCTGCTTAAGCGGGGGGCTGGACTAGAAGACCTCCAAGGTCCCTTCCAGCTCTATTCTATTCTAATCTTTGAGCCATCTAATTTACGAAAAAGGAATGGTGCAAAGATAGAAAAGAAGGGAACAGAAGTTAGAGGTTAGAAGACAGTCCTAGAATTTTAGTCCGCATGGTTCCTTGTCATTTTAAAATTCATAGAATATCATTCTCAAATGTCTTCAATGTTTCCCCCTCTTGGCTTTTCAGCTCTGGGAAGCAGCTTTCCAAACCGAGCAATATTCCAAACTACAGGCAGCCACAAATCAGCTCAACATTTATGTTGTAACTTTGAACGGTCAGTAAATGAACTGTTGTGATTGTGGACTACCTATGTTAAGACTAAAAGGGTACGTCCCTTTGATGGCTCCTAAATGCCACTTGGACCATAAGAAAGGCTGAGCGCCAATGAATTGAGGCCTTTGAACTATGGTGCTGGAGAAGACTCCTGCGAGTCCCCTGGACTGCAAGGCGATCAAACCGGTCAGTCCTAGAGGAGATCAACCCCGACTGCTCTTTAGGAGGCCAGATCCTGAAGTTGAAACTCAAGTACTTTGGCCACCTAATGAGAAGGAAGGACTCGCTGGAGAAGAGCCTGATGCTGGGAAAGATGGAGGGCAAGAGAAGAAGGGGACGACAGAGAATGAGGTGGCTGGATGGAGTCACTGAAGCAGGAGGCGTGAGCTTCAATGGACTCCAGAAGATGGTAGAGGACAGGAAGGCCTGGAGGAACGTTGTCCATGGGGTCGCGATGGGTTGGACACGACTTCACAACTAACAACAACAACAACAAAATGCCACTTCTTTGTGCCCGTTTCTTTCTCTTCCCTGTTTCATGACGTTAAATGTTGTGATAGTTTCATCCCCAGAAGCTTTCAAGAAGAGACTGGACTGCCATCTGTCAAAAATGGTGTAGGGTCTCCTGCTTAGGTGTGTGTGGGGGGGGGTTGGACTAGATGACCTAGAAGTTCCCTTCCAACTCAGTTATTCTAATTCTAATTTTAGACAGCTCTGCTCTTCCCCTACAATTCTTACTCTTCCATCCATCCTAATGTTCTCCAAATGATATTCTCCTTTTTGTTCACCTTCCCGGATTCTGTCACCTTTTGGTCCTCAAATCTCTAATTCCACACACACACAAACACACACACACACACACCCCGCACGTTGATGGATGGTGTTTTAATCTCTTCCTCTCTCCTCATCGCCATTATCCCCGGTCAAAGACAGGGTAAAGTCCCTGCTAATTAAACCAGATAAATAAAATCACATTGCTTATAATTACTAGGGACAATTTGGCTTAATTAGATGTTAAGCTTACTAGCCTCTCTCCTTTACAGGCCCGGATAAATACCTGTGCCTCACCCACAAAGGTGGCCGCTTAGAAATTGTAACAGCTTTGTTGCTCTTTCTATAATTAATGACCATTAAGGCCACTAATTAGGTCATAACTTTTAAATAAGTTGGCCTAATTATCTCTGGGTACACGGTGAGCTGATTTGATAGGGACAAAGCCTTCCAAACAACGAGGGGTGCATTTCAGCAGCTTTGAGAGCGCTTCATCAATTGTCCATTTCCAGGAGAAAAGAGACTGTCAACAATAGTTGGCACACCTACAAAAAGAGGTCAAGACATGGGATGTGAGTCACACTCACTTCCTGTTCTGTTTACGAGAGCTGGAGAAGTAGGGCAGAGAGCACCATGGAAGAGCAAGCCTGACAATGAAGGAAGAACTGACTGTAAACTTGCTTTAAGTGTAGTAACAGATGGACATCCCCTTCAGTCTAGTGTATTTTTATATTAGAATAGAATAGAATAGAATAGAATAGAATAGAATAGAATAGAATAGAATAGAATAGAATGGAATGGAATGGAATGGAATGGAATGGAATGGAATGGAATGGAATGGAATGGAATGGAATGGAATGGAATGGAATGGAATGGAATATAGAATAGAATGGAATGGAATGGAATGGAATGGAATATAGAATGGAATGGAATGGAATGGAATGGAATATAGAATGGAATGGAATGGAATGGAATGGAATATAGAATGGAATGGAATGGAATGGAATGGAATGGAATGGAATGGAATGGAATATAGAATGGAATGGAATATAGAATGGAATGGAATAGAATAGGAATAGGAATAGGAATAGAATAGAATAGAATAGAATAGAATAGAATAGAATAGAATAGAATAGAATAGAATAGAATAGAATAGAATGGAATGGAATGGAATGGAATGGAATGGAATGGAATGGAATGGAATGGAATGGAATGGAATGGAATGGAATATAGAATAGAATAGAATAGAATAGAATAGAATAGAATAGAATAGAATAGAATAGAATAGAATAGAATAGAATAGAATAGAATAGAATAGAATAGAATAGAATAGAATAGAATAGAATAGAAAATAGAATAGAGATAGAATAGAGATAGAATAGAGATAGAAAACAGAACAGAATAGAATAGAATATGAATTTGAATTCAAATAAATATAAATCCTCCCATTCTCCACCCTTCAGTCAGAACTGAAGAAGCTTCTTGGTTGAGAAGTGAAACGTCTCCAAAGAAAACCAAGAAGGTCCAGTTGCCTCTTGAAAAAGCACCTTTGGGACAACCATGACCCGGAGGACTGAGAACATCCATAGACATTCTAAGTCAAAGTTTGGTCTACTTTGGAGGGCTGTCACCAAAACAAAAAAGAATTCTTTTTGGGGGGGATTTTAACAGAGATAAGGAAGAAGAAGAGAATGGAGCCAAATAGACATCCGGAAGGCTCTGGGCTCCCGTTTAGAGATAGCCACAAATGTGTCTGCCGTTCGAAGACTATAATCCTTGATGACGCACATACTAGTCAAAAATGTTTTCTTTGGGGAAAGCTTGAGAATATTGGCTTGGCTTCGTTCCGTACGGTCAATAGAGCCATCTGTATCGGTGTAGATTGTATGTCTTTTCCCGGATGCACAGCAAGAATATCTTCCTCTGCCTTGAGACCGCCGCGTCAGGTATTTCATTTTGAAAAAAAAAAAAAAAAAGGAGCTTCCAGGCTAGGAGATGGTTTTCAGAAAATCTTTGACCTTTCGAAAGGTCCCAGGTTGCCAAAAATATTTACAGGAGTGAGGAATTCAATTACTCGTTACGTGATACTGTTCACAACACCGAGTGGGTCTCAAGGCAAAGAAAGAGAAAGAGAGAGAGAGAGAGAGAGAGAGAGAGAAAGATTGTTCCAGTGATATATCACTTTGGCTCACCCTGCGAAATGCTTGGCAAGGATTGTGACCATAGGAACAGTTGAACGTATCCCTTAGAGACACGCTGAGGGTAGACAGCAACTTTCAAATGGGCCTTTTCCCCCCATCCCTTATGACTAGGGCGTGGAGAAACTAGTGAACTAATCTGGGTTATTCCATGGCAAGGAATCCATAATAAATGGGATGGGATGGGATGGGATGGGATGGGATGGAATGGAATGGAATGGAATGGAATGGAATGGAATAGAATGGAATAGAATAGAATAGAATAGAATAGAATAGAATAGAATAGAATAGAATAGAATAGAATAGAATAGAATAGAATAGAATAGAATAGAATAGAATAGAATAGAATAGAATAGAATAGAATAGAATAGAATAGAATAGAATAGAATATGGAATGGAGTAGAGTAGAGTAGAGTAGAGTAGAGTAGAGTAGAGTAGAGTAGAGTAGAGTAGTGTAGAATAGAATAGAAAGGAATAGAATAGAATAGAATAGAATAGAATAGAATAGAATAGAATAGAATAGAATAGAATAGAATAGAATAGAATAGAATAGAATATGGAATGGAGTAGAGTAGAGTAGAGTAGAGTAGAGTAGAGTAGAATAGAATATGGAGTAGAGTAGAGTAGAGTAGAATAGAATAGAATAGAATAGAATATGGAGTAGAGTAGAGTAGAGTAGAGTAGAGTAGAGTAGAATAGAATAGAATAGAATAGAATAGAATAGAATAGAATAGAATAGAATAGAATAGAATAGAATAGAATAGAATAGAATAGAATAGAATAGAATAGAATAGAATAGAATAGAATAGAATAGAATAGAATATGGAATGGAGTAGAGTAGAGTAGAGTAGAATAGAATAGAATATGGAGTGGAGTAGAGTAGAGTAGAGTAGAGTAGAGTAGAGTAGAGTAGAGTAGAGTAGAATGGAATGGAATGGAATGGAATGGAATGGAATGGAATGGAATGGAATGGAATAGAATAGAATAGAATAGAATAGAATAGAATAGAATAGAATATGGAACGGAACAGAACAGAACAGAACAGAACAGAATAGAAGAGTTGGAAGGGATCTTGTGTATATATATATATAAAGAGAGAGAGAGAGAGAGATGGTGCAATGCTGTCAAACAGACAGTTTGTTTGTTTTTGTGTATTTTGTTCCTAATTTGTATCACTCCAGCCTTAAAATCAGCACCTTAACCCATCCTGGCTCTTATGCTCATTCATATATATCTGAACGAATTAGAGTCCAAGATAATTGCCAGCACTCCGATCTGATTTCTGCCAACCGGGATCTCTCTGTCGTTCATTGGATGTGCCGGTCAAACCCACTTCCCAGATTTTCCCGTCTCCCACCCGACAACTCGCCTCAGTCTCCCCTCAGCGGGCTCGGCCTGTTTATTTATTTATTTCGTCCCGAAACAAAAGCGCAATTGCTTCCAGTAAATTCCCTTAATTAGTTAATGCTTTCCAAAGTGCCCCGATCAACTGCAGAGCGATATAATTGCAGAGTACCCGCTAATATAATTGAGCTTGATTGTGTCGCTTCTTCGGCTGGCTGGCGGTTTTTAAGAAAAATCACCTTTCGTTCTGCAGATCTGAGCGCATGGAGGGAGAAAGAGAAGAAGGAGGAACGTCTAAAATGCTCCAGGGCAGATAGTCCTCAACTTATGACGAGAACTGAGCCCAGAATGTCTGTTCCTCGGTGGGACAGTTGCTAGGTAAATTTTGCACCATTTTACATCCTTTCTTGCCACAGTTCTTGTGCCGTTTCCAGTCAGTATCACGATTGTTAAGTCACTTTGGTTTCTCCACTGACTTTGCTTGTCAGAAGGTTAGAATAGAATAGAGCTGGAAGGGACCTTGGAGGTCTTCTAGTCCAGCCCCCTCCCCCCCCGCTCAAGCAGGAGAACCTATGCCATCTCGGACAAGTGACTGTCCAATCTCTTCTTAAAAGCCTCCAGTTTTAGAAGGGGGGCACTCCAGCTGTCGTAAATATGAGACAGTTGCCAAGCGTCCGAATTTTCTGACCGAAGGATAACTGAAGTCAGAACCGAAGATGCTCCTTGCATGAGAAGCGAAACGTCTTCAAGGAAAAACAAAGTCCAGCTGCCTTTTGAAAAAGGAAAAGAGTGTAAAGAGAACAGAAGTCAGGTAATAGAACAATGAGATAAACAATGTAAAAAAAAAAAGAGAACATAACGCTATAGGATAAGAATGGTATAGGGCAGTGATGGCGAACCTATGGCACACGTGCCAGAGGCGGCACTCAGAGCCCAGTCTCTGTGGGCATGTGCACCATGCCCCGGAGATGGCAACCGTCCCTCTTCAAGCAACCGTCCGCTAACTCGCCGAGGTCCCACGTGGCCGGATGCATCCCAGCACCCATGCACTCGCTGGCCTCTGTGTGCGGGGGCCGATGGTGTCAGGCAGCAGCCGTCCTGGCCCTTGCCTTGCCTTGCCCCGTGGCAATGGCACCTCCATCCTGCCTCGCTTCCCCTCACCCCACAGGACGAGCCTCCTACCCACCGCCCCACCCACCAGACACCCCCTGGATCTCCCCCAACTCTGCCCGACCTCCACAGGAGTCCCTGCCCACGAGCAACATCAAGGTGACCACACCCACTTTGGCCACACCCACCCATTCTGCCATGACCACCACAGCCACGCACACCCAGCACCCGGCGATAATAAGTGGGTTTTGGGTTGCAGTTTGGGCACTCGGTCTCTAAAAGGTTCGCCATAACTGGTATAGGGTCTCCTGCTTGAACAGAGGGTTGGACTAGAAGACCTCCACGGTCCCTTCCAACTCTTGTTATTCTGCTATTCTTTCTTTCTTTCTTTCTTTCTTTCTTTCTTTCTTTCTTTCTTTCTTTCTTTCTTTCTTTCTTTCTTTCTTTCTTTCTTTCTTTCTTTCTTTCTTTCTTCCTTCCTTCCTTCCTCCCTCCCTCCCTCCCTCCCTCATCACTGGATGTTTTCAAGAAGAGACTGAGATGATCTAGGCAGGTCTCCTGCTTGAACAGGGGGTTGGACTAGAAGACCTTCAAGGTCCCTTCTAACTCTTGTTATTCTTTCTTTCTTTCTTTCTTTCTTTCTTTCTTTCTTTTTCTTTCTTTTTCTTTCTTTCTTTCTTTCTCTTCCTTTCTTCCTTCCTTCCTTCCTTCCTTCCTTCCTTCTTTCCTTCCTTCCTCCCTCCCTCCCTCCCTCCCTCATCACTGGAGGTTTTCAAGAAGAGACTGAAATGATCTAGGCAGGTCTCCTGCTCGAACAGGGGGTTGGACTAGAAGACCTTCAAGGTCCCTTCCAACTCTGTTATTCTGTATTCTGTAAAATTAAACCACCGGTACACCAGAACCTGTGATTTTTTTCCCCCCAAGACATTTTCAAAGAATAATTTGCTGGCAAAGGAGTACGTGAATGCAGGCTGCCCCTGATCCACGTCTGCCTGCAGAATTGATATACGTTCTTGACTCTCCACCCAAGATTATCTCTCTCTCTATGCTGGGCGGCATTGTTTCCAATTCTGCCTCTTAAGAAGAGCCGTCTCCCTTCTTCCATTTTTAAGCATCTCTCTTTTGTCCAATTCCTTTTTCCGACTTTAGCCAAAGCATCAAATTAGAATGCCTTCAGCCGACCAGAAACAGATAATAAGGCCTTTAGGTATTAAGTGAATCCATAGCCTATTAAATATTATATACGGGCCTCCTTGTTTGGCGCAAGTTGATTTTTCTCAAGGTTTATGCACAGGCACGCCGCAAGAATCCGCAATGTATGGAGACCAATTTTCTGATGGAAAGAAAATCGAATTGGTTGCTTACTTTTACCGTAACTCTCTTGCTGGTTCCCCCATAAGGGTTCCTTCTGTTTTCCAAGCTGAAAATATAAGTTTAAAAACAAAACAAAAAAACCTGAGTTCAAAACAAAGAATGTACAAAACCCTCTGGAGAAATTTCTCCTGCCTTCCTGAAATCCTTTTAACTGCTCAGGCAGCGATGGAGGTGCTGAATGGACTACAAAATGTGATTTGATTATTATTTTTTTTCCCACAATGGGACGTGATGGGTTAAATGTTGATGGCCAAATTCTGCCTCAGCTTACTTGTTCCAATAAGCAACTGAGTTGGAAGATCATTTAAAAAGCAATGGATTCGAGTATTCGGATGGAAGTCTCTCTCTGCGAAATGGGGGAACCAGGAAAAGGGGCTTTACTTTTATAGTTAGCACAACTAAGAACTTCAAAGCCAAAGTGGATTGGTTTAGGAATTGTCATCCATCCGGTTACATCACCAGGATTGAAGCATCCAATAATTTGTGAGCCTAGCCGCGGAAAAGAGCATTGCCCTCTGGGTAAAAGTTAAAAAAAAAAACATAGGCAAAGGGAAAACATCAAAATGGATGTTGGTAAGGTACCTAACTCAGCGCCTCCCAAGATTGGGTTTGAATATTAATTTTGTTCATGGAAGCTTGAGAACAGCTAAAATGAAACTATAATCTACAATGCATTGAATCCTTTCCTGCCAGTCCTGGTTTCTAAAAGAGAAGCCTTTTTCCTCCTCCTCCTCCTCCTCCTCCTCCTCCTCCTCCTCCTCCTCCTCCTCCTCCTCTCTCCTCCTCTCCTTCTCCTTCTTCGTCATTGGGGTACACAGAAGGAGCCTCCTCGAAGATTGTGGATCAATATTTCAAACCACAATCGGGCGTACCCTGGGCAACGGCAATCTTCTTTGCCGGCTAATCCTTCTCACACTAGATCAAACCTGGGAAAATCAAGGAATGAATTCAGCAAAAAGGTTTCTATCAAGACTGATTTTAACAACAACAACAACAAATAACAACAACAACAATAATAACAATAACAACAATAACAACAATAACAATAACAACAATAATAATAATAACAATAATAACAATAATAACAATAATAATAATAACAATAATAACAATAATAATAATAATAATAATAATAATAATAATAATAATAATAATAATAATAATAATAATAATAATAATAATAATAATAATAATAATAATAATAATAATAATAATAATAATAACTGGAGCACCACTTGAACACCATTGGCATTGACAATTTCACCATCAGTCAATTGCAAAAGGCAGCCTTACTAGGAACTGCTTCCATCCTGCGACGAGATCTGTAATACCATCAAACATCCACATCTGCCTATCCCAGGTCCTTGGTAAGGACTCGATAGGTAGACAAAAATGCCAAATCCAGTCTGAACATCTGGCTGACTGTGCGATGATTAATAATAATAATAATAATAATAATAATAATAATAATAATAATAATAATAATAATAATAATAATAATAATAATAATAATAATAATAATAATAATAATAATAATAATAATAATAATAATAATAATAAAGTTGGAAGGGACCTTGGAGGTCATCTAGTCAATATTCTCAATAAGCATCGAGGGATTCTCTAGCAATAAGAGTTAGCCGGTGCAACAGTCCTACAAAAAAAAACATGTTTCAAGTATTACAAAGTTCATCCTATGTGGCCCTCAGTGTCATTGAATGATACCAGCTATTGCGGTGGACAAGGACAAATGTTCCTTGTTCCAAGAGGTAGAAGATTTAGCTCACCTACAATTAGGGCCCGACATGAGTCTGTTGCACAGTGCATCAAGGAAATATAGTAATAGTTCTTCCTGAGAAGTTTCTATATTGCCGAGAACCTGGTGATCCAAAAGTCTCTTGAATCACCTGGCTTGGATATTAGTACTGCTTTACAATGCCTTGGTAAGGCCACACCTGGAATCCTGCATCCAGTTTTGGTCGCCCTGATATAAAAAAGATGTTGAGACTCTAGAAAGAGTGCAGAGAAGAGCAACAAAGATGATCAGGGGACTGGAGGCTAAAACATATAAAGAACGATTGCTGGAACTGGGTATGTCTAGTTTAATGAAGAGAAGGACGAGGGGTGACATGATAGCAGTCTTCCAGTATCTCAGGGGCTGCCCCAAAGAAGAGGGAGTCAAGCTATCCTACAAAGCACCTGAAGGCAGGACAAGAAGCAACGGATGGAAACTAATCAAGGAGAGACCCAATCTAGAACTTTGTGGGTTGCCACAAAAAAGAAGGAGTCAAGCTATTCTCCAAAGCACCAGAAGGCAGGACAAGAAGTAACGAATGGAAACTAATCAAGGAGAGAAGCAACCCAGAATTGAACAGGAATTTCCTGACAGTGAGAACAATTAATCTGTGGAATAACTTGCCTCCAGAAGTTATGGGTGATCCAACACTGGAGGTTTTTAAGAAGAGATTAGACAGCCACTTGTCTGAAATGGTACACAGGGGTCTCCTGCTTGAGCAGGGGGTTGGACTAGAAGATCTCCAAGGTCCCTTCCAGCTTTATTCTGATAGATAGATAGAATTGGGTATGTCTAGTTTAATGAAGAGAAGGACATGATAGCAGTCTTCCAATATCTCAGGGGCTGCCCCAAAGAAGAGGGAGTCAAGCTATTCTCCAAAGCACCTGAAGGCAGGACAAGAAGCAACGGATGGAAACTAATCAAGGAGAGAAGCAACCTAGAATTAAGGAGAAATTTCCTGAGAGTTAGAACAATTAACCAGTGGAACAACCTGCCTCCAGAAGCGGTGAATGCTCCAACACTGGAGGTTTTTAAGAAGAGACTGTGTCAACTGGTATAGAGGTCTCCTGCTTGAGCAGGGGGTTGGACTAGAAGACCTCTAAGATCCCTTCCAACTCTGTTATTCTGTCGTTAAGAGTCTGCTTTCTAAAGTCAGTTTTCAGAAATAAGATCTATTTATATGTGGGCATAGAGATACACGCACGTGTACTCCCAGGGATGAACTTATTGAATTTTGCAGCAAGTTGTAGATTTAGGGGTGATATGACGGTCTTGGAAAAGTTTGTTGTGTCAAACTCTATTTATGGATGTGTTGTCCGACGATCGGGTTCCACTCCAGTGCCTGTGCTTTAGCTCTTAAACAAAATGAAGAGCTAAATAAATAAATATTGTCACTTTTAAATAGCGTCTGCACATAATCACATCTTGAAATGGTCCCGCCGATGCAGGAAGACCAAGTTATGAGCACACTCCGATATTGAATTTTAAATAATATATCACACAAAATAGCTTCCAATTTGATTTGGGAGGGGAATATATTTTCATGAATTATTGAAGAGCGGATTGTTGTTGAAGGCCTTTCACTGGTGGAGCAACAGAAGCGGGCGATTCTTCTAAGCCCGTGATAGGCTTTGGTTATCAATATTTAAAGCAACAGTCCAACCTGGCAAGTAGCGCCCACATCCGTTTGTCGTCATCAGCAATTAGGTGGACGTGCGCCAAATGGGGGGGGCGCCAACTCTGTGAGCAGGAAGGCTGCGGTAGTTGTAAAACTTTGCTGCCGTCGGACTTAGAGTTAATACTTCTGGCACGATCTGATAAAATCCAAGCCCTCCCCCCTCCCGCCCCCATCCATTCCTTCCACGTCTCGGCCCAAATGACCTTTTCAAAACAAAAAAGGAATCGTGGCTGATGCTCTGAACTCACTCAGGATACTACGTACTCAATTATCCCTCTTTTGCGGAGAGTCAAAGCCCATTTCTGAGGTCTAATGGAAGAACATCTCAAAAAGCAAGTTTACCTGAGAGAATCTGAAACTGAGGGGGTGGTTTTTCTAGCACCGATGATAGCTTCAAGCTTCAAGCAAGGATACAAAGGGATAGCAAACCTCACTCGCTTCTGATGATGTTACTTAGTTGGGTAATGAAACGTCTGCAAGAAAGCAAGCAAGTTCAGAGAGCACCAAGGATCCCACTGTCTTCTTCTTCTTCTTCTTCTTCTTCTTCTTCTTCTTCTTCTTCTTCTTCTTCTTCTTCTTCTTCTTCTTCTTCTTCTTCTTCTTCTTCTTCTTCTTCTTCTTCTTCTTCTTCTTCTTCTTCTTCTTCTTCTTCTTCTTCTTCTTCTTCTTCTTCTTCTTCTTCTCTTCTTCTTCTTCTTCTTCTTCTTCTTCTTCTTCTTCTTCTTCTTCTTCTTCTTCTTCTTCTTCCTTCATCCTCATCCTCATCCTCATCCTCATCCTCATCCTCATCCTCATCCTCCTCACATACCCCACTCCTTTCTAGCACTGATGATGTTACCTCATTAGGCAATGAAACATCTGCAAGAAAACGATCAAGCTTAGAGAGCACCAAGGACCCCACAGTTTTCCTCCTCCTCCTCCTCCTCTCCACAGATCCCACTCCCTTCTAGCACTGATAATGTTCCCTAGTTTGGGTAATGAAACATCTGCAAGAAGACCACCAAGCTTAGAGAGCACCAAGGACCCCACAGTCCTCCTCCTCCTCCTCCTCCTCTCCACAGATCCCTTCTAGCACTGATAATGTTACCTAGTTTGGGTAATGAAACATCTGCAAGAAGACAGCCAAGCTCAAAGAGCACCAAGGAACTCCTCATGTCAACCCTGAGCTACAAATATTCTCTTCTGTTGGAAAGTATGAATCTGGGCGGTGTCAGACCCCTGTTCTGCACAAGTAGGAAAGTCTGTAAGAAGAAGCCCCCCCCTTTTTTTTTCCCCTGAGCTGTTCCTCAAGAAGAGCGGTCAAATGGGATGGGAAAAGCCGCACAAATGTGAACATAGAGAGAGAGACACACACATTCTTCTCTTTACGCCATTCTTTCCCCCCCCCCACTCTTTCTGCTGACTTCATAGCTTTCTGCTAAATTGCCTTTTCTCCCTCAGTGCTGATTGCAGCTGAGTTCAAGGAGGTTTAAACACATTGCAAAATGGCTTGGTTAATGACTCAGAGAACTGAGGAGCGGACAGCACAGAAAGCCACCAAAAGGCTTCCTTTTTATTTTTTTGCAAGCGTTCTCCATTCCTGCTCCGGCTTCTTTCTTCCCTTGCCCTCCGCTTCCCTTAGTTATCCGTCAAGTGGATTTATTTTACGACTAAGGTCAACTCTTTGGGATTATTAATTCGTCTGATTTGCATAAACCTGTTGAGAAGACCAAGGAGGGGTTCCTTCCTGGTGCAATTTCCCAATCGTTCAGACTGTTGGCTGCGCCTGGCCTGGGGGTTGAGAAAGGATGGGTGGACGCTTTCCAGCTGACATGCTGTAATCATAATATGCACAGAGGTTTAATGCTGAAAAATGCCACGAGAGGGGATTAATGGTTTCCTGTGCTCCGGTAGCTGAGGCGAGGCACACGGTATGATATTGCACGAAGCTTAAATGCAGATGGGCAGTTTTAAAAATAAATCCCTGGAAAATGCCATCAGTTCTGAATTAATTCTTACAGGCATGCCAATCTCCGGGCTGCTTTACAAACGGCCGTTTTAGCCGTACACCAAGTTTTGAAATAGTGAAAAAGCTCGCCCTTTTCCAGACCAGCTCAGTCCTGGAGAAAAAGACAAAAAAACCCTTTGGATCAGGAGATCCTGAGATTGCCTTCCAGTGAAAACCCTATTATTATTATTTTTCAGGGCCAGTTGTACTGAGATGATCTCTAAACAATATTTAGGAAGATAACTTTTGCCTTGACGCCCGGAATTATTTGTCTTTACCGCATTGCTAATCTGTCCAGTAAATCCAGCTCTCCAGACAAATTATACTGTAAAATCATTTAAAATAAAAAAAGGAGTAAAAAAACCTTGCGATACATGATCAGTAAAGAGTAGAGAGAAAGCGGAAAAAACATTGATCAAGGCTAAAGTAAACCATAATTTTTAAAGAACTTTTTACAAGAAGGTGAGCCCGACAGAGTCCATGGTGCTCTCTGAGCTGGGTTGTTTTCTTGGAGATGTTTCATTACCCAACTAGGTAACAACATCAGTGTTACAAGGGACTTGGGTTTGCAGGGAGGAGGAGGAGGAAGGGAAGGAAGACTGTGGGGTCCTTGGAGCTGTCTGAACTTGGTGTTTTCTTGCAGATGTTTCATTACCCAACTAGGTAACATCATCAGTGCTAGAAGGGAGTGGGGTTTGCTGAGAGGAGGAGGAGGAGGAGGAGGAGGATTGTGGTGTCCTTGATGCTCTCTGATCTTGTTTGCTTTCTTGGAGACATTTCATTACCAAACTAAGTAACATCATCAGAAGCGAGTGAGGTTTGCTATCAGTTTATATCCTTGATTGAAGTTTGTCTACCTGCAAATTTCTCCCTATCACCCCTGCCAAGGGAGTGTGCACTGCCATTTTTCTCCCAAAGGGGGCAGCCTCTTCAATTATTTCAAGTTTCATTCCTGTCAAGCAACTTTCAAGCATTCTTCTCCTGATTAATTCACCAATCCCCTTGCAAGCTCAAGGGGTCTCTTTCCTTTTCTTAAATCAGATAGCAAAACAAAGAGAGAGGTTTTAACCAAGGTTTAATCAAACCTGGCAAAATAGTTTGATTGTAAAAAAAATAGCCCCCCCCCCACCCCCTCCACTGTCTTTTTCTTTCTTTCTAGGACCGTAAATGAAATCCATTTTGGAACCATCTTGATTGACAAAGTGGTTTCAAACTTGATTACCGGCTGTCTTTCCCCATGCCAAAAACACACAGGGGAAAGTGGTTTATGAAAAGGGTTTATTAGAAAAAGAAGAATTGTTTGAAGAACAGCCTATATTTTGGAGATGGGCATATTTAAAAGCATGCATTAAATGCATCTCTCTATATATATTTTTTTCTAGGAAATGAATATTAATGAAAACAGAAAACAAAACTTTCAATGTTATTCAGTTTGATGGTTTCCTGCAAATGAAAAATTTCCTAACCTTGGAAAGCTACCTCTAAAATGATCTGTGGTACCAAATACAGTGACATTGGTGACACACAAGATCAAGGTCATCACAAAAGGAGGACGAAAACAAATCAATGCTAGATATGATGTTGTGATGTCCTTTAGTGTGTCTACATCACATGCATGTAGGAAGGGATGGGGCTCGGCTTGGGATGGTGAGGCCGCCATCTTGCCCTCTTTGACCCCCTTTGGTTGCCACCACCTTTAATTTCACCGACTTGCCTTTTAAAAGTGTAATTATTCCTTTGAAATCTGCTATCTGTCCATCCATCTTGGCTGTCGGTTTTTCTATTAAAATCACTGCCAAGGTGGAATGCCGCAAAATATTACCTCCAGTTTGTTTGCCAATTTCGGCTGTCCTTGTTGGTCCCTTTTGTACATTTGTGACAATCTCAAACAACCGAGTCTCTTTTTAAACATTAATGGCCAGGTCCACCTTCTTGGCTTCTAATGAGTGGCTGTGAGAATTAATGACCTATATAACATTACCCCTGTTCAACCTCTCCTCTCTTTCTTCACTCAAGACAATTCCTCAGCAGGGAAGCTGGAGTAGACAGTACGGTTACAAACCAATTTTCAGAATGAAAAGCAATGATTCAATTAGAAAGATGGTCTTAAGCCTTATTAGATGGAGAAGTTTTTTTCCTCTGGCTTCAGGCTTGGAAGGTGAGGTGGACACAGAATGCAGCGCACAGTGACCGCAGCGTCTTCCATTATTTCATAAAATGGCAGCAACCAAACTCTGTTCCCAAGAACCATAGGCATTTATTATGGGACTAAAAAATAATTGGTCTCTATCCCCCTTCACAAGGGCAGGAAATCACTCCCTTCTTGAGGGATCTCCAGGGAGCTATCAGCCTTCTAATATTGCTTGTAAAAAATTACGGGGAAGAAAGAAAGAACTCAAGAAAGAACTTAAGAAAGAAAGAAAGAACTCAAGAAAGAAAGAACGATAGAAAGAAAAAACGACAAAAAGAAAGAACGATAGAAAGAAAGAACGACAGAAAGAAAGAAAGAAAAGGAAGAAAAAGGAAGAAAGAAAGAAAGAATGAATGAAAGAAAGAAAGAAAGAAAGAAAGAAAGAAAGAAAGAAAGAAAGAAAGAAAGAAAGAAAGAAAGAAAGAAAGAAAGAAAGAAAGAAAGAAAAAAGAACTCTCATCCAACATTCTTGTTCTCCTAGTCTTCTAGTTCATCACATTTACATAGTTCCTGTAGGATCCAATCTTGGTCGGTCAATGGGACCAGAACTCAAGAAAGAACTTAAGAAAGAACTCAAGAAAGAAAGAACTCGAAAGAAAGGAAGGAAGGAAGGAAGGAAGGAAGGAAGGAAGGAAGGAAGGAAGGAAGGAAGGAAGGAAGGAAGGAAGGAAGGAAGGAAGGAAGGAAGGAAGAACTCTCATCCAACATTCCTGTTCTCCTAGTCTTCTAGTTCATCACATTTACATAGTTACTGTAGGATCCAATATGGTTCGGTCAACGGGACCAGTGAAGAAAGAAGAAACAAGACCAAGCACATGGAACACCCTGCCATACATCAAAAACATTTCAGAAGCTGTATAACGCAGCTTCCGTGATTTCCAATGGACATTGCACGCCGCCCAGAGGCTACCAGGCGAGGACAAATTATGCATTGTAAAGGTTGCTTGAAGGTGGGAGATACTTCCAATGGAATCTACCAGATCCCCTGCATGGATTGTCCCTGTGACTATGTAGGACAGACGGGGAGGAAGCTAACCACCAGATTGCAAGAACACAAGTGAGCACTCAGACGAGGAGACCCAAACTCACTGGTAGCCTCATACTGCAATGAACAAGGACACACGTTCAACTAAGATTGTTGGGTGAGCAGGCACAAAAACAGCCAGGGAAGTCAACAGGAGTGCTGAGTAACACCAGCATATCAGATACTTGGAAAGCGAGTGCTGGCCAGCACAAACAAACGTAAATGGTCCCGGTGACCAACCCAGATTGGATCCCGCAGGATTATCCTGGGACACGTATATTTGCCTTCATTCTACACAGTTCCATTCAACTCTAATTGGCCACCGAAGCCAATTTTCAATGCAGAAATCCAGATGAAAAGCATCGCTAAGAAACAGCTTCAGTCAGGAGCCCTGAATAAAGATCCCAGTTCATCCAGCAACCCTCTTAGCAAGTGGAGGAAGGTGTCAAATCTCAAGACTTGCCCTTGTGATAAGAAATGAGATCTGTTCCTGAGCCAGTCTCTCTTTTTTTTTATGGCATAAGCAATGAACCAAATTGAAAGACAGCTTAGATGTTGGCTGGAATTACTGCCTCATCCAGGCTGGAGATAATCGATACAGCTCTCACTTACCAATCTCATCTGCATGTTGACTCCATCTCACAGGCCGTCTCTCGACAAATTCATCTCGCAGGAGGTCCAATAAAGCATGTTACTGGCATTGATCTGGTTTATTCATCACTGGGCATAGAAAATGCATCACTTAAATTAATAGAAGGACGGGCGATTAGGCCATGAAAAGTTAGCCGGCTCCCAAAGAACAGGGTGCATTATGCAATTAAGGAAGAAGATATTATAAGAGCTGAGGAGATGTATCTCAGCTCCATCTACATATTCATGGACCATTTACCTGAAAGGGGCAGGTGGGCAGGTGAGCTTTCAAGGACTAAGGTGTCTGAAATGGTATAGGAGCTCCTGCTTGAGCAAGGGGTTGGACTAGAAGACCTCCAAGGTCCCTTCCAGATTCTATTCTATTCTATTCTATTCTATTCTATTCTATTCTATTCTATTCTATTCTATTCTATTCTATTCTATTCTATTCTATTCTATTCTAATAATTCTTATTCTATTCTATTTTCTATTCTATTCTATTCTATTCTATTCTATTTTCTATTCTGTATTCTATTCTATTCTATTCTATTCTATTCTATTCTATTCTATTCTATTCTATTCTATTCTATTCTATTCTATTCCTATTTTCTATTCTATTCTATTCTATATTCTCTTCTATTCTCTTCTATTCTATTCTATTCTATTCTATTCTATTCCTATTTCATTCTATTCTATTCTAATTCTATATTCTATTCTATTCTATTCTATTCTTATTCTATTCTATTTTCTTTTCTATTCTATTCTATTCTATTCTATTCTATTCTATTCTATTCTATTCTATTCTATTCTATTCTATTCTATTCTATTCTATTCTATTCTATTCTATTCTATTCTATTTTCTATCTTCCCTTCCCTTCCCTTCCCTTCCATTCTACTCTACTCTACTCTACTTTCTATTCTATTCTATTCTATTCTATTCTATTCTATTCTATTCTATTCTATTCTATTCTATTCTATTCTATTCTATTCTATTCTATTCTATTCTATTCTATTCTATTCTATTCTATTCTATTCTATTCTATTCTATTCTATTCTATTTTCTATCTTCCCTTCCCTTCCCTTCCCTTCCCTTCCATTCTACTCTACTCTACTCTACTTTCTATTCTATTCTATTCTATTCTATTCTATTCTATTCTATTCTATTCTATTCTATTCTATTCTATTCTATTCTATTCTATTCTATTCTATTCTATTCTATTCTATTCTATTCTATTCCTTACTTCTAGGCTGGTTCTGTTCTTGATGAGTTTCCATCCATTGCTTCTTGCCTTGCCTTCAGGAAGTGCTTTGGAAAATAAGCTGACCCCCTCTTTTTTGTTGCAGCCCCTCAGAAATTGGAAGACAGCTGTCATGTCACCCCTGGTCCTTCTTTCCATTAAACAAGCAGATCAAAGGCTCTTCAAGGAAGTTGATTGATGGCTCCACACAGGCCCTATCACCACTGTGAACCGTGTGGTACAATAGGAATTGCAAGTGAGCTTAGACTTTGCCTCCCTTGTCTGGAGCTGGTTTGGAGTATTGAGATAAACAGCTTCTTGCAAATGCATTTGAGTGGGAAACATCTCCCCGAGGTTGTGTTTTTATCTCCTCTTTTACAAATGTATTCCTTTGAGAGGTGTTATTGTTCCCCCAGCTCCCCTTAATGTCATCTGGAATTAGGGATTCCTACTTAGGTCACCTGCCCCTTGAGTTTTTATGGCCGGGATTGTGTTTCGGTTGCAGCATCCTGTTGACGGAAATTTGGATTCCGTCAGCATTTCTTCTGACGGTGGTTTCCTCGCCGGCGAGATCAGCCGGGCGAGCGTTAATTGTTTAGCAGGCCCTCTTTAGAAATTAATTTACAATGATACAAATTCAAAGAATATGCAAAAGCGAAATTAAAAAGTGTCTCAATTAACATACAAAAGCCGGAGCGTGCCGCCCGCTTGGCTGAACATCTCCACCGAGGCCCCGGCAGCCGACGGAAAGGAACAGCAGCACAAAGCACATGGACTGAACAGGGCCTTGTGGAGAAGGGCAACCGGGAGAAGCCACAAACACAAGGTTTTTCTATTAGGAGGCCTCGAGAAGCTTTATTACATGGAAAGCTCGTTTCAGAACACAGTGGGGGAAATGCAAACGCAACTAAATGGGCTTTCAGAAAACTCATTTGGGGGTTTGAAATGAGGTGGTGAGGATAAATGCCATCTAAGCAGGCAAGAAGTCAGAAATCCAACAATTATCGTTTGTTCCAAGATTGGAGGGTATTAAAAAATAAATGGCGGGGTGAGAAGCCTCGCTCAGCGGAGGGTGGAAAGTAGAAAACTTCCTTGCCTGTGATGGGATTTCATCGTGAAGGAGGGAAATAAGACATTTTGCCCTGCTCAAAGCCCAATTTTGAAAGGAGTGTTTCCCCCCCCCCATCTTGCTTAAAGAAAAAGGTACCACTTTAGAATGGTCTTCCTAGACAGTGATCTGAAATACTGGGAAGGGATCTCAGGATCCATTGTACAAGCCAATCTAGAAGGAACGTAGAAATAAGGCGAAATATCCTAACAGTAAGAACAGTTAACCAGTGGAACGACTTGCTTTCAGACGTTGTGGGTGCTTCATCACTGGAGGTTTTTAAGAAGAGACTGGACAGCCCCCTGTCTGGAATGGAATGGGGTCTCCTGCTCGAACAGGGGGTTGGACTAGAAGACCTCCAAGGTCCCTTCCAGCTCTATTCTGATTGATTGATTGGTTGCTTGAGCAGGGAGTTGGACTAGAAAACCTCCAAGGTCCCTTCCCACTCTGTTATTCTATGTTCTATAAATCCTGAAATACCGAGAACTGTCCGTGGTTCTGAAGTGGTTCTGGAAATATGGGGAGATGGCTACACTCTCGGAAGCACTGGTGCGAAACCGTGAGCAAAGCAAGCAGCCTGTTCCCATGGACAGCTGAACAAATTAATTTTCTGCTCAGGACTTAGGCAATTATGCAGATTGCAACTGGCAATTTCTCTGCCAGCTGCCAGGAACTCATTTGCTTGCTGAATCATACATCTTGCCGCTGGAGATGGGGAGGTGAAAATGGCAGATTGAAAGCACCTGGCACTTCTACATGTGCTTGCTTGGCCACCGTATTTTATTTTATTTTTTTTTATAAAAAAAACAACAACAACAAAAAAACCCCACGACGACTCAAAATCAAGTGCAATAAAAGCTTGATTGGCTTGTAACATATATCTCCCCGGCGTTCGAGGGGGTGAAGAGAGAGCTGCTTTCAAATGGCTTTCAGGAGACTTGGAAGAAATTCTGGACACATCCCGGAGAGAGCACAAGTTCCCTGAGGATAGGCTCCAGCACGAGTACAAAAACGTGGAAGGAAAAAAACCTCTGAAGTCCAGAAATCGTGGGCGCTCCATCACTGGAGGTTTTTAAGAAGAGACTGGACAGTCACTTGTCTGAGATGGTATAGGACAGTGATGGCGAACCTTTTAGAGACTGAGTGCCCAAACTGCAATCCAAAACCCACTTATGCATCATCGAGTGCCGGGTGGGTGTGACCCATTGGCTGGGTGTGGCCCATTGGGTGGGCGTGGCTGCGGTGGTAATGGCAGACAGGGTGGGACTAAAAAGTTCAATCAATCAATTCCAACTTTGCAAGATCTTTTTTTTTTTCGCAAGAAGTTGAAATTGATTGATTGAACCTTTTTTTTTTTTTTTTTGCACACGGCGGCGGAGGCCTAAAGCGAAAAGGTTTTATAAAACCCAGCTGAAGGCCTAGGACTGGGCATGCCCACAGAGAGGGCTCTGAGTGCCGCCTCTGGCGCCCGTGCCATAGGTTCGCCACCACTGGTATAGGAGCTCCTGCTTGAGCAAGGGGTTGGACTAGAAGACCTCCAAGGTCCTTTCCAGATTCTATTCTATTCTGTTCTGTTCTAGTCCTTGTGACTGACCCAGATGGATGGATGGATGGATGGATGGATGGATGGATAGATAGATAGAGAGAGACAGAGAGAGAGAGAGAGAGAGAGAGAGAGACAGAGAGAGAGAGAGAGATGATAGATAGATAGATAGATAGATAGATAGATAGATAGATAGATAGATAGATAGATAGATAGATAGATAGATAGATAGATAGATACTATCAAAGTATAAACATATAAACATCACTGCACGAGCACATGACTTCTGCTGTTACAGATCTTGCTAGCAAAAGAAATCAGAACAAGCAATCTGCCTAGATATCTATCTTTCTTGCTGTGCTAGTATTTTTTCCCCCAAACTGTTGGCACGGCACTTTTGTGTTGTCTGCCAACTGTACAGAAAACAGAGGAAAACTGAAGGGTGACCCAGTCCATCAAACGATCGAGACACCTTGTTTTCCCCTCGCCCCTTATTTTCTCTGACCTCGACTTAAATAAAGTTGAAAGAAAAAGCTTGAAACAAAGCCAAAAAAACCACCTCTTTTCTCCATCCCTTCCACCCACAGGAGCCCTTGCTGAAATCGCTGAGTGAGGAAGAATCGGTGACTTTGGTTCTGCCTGGCTCAGAGACGATGGAGGTCAAAGTGGTTGACTCCCGGTTGGTTAAATTAGCCAGCAAAACTTAGAAGACCCAAACTTCCATCCCATCACCCATTCCACATATTAATTTTAGTCTAGTCCTCAGCATAGCAGCCTTGAGTACGGTTTTCTGAGCAGTGGAAGACCAGGGAGATGTATAACTTCCAGAAATGACAACCAAAGACTGGGTTTCAAACCCCCAGTTAAACTAAGCATGAAGGTCGAACTGCCTTCCAAAGCATCGCCGTGATTATTGTCTTCCTAGTTCCACCACAAAACGCTGGAACTCTCTTGCACCTTGTTCTGTTTTCTATTGCTTTGTTGCAGACTCTCTTTCCCCGCACCGCCCTGGGAAGGGAGGAAGGCCTACAAATTAATTAAAACCAAAAAGGGAGGTGCTTCGTCCGGAGGGATCAAGAGCTGACTCTCTCAAAATTTAGCCTGATTGCTTTCCAAGAGAAGCAAACCCTGCCAAGCCTTCTCCCTAATAACTTACAATTACTTAGGCGTTGAGAAAGTAAAAGGGGCTATATAATAAATACGGGAAGTCTGCAGCTTGTGCCGAAGCCCGTCTTGGCTACGATCCCAAGAGCTTTTCCCTGGAGGCAGATTCTACACAGCCGAGTTGCCGACGCAAAGAGGAAGAAAACACAAAAATGGTACAAGAGTCCAGGACGCCAAAAGGACATTCACACGCAGGAGTCTGGTTTGGTTAAAAAACAAGCACGTCGAAACCGTTCGCCAGCTTGACAGGCGCAATTCATTTCCAAGCCCCAAAATGTTAACAAACACCAGGCTCTTAAGTACGGTATGATTAATATTGATTTTAATATGCAATGAGTTTCCTTCTTGGTCTAATTGACCTTCGGAGTCCTATATGAGGAGCTGATGTTTACAGAAACCACCATGGAGGTGGAATTGGAAATGGCGTCAGGTGTTCTGGAAAGGAAGGCTTGGGCATTGCCAGTTGCTCAGCTCAAAATCCCATTTGGGCCCAGCGGGTAGCCATCTTGAGGCACTAGGCAGAAAAACCTAATTTGTTCTCTGAGCTTCTTTTCGATCCTCATGCCTGCCATGAAAATAGCATTTCAGAGCTCTTGGCATGCTTCTTGAGGGAGCAAAAGCGGCGATAAATTAAGCAGGGGAAAATTGCATGTTTGCTGAAGAGCAGACATTTTGGCTGTTTAAAGAGGAGACGTGTATTTACCTCAGCCAGCCTCCCACTCTGATAAAAATTCCTCAGTGGTGTTAGAAGAGGCCAGATGTGGAACCACCACCTACTTGTCCCCGGTGAGTGACACCCCAAAGATGCTTTTTCAGGAGGCAACTGGACTTTCTTGTTTTTCCTTTGAAGATGTTTCGCTTCTCATCCAAGAAGCTTCTTCAGCTCTGACTGGATGGTGGGGAATGGAAGGATTTATACTCCTTGCAGACTGCTGGTCATTTGCCTTCTTTTAGAGAGTCATTGAGGCCACTTGGAGGTTTATTTGTGTCCTCAGGGTCACCTGAGTGGTGCAAATGGATGTGGAGCCTCCTTGGAACTGCTGAAAGGACTATGTTGTAGACTGGAGATAGATGATGTTGGATTCCCCCCCTCCCTCTGTTGAGAGAGGGCTGTTCAATTTTGACCTAGATGGCCTCTTTGACCCCTCTTTCAAACCAGCGGTCCTCTCTGTCCAAAATGTGGACTTTGCTGTCTTCAAAAGGGTGGCCTTTGTCTTTCAAATGCAGATGGACTGCGGAATCTTGTCCTGATGGGTTGTTCTCCTAGGTTGTGCCATGCATTTGTGGTTGTTTTGTTTCTCCAATGTACAGATTTATACATGGCTCACTGCATTGTACTGCATATATTATGACCTGGACGACTGAGAATCTCCATAGACTCACCCAGAGAGTGATAAATAGCCCAAGAGCCTTTGCTCTAAAAGCACTGACAGAAAAACCTCCCATCTTTCTCACCACCTTCCTGTCCATCAGGTTGGTCCTCCTGAAGAGGCCCAAGCAAAGAAGAGTCAGCTGGTCATTATATGTCAGGTGCAAGCCACCAGAAGCACTCCTGAAAAGCCTCAGGCTGTAGCTATATTATTTATCTCCTATGTTACAAGAATCTCCCCAGCCTGCTTGCCTTCCCCTAGGAGCGACCAGATAAGGCTTCATGGGAAGGTCATGCTTATGCCCTTTGCCTATGTGCAAGGATTCCAAGCTAGGGCCCTGCTTGACTCCTCCTTCCAGCCTGGCTGGCAGTTTCCCAACAGTGTAACTCACTCCTTGAAAGGTAAACAAAGTTTCACTGTGAGGGAGAATAAGGAAATGCAAAGGAAGCAACCAGTGGTGGGATTCAAATCACTGAACAAATGGTTCTCTTCCGGAAGTGGCATCCCCGCACTTCCGGTGAGCCATTGTAGGCCTGGGAGGCCTCCTCCAGGCCTCCGAGGCCTAGAACGGACTCCCGGAAGTGGCATCCCTGCACTTCCGGCTGGTCATTCTAGGCCTGGGAGGGCTCCGAGGCCTAGAATGGACTTCCGGAAGTGGCATCCCTGCACTTCCGGCAGGCCATTCTAGGCCTGGGAGGCCTCCTCCAGGCCTCCCAGGCCTAGAACGGACTTCTGGAAGTGGTGTGCATTCAGCCGGTTCTCCAAACTCAACAAAATTTAGCTACCGGTTCTGCCAAACCGGTGCGAACCAGCTGTATCCCATCACCGGAAGCAACCCCCCTCCCTCCTGAGTCCCAAGTAAGCACGCTTTAGCCCCAGAGGAGAAGAAACAAAGGTCAAGAGAAAACTCTACAATAAATGAGAGGGCATCTCAGACATCCAAGACTAGCAGAAAGCAGAGCAACTGAAACTTTGCCCCTTCATCAACCCTGGCCCTGAATGGAGCCCCCTTTGCTTACATTTGGCAATGTGGAGTGCAAACATCTTCAAATCTTGAGCTCAAGAGGTTTCACTGAGGGTTTTTCCCCACCTGGTTGTAAGTGCTGCTAGAGATCTTTCTGCAAACCGACTGAGAGAAGGACGTTCAATTAGCCCCAAGTAGAAAAGAGGCAGGTTTTTGTTTCCAGGACTCCAGGCATGGAGTTCAACATTGTGGGTAAAGCTCTTCCCTCCAGCTCTTTTTTCTCAGAGGACTAGGCAAGTAACACCAGACAATGGACTGCATTGGGGAGTTTTCACCACACAGACGACTGGGATGAAGTTAGCTGAGCCCTAGGCAAAGCTGGAGCTGACTTCCAACTCTATTCTGGAGCTAACTCTAATCTAATTAACTCCGCTAACATTCCCATAACACAGTGAGCTCCTCCTGACCATTGCTAGCCGTCCTAAGGCAATCAAATAACTTTATCTGCTTATTAAATCGAAGAGCGCCAGCGAGCAGCGGTCAGAAAAAAACAAAAATAATCTCCTCCTGCTCAGAGGATGCTGAAATCAAGAGTCTGCCCCAAAGCGAAAGAACTGTGAAAGGATCTGCAGGTACGACTAGGTGACGGCCTCTCCACTGGCTGAAGCTTTAATTGGAATTCTTCAATTCTTTGCTGTTCCCAAACCTATCAGAAAGAGGATCTGAACCGTCAAATTGAATAAAATGCCTCCAAAGTAAAAAAAAAATCAAAAATCAAAAATCAGTGCATCACACTGAGTTTCCTAACTGCTTCAACTTTGAGTTCCTAGCAAAGATTTAGATCAGAGTGGATTTAATTTCCCTATCCTGCTGCAACCTCTGTGGCTGTTCCTCCCCCCTTCTCTGCGATGGATTTCTTCCTGATGTCTCCCTCTTGGGATGTGTGGGAAACCAAGAGAGCCGCAGAAGGTACAAGGATTGTCCAGCAAAAACAGGGCTCTCGTGTATATATATATATGCCTCGGGCAATTCTGAAAGGCGAGAATCTATCTCTAAGGATTCTCCAAACGTTTCTTCTTTCCAGTAGTAAATAAAACAGAAGGCAAACACATTAAACAAAGATGCGAGCAGAAGAAAAAAAGGAAATTTGGGGTGGAACCATCCTGTTTTAGCCTGGGTTAATACTTTTCAGAGAGGAAGAACAGGCAGACTTGGGAGGTGGAGTTAGGCGCATCATCAGCTGAGAATCGTTACGTTGCCACAAACAGTCCAATCGCTCTTGAATTCCGTCGACCCAAATCTGGCGGCAACTTTGGAATTGAACATCAGTTAACTAGATTCTTGTGTAGTGGCGTGAGCAATCAAACGTATGAACGGCAACTTCATGTATGGTCCTGATCCTTTGCGCCTGACAAGATCTGAGCATAGGAAAACCCAGTTTGTTCAAAGTACAGAAAGGAGAACTGCAAAGGGCCATTTCAAAAGAAGCAGACAATTCTACAGAGCCTGTTCTGTTCTGGCCACAGAGATGCTACCTCCACACAACCCACACAACCAGCTTACTAATCCATCAGCTTTGCTTCTATTGACCTTGCTCAACGTGTTGCGCAATCCCGGCGCACCCACACATGATCTGCCGGGAAAACTTTCCCCAGATATTCTGAGAGTGAACAAGACTGGAGGGTCCTTAACATCATTGCCTGAATTAACAGCTCGTTGTCTCAAGGTTGTCCTAAGTGAATGCTCATCAGCAGGATGAATTTTTTTTTTAAAAAAATTAAAAATTAAAAAAATGCACACACAAGTGTGAGCCTCACCGCAGGAAAGGGGTTTATTAACAGGTCACTGCTCCTGTGCTGGCATAACAGGGAATCAGAGCTTAGCTGGCGAAGTGTGACATTTGATTAATTAACGCTTCTGCAGCACTTAGCAAAAACATGAGCAAAGCGCTAAACTTCATTAGAACAGGAACGCGATGATATTTATATCCTCCCTATGCTGGTCTGCCGACATATGTAGGTTGTTCCATGGAGACCTATCAGCATGAAGAATCCAAAGGTGTTTTTATCAAGAGGCAAATGGGCTTTCTTCACCTTTCTTGAAGATGAAAAACAAAGAAAGTCTAGTTGCCTCTTGAAAAAAGCATCTTTGGGACAACCATGACCTGGAATGACTGAGAATCTCCATAGATATTTAGCATGGCGAGCCCATTGATGTCAACTTGAGCCAATCAGCAGCCCAGCCCAAAGTGGCCATCACGGATGCATCCCAAAGGTTTAGGAATAATATGAATAGAATAGAATAGAATAGAATAGAATAGAATAGAATAGAATAGAATAGAATAGAATAGAATAGAATAGAATAGAATAGAATAGAATAGAATAGAATAGAATAGAATAGAATAGAATGGAATGGAATGGAATGGAGCTGGAAGGGACCTTGGAGGTCTTCTAGTCCAGCCCCCTGCTCAAGCAGGAGGACCTATGCCATCTCAAACAAGTGACTGTCCAGCCTCTTCTTAAAAATCTCCAGTGATGGAGCATCCAGGATTTCTGGTGGCAAGCTGTTCCACTGGTTGATTGTCCTCACTGTCAGGAAGTTTCTCCTTAATTCCAGATTGCTTCTCTCTTTGATCAGTTTCCAACCATTGTTTCTCATCCTTCCCTCTGGTGCTCTGGTGAACAACCTGGCCCCCTCTTCTTTGTGGCAGCCCCTCAGGTACTGGAACACTGCTATCATGTCTCCCCTATTTCTTCTTTTCTGTAGACTGGCCAAACCCAAGTCCCGCAGCCATTCTTTGTACGTTTTGGTCTCCAGGCCTTGGGCCATCTTAATTGCTCTTCTTTGAACTTTTTCCAAAGTCTCAACATCTTTTTTGTGATATGGTGACCAAAATTGGCTGCAGTATTTGAAGTGTGGTATTACTAGGGCTTTATAAAGCGGTACTAGTACTTCGCGTGATCTTGATTCTATGCCTCTGTTTATACAACCCAGGATTGTATTAGCTTTTTGGGTTGCTGCCGCACACGGCTGGGCGAGACCTGGCTTGGAGGCAGTAACTGTGAGAGGGACCTTGGAATCCTGGTGGACAATCACTTAACTATGATTGTCCACCAGGATTCCAAGGTCCCTCTCACAGTTACTGCCTCCAAGCCAGGTCTCGCCCAATCTGTATGACTAGAAAGAGAAGAGAATAACAGAGTTGGAAGGGACCTTGAAGTCTTCTAATCCAACCCCTGCTCAAGCAGGAGACCCTATAGAGGTAGCCCTTGACTTATGGCCACAATTGAGCCCAAAGGTTTTGCTGCTAAGTGAGATATTTGTTAAGTGAATTTTGCTCCATTTTATGGCTTTTCTTGCCACAGTTGTGAAGTGAATCCCTGCAGTTAGTAGCACGGTTGTGACGGGGTTTTCCCAGTCAGAGCTGAAGAAGCTTCTTGGATGAGAAGCGAAACGTCTTCCAAGAAAAACAAGAAAGAAGGAAGTCCAAGTTGCCTCTTGAAAAAAAAGCACCTTTGGGGACAATCATGACCTTGGATGACGGAGAACCTCCATAGACATTCAAGAGTCTTGCTTTCCTGAGGAACTAGCTGAAGCAACGGGCTGAGAAACCTGCAAGAAGCTAACCATGGTTTTAAGCATCCAGAAACATTTTCTTTAGCTTCCTCTGAAAGGACAGACTTCTCCTGACAAATGAATCCCTAAAACCAAGGCAAATATATATATATATATATAAAAATAAAAATCCATCCAGCACCGTGGCACTTCAGCGATCTCTAAGTGCCATCTTCCTAGTTGCTCTCATCAACCAGAACTGACAAACTGTTCATAACCTCCTTTTTTTACAATTATTGTTTTTACACAAACAGCAGGTGAACATGACAGGGCCAGTCCATCTTTCTGGGGGGAAATGCACAAGGCCGAATGGCTTTAAATGACAGTCAAAGCACCGCAAAGAGAAGAAGGATGACTTTGTTTTTGAACAAGCCACAGCTGGCTGCAGGGGGAAAAAAAAAATCCCACCTGTCTTTCAGATCCAAAGGGCACCAATTTAAGGGATGAGGGCCAGAATGTCATTCTCCCTCTTGCAGAAAAACCACAGGATGTGTGCACCGAACGGGCCGGGACCAATTTTGAGAAGGTTTTCATTTGGGAAGTTCACCATGGGGACAGGAGGAGTTTGCGCCCGTAGACAGCCTCCTTTCAAAGCACACAAAACACCACAAATAAACCAAACACTGTGAAGGCTTCAAGTGCTGAAAGATCAAGATTGGGAAGAGGTTGTTTTCTAGAGGCACCTCACAACTGGTTATGCACTGAATGCTCAGGGTTTCATCATGAGAAATTTACCTCGAGAGGTTTTTGTGGGGGAAAGTTAAATGAGGAAGACCAACAGCATGTTAAACGTGACCCTTAAACATTGGGAAATTGGATACAAAGGCACTGATGATATTACCTAGTTGGGGAATGAAACATCTGCAAGAAACCAACCAAGTCAGAGAGCATCAAGGACCCCACAGTCCTCCTCCTCCTCCTCCTCCTCCTCCTCCTCCTCCTCCTCCTCTCTGAAAACCCCATTCTCTTCCAGCACTGATGTTGTTACCTAGCTGTAACATCTGCAAGAAATCAACCAAGCTCAGAGAGCATCAAGGACCCCACAGTCATCATCGTCCTCCTCCTCCTCCTCCTCCTCCTCCTCCTTCTCCTCCTCCTCCTCCTCCTCCTCCTCCTCCTCCTCCTCCTCCTGCAAGAAATCAACCAAGCTCAGAGAGCATCAAGGACCCCACAGTCATCGTCATCGTCCTCCTCCTCCTCCTCCCTGAAAACCCCATTCTCTTCCAGCACTGATGATGTTATCTAGTTGGGTAACGAAATGTCTGCAAGAAGTCAGCCAAGCTCAAAGAGCACCAAGGACCCCACAGTTCAACCTTGAGCTACAAATATTCTCTTCTGTTGACACAGCAAGTTTTTTTAGGCATACGTGAAAAATACTAGTGGGACCTAGATGCCATTATCCGTTCTTTGGTCTATCTTAACATTGTTTCCCCCCCACCCTCTTCCTTGCTGGATCTGTCTTGGAGCAAGGAACATGTCCAGACACACTACATGTCAAAAAAATAATAATAAATAAATCTCAAGATAATGCCAGGTTGGGTTTTTCAGCTAAGAAAGCCACAAATCCCTTAGCCAGAAGCCTGATGTTTCTAGATGAGCAGAAGCCAACAGATTAAAAGAAGAAAGAGGCTTACAAGTCAATACTCTTCCACAGCCAGGCTCTTCAGGATTCTCTTGGCAGTGATAAATCCATGGGGCAGGCAAGACAAAGAAGCTATAACGAAGTCTTAAGACCCACCACATGGTCCAGCAATTACAGAACGGGAGAGTCCGGAGTCCAGAGACGAAGAAAGCAAGCAGACGGAAGACTGAGCAATAAGCTTGCTTATATCTGCCGGGCTTGTTGCTTTTCCCCCAGGTAATACTTGTTTTGAAGTAACACAGTCCTGCTTCTGCTAACTGTCATCTTCAGCTGCCCACTGTGCCTTAATCCTCAGAGATTTAACCACATTCCTCTGAGACAAGAAGGAACGTTAGACGGAAACCTGTCTCCCCAACAAGGAGAATTCTCAGCCTCTATAAAACCTGGTCCTACCTAAGCAGTTTCCCTTGTTTGTCTCCCTGGAGGACTCTTCCGATCTGCTTGACCTCTTCACCACTTAGAACCTTAATCTAATCCAGTTGAGCTGGCTTTCCAAGATCTACCCTGCTCTTTTTCTCAAGAAAGAAGCTGGTGGACCTTCCCTGTGGGTGTTTTTTCCACCCCTTTCATTCAGATTTCTCAAGGTCACATTTGGTATCCCTTTACCTCTCCTCCTTTGGAAAGTTTATCTAGATCAGGGGTCTTCAAAGTTGGTCCTTTTATGACTTGTGGACTTCAACTCCCAGAATTCCTCAGCCAGCGTGCCTGGCTGAGGAATTCTGGGAGTTGAAGTCCACAAGTCATAAAAGGACCAACTTGGAAGACCCCTGATCTATATCCACCACACACATCCCAAGGTATTCTTGTTTTCAGGGCTTTGTGGCTTCGCAGCCTTCCAACTATTATTCCGCAATCTCTGTTCTGCTCTGTGGCCTTCCAACTCTGTTATTCTGCATTCTGCATTCTGGTCCATGCATTTTTTTTGTTGCAACCAAACACTATCAAAAGCATGCTAGTTTTTTTTTTCCTGGTGTCTTTCAGGGTTGTTGTTTTTTTCCTTTTCTCTTTTTAATGTCAAATTCCTACAGATGCCTTGTTGAAATGGTTCCTCTTTGCTCCATACAAGAAGTGTGTGTGGGGGACATTGTATTCAAGTGATATGTTTGGCTCTGTCTGGTTTTAATTTGTAATCTCTTTCTTGGGAGCAGATTGCATTTGGCAAGAAGGCTCAGAAGGGTGTGTATTCCCCCCCCCTCCACACACACACACACACACTTTCAATGTATACCTTGGCAAACGTACGATTCAATTGTCATTCTCTTGGGGGGGAAACTTGGCGATTTGCCCCTTGGTGACAGATGCTCTCGTTTCGCTTGACTTGCCAAACTTGTCATGTGCCTTATTAATGTTTGCTGTTCCCCATATTATGAGGGAGCACATAATTCACTGGAGCTACAGAGAGAAGGGTGAGCAGTTCCTGGAGTCAGATTGCAAGCTCTTTAGCCCTCGGACCTATCAACTTGATGTGTGAAGCTCATTTGTACCGATAGCGCTCTAATTATGAAAGAGGAGAAGGAGACATCTTGGGTGTGTCCAGATAGAACATAGAACAACAGTTGGAAGAGACCTTGGAGGTCTTCTGGTCCAACCTCCTGCCCATGGCATGAGATCCTGTATCATTCTGGACTTTATGTGATCCAGAATGATATAGGTCATTTTGATCATTTGAAGGGATGGGTACACATGATCGTAGAAAGAATAACAGAGTTGGAAGGGACCTTGCAGGTCTTCTAATCCAACCCCCTGCTCAGATATACCATTTCAGACAAATGGCTATCCACTCTCTTCTTAAAAGCCTCCTTAAAAGCTGGAGCACCCACCACTTCTGGAGGCAAGCCGTTCTACTGATTAATTGTTCTGACTGTTAGGGAGTTTCTCCTTAGTTCTAGGTTGCTTCTCTCCTTGGTGAGTGTCCATCCGTTGGAAACTATTCCATTCCATCCAGGCTTCTTGTCCTGCCTTCAGGTGCTTTGGAGAATAGGTTGAACCCTCTTCTTCTTTGAGCAAGGGGTTGGATTTGAAGACCTCCAAGATCCCTTCCAACTCTGTTATTCTGTTAAACTAGGTAACATCATCAGTGCTTATTTCGCACAAAGCACCGGATTCCAGCGCCATCTCTGATCATTCTCTCAAATGGGAAGTCCTTTTCAGCCAGGCTGGGAAATCTGTATTCCAGATTAAGGATGACCGAATTAGAAAGAGCCACAGCGCCATGTGGTTCTCCATCATTCCTTTCCTCGTCCATCAGCTGCTGCGCAAACGTGACCTTGCTTTCATTAGGCAAAAAATACCTTGAGAGCAGCTGGTAGAACTTTTTTTCCACAGAAAAAGAGGCACACAATTCATTAGTCGGCCTGAAGTCCAATGCTTCTCCCCTGTCCTTATGAAGTCCAGTGCCCCCACCCCACTTCCTAAACTTCGGTTAGTCATAATTAGGAAGGCTCAGGAAGAAGTCGACATTTACACATCCCTGCGTGACCCAATCTGATTTGTGTCTCCTCCAGAAAAGATCAGGACTGTTTGTTACCCACTTGATTTCTCAGGGCGGTGTGATTCTCAGCTGAGCAAGATGTTGCTTTTATGAATACAAATGTATTTATGCAGGGCATATCAGGAGATAAAAACCTGCTTTGAAATTTACCCACGGAGGGAGGGAGGGAGGTGATGAATGTGCTAAAAGGAGCTATTTAAATATAGGTGCAGAGATAGGAGGAGAGAGACTTGCAAAAGAGTGCGTTTAGGCCTCGCCGGGTATGTGCATGCCTACACAAACAACACAAACAAAGGGGACAGGCTGGGAGAAGATTGGTTGAGGCGGTCTTGGTTGTCGTCTCATAGCACAAATCTTAATTGCAGGGGAGCAAATGGAACCGTCGGATCAAATTTGACACTCCCGTTCAAGGCTGCAAGCCAACTCTTCCTTCTCTTCTGGATAATCTGAGATTGTATCAACAAAACCCCCAGGATTTTAAAAGCAAAAATTTATCCATTGGGGAATGTATTGATTGGAGACCCACGGGGACATTTCCTGCCTATGGACATAGCTACATTTTAAGAGGCCGAATGAACACAATGTTCATTTTGACAGTTCAATCCACACAACTGAAACCAACTAGAGTGATTTTTTTTTTCTGAATAAGTACAAATGACCAGATCAAATTGGCCTCAATTGAAGAACCCTAGTCTACTTAACTTACAGTTGTAGTTGTGAAATGCAACACTCTTCTGTTGTTGTGGGAAAACTAGCTTGACGTGTTCTGGATAGGGTCATTCCAAAGTGATGGCTTTCCTTGTGCCCCTACATTTATTTTTGTAAACCCTGGGATCCTTCCTCTCTTGGTTAAAATTTACATCCTCATGCAACGTCCTTCTAGAATCACCCGAAATAATCAATACAGACCCTGCAGTAGGATTTAAATCATTAAAAAGGGCTCAAGGTCTATAGAGATTCTCAGTCATCCAGGTCATGGTTGTCCCAAAGGTGCTTTTTCAAGAGGCAACTGGACTTTCTTTAGTTTTTACTTGAAGATGTTTTTCTTCTCATCCAATAAGTTTCTTTAATTCTGGACTAAATTATAAAGGGCTCCTTCATAATGAAAAAATTCCTCAATCTTTCTTCGGTATATTGTTGCCCAGATTTCAGTGACTTTTGTTCATGGAATTGAATGGAATGGAATGGAATGGAATGGAATGGAATAGAATAGAATAGAATAGAATAGAATAGAATAGAATAGAATAGAATAGAATAGAATAGAATAGAATAGAATAGAATAGAATAGAATAGAAGATGGAATAGAGTAGAGTAGAGTAGAGTAGAGTAGAGTAGAGTAGAGTAGAGTAGAGTAGAGTAGAGTAGAGTAGAGTAGAGTAGAGTAGAGTAGAATAGAATAGAATAGAATAGAATAGAATAGAATAGAATAGAATAGAATAGAATAGAATAGAATAGAATAGAATAGAATAGAATAGAATAGAATAGAAGATAGGAAATAGAAGAAAATAGAAGATAGAAAATAGGCTAGAGTAGGGTAGGGTAGGGTAGGGTAGGTAGGGTAGAGTAGAGTAGAGTAGAGTAGAGTAGAGTAGAGTAGAATAGAATAGAATAGAATAGAATAGAATAGAATAGAATAGAATAGAATAGAATAGAATAGGTTGGAAGGGACCTTGGAGGTCTTCTAGTCCAACCCCCTGTTCAGGCAGGAAACCCTACCATTTCAGACAAATGGCTGTCCAATCTCTTCTTAAAAACCTCCAAGGTTCTCTCCTTGAGGTTGCTTATTTAATTTTTCCCCACCTACCCGTTTCATCCTGCCAAGAGCTGGGGAATTAACCAACTTGCAGATGTTGTCCCTGATGGGAGACACCACTTCTCCCAAATCTGACTTTGGCGCAACAGTTTTCTGCCTCTTATTCAGATGACAGTCTTTGACGTGGTTTTTGAAAAGCTTCTCCCTCCCTTGTTTTTCCCCCCACTCCCTCTCTCTCTCTCTCTCTCTCTCTCTCTCTCCTGTCCAGATTGATTTTAGCCCGGCATTAGGTCAGAAGTGGATGGAGGCTGGGAGGAGGAGGAGAAGAGGGGGAAAAAAACACTAAAAAGACAATTACCATCTGTGAGATGCAGAAGACGTAGTAATTGAAGGAGAGGTCTCCCGACTTTCTCCCGAGTTAATAGAGCGCAAGTGAACATGAAGGAAATAATTCCGATCATCGCCTTTCCTGCAAAGGTTTTGTGCCACTTGCTGACACTCAACCTCATTATTTTAATCACAGAGTGGAAAACAGAACATGTAATAAGTGACAGGGCAGGAGTCAGCCAGCGTAATAAGGAGCAAGAAAACATGGCGGGTTGACAGCAAAGGAAAGGAGCTGGGAATGTCAGGTTTGCCACTGAAACTGGGGATCTTTAATCGTGGGGGTTGAGTGGGCCTAAATGAAGGTTATTAGGTTGTCACAACAAAGAGTCCAGCAATAAGGACCGTGTCAACCTCCCAGCCCGAGTATCCAAATAAAAGTCCAGGATTATTTTCATTTCTGAAAAGCTTACTGTTTATTGTGGTAAGCCGCTTTGAGCTGCCATGTGCAAGTAGGCGGCAATATAAATTTTCTAAAATAATAATAATAATAATAAATAAATATTGAATACGTGGCCTGGTAAAGACGAGGAAAAACTGGCTCTAAAGTCCCAAGGCATCAGACTGTAGCATATAACAATGACTTTCTTAGCCAGTCCTCCCCAGATGTCAACGTAGCTCATGTCAACATGTTCTCCTTGTTATGGGAACCATCTGCTCTCTTCTTCACACCTGCTAGAATGTCCTTGAAAGGTTTCCATGCTGCTGACTGTCAGCAAGCTTCCGTAGAACTGGAGAGGTTTCGTTTCTCTAACTAACTGACTTTGTGTGAATGAGTAAGTGAATGAGAGAATATAATCAGAGACCAAACCCCACTCCCTTCTAGAATAGAATAGAATAGAATAGAGCTGGAAGGGACCTTGGAGGTCTTCTAGTCCAGCCCTCTGCTCAAGCAGGAGAATCTATACAATTTCAGACAAGTGTCTGTCTAGTCTCTTCTTGAAAACCTCCAGTGATGGAGCGCTCGTGATTTCTGAAGGCAAGCTGTTCCACTGGTTAATTGTCCTCACTGTCAGGAAGCTTCTCCTTAATTCTAGGTTGCTTCTCTCTATGATCAGTTTCCAACCATTGTTTCTTGCTGTGCCCTCTGGTGCTTTAGAGAATAGTTTGATGCCTTCTTCTTCGTGGCAGCCCCTCAAATACTGGAATGCTGCTATCATGTCACCCCTGTTTCTTCTAGCATTGATGATGATGCCTATTTGGGCCATGAAACGTTTGCAAGATAACCACCAACCTTTGAGAGCACCAACAACGCCTCAGTTCAACCCTGAGCTACAAATATTCTCTTTTATCAATGACAGAACACAGAATATCAGAGTTGGAAGGGACCTTGGAGGTCTTCCAGTCCAACCCCCTGCTCAAGCAGGAGACCCTATACCATTTCAGACAGTGTCTTCTTAAAAACCTCCAGTGATGGAGCACCCACGACTTCTGAAGGCAAAGCCCTTCCACTGGTTGATTGTTCTCACTGTCAGGAAGTTTCTCTTTAATTCCAGGTTGCTTCTCTCCTTGATTAGTTTCCATCCATTGTTTCTTCTCCTGCCTTCTGGTGCTTCGGAATACAGGTTGACCCCTCTCTCCCTCTTCTTTGTGACAGCCCTTCAAATATTGGAACAGATAGCATTGTAGAAGTGTCATGCAGGTTCCTCCTTGCTTTTACCCTCCACTGAGATGCTGATCACAGTGAGGAACATCAAGGGACTATGACCTTCTGGTGATGTTTCCACCTACGATCGCTTGGTTTTTCTTGAAGGTTGCTCCAGGCAACTTTTTCTTCCAGGCCATCCCAGCGGGCTTGGGGCTAAGCCATCTCTGCAGGGAAGGTCTATGGCAAACCCTGAAGGATAATCATATTCCTGTGATATCTCCCCCCCCCTCTTCTTCCCTTGGTATGTCATGGCATAGAGAGAGACAAAGCAGGTTTGCAGGCCAAATGACTCCATCCATCTTATTCCAATGACGGCATAATGGCCATTATGAGATAAACAGAGAGAACATTTGCTGGCAAGCCAGCCTGACAGAAGGGCTATTGAGATGTAGAGGGCAGGGGGTGCCCTGTAGGGAGTCATCTCTCCACTCCCCCCCAAACCCCAGGGACCGAGACATATAATAGAATAAAGAATAACCCTTGGAGCCTTACAGATGTTTGCAAAAGGCATTACACACCGCTATTAAAAGCCACAGCAGGTCTGAGTCTCTTTCCCTTCAGACTTCAGCGACTCGGTGACTGTCACCAATTATATTTCGGTTTTCTTTAAAAAAAAAATATTAGGTGTCTTTTGATAAGCTGGCCACCTTTCCAACCTTCGGCTGCCAGCAGATCCTGTGTCACGGGGGAGACACGCTTTCTTCAAACCGTGGGGAAGTCGTATGATGAATCAGACGTATTTAAAAGACACCCCTCCCTCATTAGAAACAAGGTTAAGTCATCTGGTGTTTTGGAGGACTCCGGCTCCTGATGGATCTCCAGGAGATAATAAATCTCAAATCTTCCCTACTGAGGTGGCGGAATATTTAATTTATAATAGAGGAATGACAGATAAAAGTCACATTGGAGTGAAAGAGCCGTGTCAAGAAAAAAAGAAAAAAAAAGAACTATTGAAGACAGGCTCTACGTTTTGATTGATGGATTATTTGTTCTCACCTTCTGGGTCTCCACATACTAAAGTTCAGCCGAGATCTTGCTGAAAAGTCTATTCAGATTGGCTTGGCTTAGCCAAATTTAGCTTATCAAGGTGGAACTGAGGCAGTAGGTTTTTCTCCGTTGTTCAATCTCTCTAATTTCTAAATGTTTCCGCAAAATGATGTGTGTGCATAATTTGTAGCCTCGTTTCATATCTCTCTCTTTCTCTTTCTCTCTCTCTCCCTCTCCCTTTCTCTCTCTTCCTCCCTCCCTCCATCTCTCTCTCTCTCCCTCCATCTCTCTCTCCTTCTCCATATCTCTCTCTCTCCTTCTCCATCGCTCTCTCTCTCCCCTTCCATATGTCTCTCTCCCTCCCTCCATCTCTCTCCCTCTCTCCCTCCATCTCTCTCTCTCTCTCCTCCCTCCATCTCGCTCTCCCCCTCCATCACTCTCTCTCTCCCCCTCCATATGTCTCTCTCTCTCCCTCCTCCCTCTCTCCCCCCTCCCTCTCCTCCATCTCTCCCTCCTTCTCCATCTCTCTCTCTCTCCTTCTCCATCGCTCTCTCTCTCCCCTTCCATATGTCTCTCTCCCTCCCTCCATCTCTCATCCCTCTCTCCCTCCCTTCCTCCATCTCTCTCTCTTCTCCCTCCCTCCAGCTCGCTAGCTCTCCCCTCCATCATCTCTCTCTCCCTCCCCATATGTCTCTCTCTCTCCCTCCCTCTCTCCTCCCTCCATCTTCTCTCTCCCTCCCTCTCCCTCCCTCCCTCCCTCCCTCCCTCTCTCTCTCTCTCTCTCTCTCATAATGTGAGTCAGAAGTGCTATTGGAACCCATCAATTTTTTAGGCAAAAAAGGTCTAAATCAATAATTTCCTGGCTGGTCTAGGATTGGGTTTTTCATCTCCCTTTCATATAATCTGGGCAGAATTACCCACCTCTGCTAGAGAAGGAAGGCTATTTTTCTCTCCATCTTTCCAACTCATAAGCTCCGTTGGCTCCGAATGCTCGTCGCCCTGATTTGTGTGGAAGGGACAGCTTTGGAATTAACAATATACCTCTTGGGGGTTGCAGGCTTGCATTTACCCTGAGATTCCATCTTCGGGGATCCGAGATGCTTGGAGCTGACAACTTGCTAAAAAAACCAACTTAAGAAACATACCCAGGAAAGGACTTATAATGTGATGGATTGTTAGAAAAAGCTACCTCGTCTGGCCCAAAGGAAATTTGTCAACGAAGGGGGCCACGCGCTAGCAGATGGAGCGTCCCTTCGGGGAAAGCGACATTCAAAACGGTTAATATTTTTTTTCAAATTCTAACTCCCCCAAATGGACAAACTCCCTCCTCCCATCTCCCTTCCTCCCCTCCCCTTTTTATTTACCTTTTTTTTTTTTTTCATCCCGGTCGGAGAAATTCTGCGTTATTTTTTTCTTTTCCTAGCCTTTTCCCTCCGTTTGAGAAAAGAAAATAGGTTGTTTTTTGTTTGTTTGTTTTTGTTTTTTTTCCATTTGAGGGATTTTTTTCCCCAATTGAGGGAGACGTGCCGGTTGTCCAACACCCACCCGAATTTTGATCACGTGACCATAGGGAACGCTGCAAGGGTCGTCAAAGCAAAGGAGCCGCACTTTCGAATGCCGTTGTAATTTCAAACGGTCGCTAAGTGGACTTGTAAGTCAAGGACTAGCTGCCTGAGGGGTCTTGCTCTTATTTCTCAAAGGCGATGTCTGAGTGTTCTCTCTTTCGCTGAAATATTCTGTCTCCAGAAGCTCCTTCCTTCCTTCCTTCCTTCCTTCCTTCCTTCCTTCCTTCCTTCCTTCCTTCCTTCCTTCCTTCCTTCCTTCCTTCCTTCCCTATTTATTTATTTATTTATTTATTGATTGATTGATTGATTGTATCTTACTGCCTTTATTATTTCTACAAATAACTCAAGGCAATTAACATGTCCAACACGTTCACTTTCCTCCTATTTTCCCTACAACAGCCCTGTGAGGTGGGTTGGGCTGAGAGAGAGAGAGAGTGGGACTGGCTCAAAGTCACCCAGCTGGCTTTCCTACATCAGGCAGGACTAGAACTCACCCTGCTGGTTTTTATGACTAAGGCGGGACTAAAACTCACCATCTCTTGGTGACTGGCCCAAAGTCACCCACTGACTTTCATGCTTAAGACGGGACTACAACTCAGCGTCACCTGGTGATTGGCCCAAAGTCACCCAGCTGGCTTTCATGCATCAGGGAGACTAGAACTCACCATCTCCTGGTGATCGGCCCAAAGTCACCCACTGGTTTTCATGCTTAAGATGGGACTAGAACTCACCATCACCTGGTGACTGGCCCAAAGTCACCCAGCTGGCTTTCATGCATCAGGGAGACTAGAACTCACCATCTCCTGGTGATTGGTCCAAAGTCACCCAGTGGTTTTCATGCTTAAGATGGGACTAGAACTCACCGTCACCTGGTGATTGGCCCAAAGTCACCCAGCTAGCTTTCATGCATCAGGGAGACTAGAACTCACCATCTCCTGGTGATTGGTCCAAAGTCACCCACTGGTTTTCATGCTTAAGATGGGACTAGAACTCACCGTCACCTGGTGACTGGCCCAAAGTCACCCAGCTGGCTTTCATGCATCAGGGAGACTAGAACTCACCATCTCCTGGTGATTGGTCCAAAGTCACCCAGTGGTTTTCATGCTTAAGATGGGACTAGAACTCACCGTCACCTGGTGATTGGCCCAAAGTCACCCAGCTGGCTTTCATGCATCAGGGAGACTAGAACTCACCATCTCCTGGTGATTGGTCCAAAGTCGCCCAGCTGCTTTCATGCCTAAGGCAGGACTAGAACTCCCAGTCTCCTGGTGATTGGTCCAAAGTCACCCACTGACTTTCATGCATCAGGGAGACTAGAACTCACCACCTCCTGCTGATTGGCCCAAAGTCACCCAGCTGGCTTTCACGACTCAAGTGGGACTAGAATTCACACTCTCTTGCTTTCTTGCCTGGTGCCTTAACCACTAGATCAAACTAGATTTGTAGTAAAGCCCCACAGGAGAAAAATAACCCCTCGCCCAGGCTCTTTTTTAGCCACGGGAGATTGGATTTCCGGAGACGATCCCGTTGACCCCCTCTTGCCCACGAGACAGGAGGAATTCTCTTCCCAAGAGAAACCAGAGGGAGATTTTGGGCTCCTCAAGTCCACCCTGGAAGGCCACTCTTTGGCTTCAGAAGTGCCAACTCAAGAAGCTTTTTTAAACTGCTTGCGGGGGGGGGAATACCTCTCGTCTCCTCGGCTTTCTCTTCCCCTTCCTTTCGATTCTCGTTTCTCTTTTTTTTCCCCCATTGACATCCCCTCGTTCCATTTCAATTTCCCCCTCCGAGGGACGGGTGGGAAGGTGGAGAAGCAGAAGCTTCCCCTCCCTCCCTCCTCCTTTCCTTAAACCCACTGCAATTCTCACCCACTTTCTTCCCAGCTCCTTCCCACCCAAAGTGGCTACATCAAGATAATTTTCTGTTATTAGATCTGAAGTGTTTTGAACATGAAATGTGCCTTTTTTTTTTTTTTCACAGGGAAAAGAATGGAGCCTTCTCAGCTGTAATGGCTTGTGCCTCTTTGCCGGAGCGGCGTGACAGCTCCAAATATATTCAAAGTAAGCTAATCTCGGCAGCTTAGCTCCATTAAAGAAGAGATGGTATCTCTTAATGAAAGCACGGTGTTTTGGTCATTGTGCTGATGCGAGGGGGCACAATTGCCTGGAGGAAATGAGGATGGGATGGGACCTTTCCCGCCCCACAGCAGCATTGGCAGCTTATAAGATCTACGAAGCTATACATTTCCGACAGTGACGGCAGCGTATGTCACATCTCTCTATGCCACATAATTATATTTCGTTTGCACAAAGGGAGGAGAGGAAAAAAAAAACCTTCAAAGGAAGATATTAGCCAGACAGTAGCTAGCAAGCCATCAGATTGCAAGTTAGAGGAGAGAACAACAGCAGCCATCACACAAACACCCTGGACCCTAGTTATCGTTGTTTAGAATTAGATTAGATTAGATTAGATTAGATTAGATTAGATTAGATTAGATTGGATTGGATTGGATTGGATTGGATTGGATTGGATTGGATTGGATTGGATTGGATTGGATTGGATTGGATTGGATTGGATTGGATTGGATTGGATTGGATTGGGATGGAAAATAGAATAGAATAGAATAGAATAGAATAGAATAGAATAGAATAGAATAGAATAGAATAGAATAGAATAGAATAGAATAGAATAGAATAGAATAGAACAGAATATGAAATGGAGAGAATGGAATGGAATGGAATGGAGCTGGAAGGGGCCTTGGAGGTCTTCTAGTCCAGCCCCCCACTCAAGCAGGAGAACCTATACCATCTCAGACAAGTGACTGTCTAGCCTCTTTTTAATAATCTCCAGTGATGGAGCGCCCACAATTTCTGGAGGCAAGCTATTCCACGTAAGAGCTGACTTATTTGCTTGTAGGTTGCTGACTGGGGCCTCGAGAAGTTTTCTATCCAAATATATTTTACTCTTTATACTGTTCCCATCTTCCCTTAACATATTATCAGAATCCATGTCTCCACTAGATAATCGACGGTCAAGCTGAAATCAAATTAATGAAGTAAAAATAGCAAAACGGGGGGAAATCCCTTCCTCAAGCCCCCAAGCAAGTCACCCAGACCAAATCCACATATCAAAGAATAAGGTCTGCAAACACAGAGTTAATTAAGTTAGGTCGCCCAGAGGACATGCATGTTCACAAGAATAAACACACCTACAAACAAACAAACAAACACACACACACACACACACAGGCACCCCTCAAGTGACATCCCGGACAAGCTCCCTTTATAAATATCTGCTGCTGTACCCCATTTCTTTGCACCTTGTTTTGCTTTTCCTCATAGCTGTCTGGATCTCATTTTTTATTTATTCTTGTACCACCCCGGCTTGAGTCGGAATCCCCAATTATTCTTCTGACTGTGCGATTGCGTTTCACGAGCTGTGAAACTGAGAGCGAGTCCTTAAAGACGGGACGTCCTTTCCCGGGGGGGGGGAGGGGAGAAAAGTGATGTCCCACACGCCATCTCTCCTTCTGGATTGTCACGTGGTTTTTACCCAGGATGCCGTTCACACGTTCTCAAGCCAAGGGGGGCATTCTGGGAGAACCACAGAGGAACTGCTGGCTAGAGTGCCAGGCTGCCTCGGCCATTGAGGAAACAATTCTTGGCCTCCTACACAAGCCCCTTCTCGGCCCACGCTGAATTTCACCAGAACAGCCAGGCAAAGGTGTTTCGAAAATAGTTAGAGGCAGAAAACCCATTAAATCTTTTGTGTAAGCCACTAGAGGTGCTTCACACACAGGTGTTTGCTTGTTGTAAGGAGCAGGAGAAGAGGCAAACATTCAAACTGTTTTAGACCTGCTGACTTTGCTGTATTGCCCTTTTTCTCTTGAGTTGCCTTCAAAAAACAAACAAACAAACAAAACAGAATAACAGAATTTAGGATGGCTTCCAGCCTCCTCCAATGTTTACCCAATCTACATTAGACAGACCAATTCTTCGCGTGGAGAAAAGGAAAATGTATTATTTCTTAGCATTGCATGTTTATTGTCGTGGATACTTCATTGGCGGGTTGTTTAACCATTGGTCTTAATAGAATAGAATAGAATAGAATAGAATAGAGTAGAGTAGAGTAGAGTAGAGTAGAGTAGAGTAGAGTAGAGTAGAGTAGAGTAGAGTAGAGTAGAGTTGGAAGGAACCTTGGAGGTCTTCTAGTCCAACCCCCTGTTCAAGCAGGAAACCCTACACCTTTTCAGACCAATGGTTGTCCAATCTCTTCTTGAGAACTTCCATTGAGGGAGCACCCACAACTTCTGGAGGCAGGTCGTTCCACTGATTAATTGTTCTCAATTAGTTCTCGGTTGCTTCTCTCCTTGGTTAGTTTCCATCCGTTGCTTCTTGTTCTGCCTTCAGGTGCTTTGGAGAATAGGTTGTCTCCCCCCCCCTCATCTTTGTGGCAGCCCCTCAAATATTGGAAGACTGTTATCATGTCACCCTTAGTCCTTCTTTTCATTAAACTAGTCATATCCAATTCCTGCAACTGTTCTTCATAGGTTTGAGCTTCCAGTCCCCTAAGCATCTTTTTATGCTCCATGTTCTAGAAAAAAACACATTGGTGCACTCTGCACCTTGACTTAAGTGAATGAAAGATGCATTTGGTTCTTCGTCGTCACTTCTGCAGACTTTCCCTCCAAGTATTTAATAATGATGTTCCTAATCACATCCGGAGCCACACGGAGTTTGCTCATCATTAAAAATAATCCCAACGTCTCCTAATTGCTAGAATTCAGGCACAGGATCCAGCCAAAGTTAAGCACCTGCTTAAATCTCTAATTAAAATCAATGGAGCTTAAATAAACCCAGCTCAGATAAAGCAGAATTATGCTTTATTAGAGTTCCTTTCCTTCCCCTGGAATACTTATAGGGGAGGTAAACATTCATCTTTGATATAGTTTTTAAAAACTTGTCTTTATGCTTACAGTCAAGGTGTGCTAGGGAAGGGAAGGGAAAGGAAAGGAAAGGAAAGGAAGAAAGGAAAGGAAAGGAGGAAAGGAAAGGAAAGGAAAGGAAAGGAAAGGAAAGGAAAGGAAAGGAAAGGAAGAAAGGAAAGGAAAGGAGGAAAGGAAAGGAAAGGAAAGGAAAGGAAAGGTAAGGTAAGGAAGAAAGGAAATGAAAGGAAACGAAAGGAAAGGAAAGGAAGAAAGGAAAGGAGAGGAAAGGAAATGGAAATGGAAATGGAAAGGGAAAAAAATCCTGGGACTGTAAATGACAGAGATACTCTTCATGCAAATTCTACATCCAGGTATTCTAACAAGGGTGCATGAAGCAACACCCTTTCTCACAAAACCTGGATGCAGAATTCCCAAGATCCCTTCAATCTAAAGTCACAGCATTATCGCAGACATTATGATTCTCAAAGGCCTATCCATCGAACGCTATTTTATCTGTGCTCTTACGTTCGAGTTTTCGATCCCGCCCTGTTTATACTTCCTGGGGAAAAATACTTGGGAAAAATCCCATGGTGGAACAAACCCACTCAGGGTTAGGAGTGGGTCGCCCCTGAATGGGGAGAGTAAAACGGACACCGCCAATTGGTTGCTAGTGCGTGGATAGGCTTAGGAGGGCACTGGAGTTTTCGAGACTGCCTTATCTACGTTTCCTTGGAAAACACATGGAAAAATCCCGGGGGGGGCAGTCTCTTCCCTCCTCAACTAGCTGCCTCCTTGCCTTTATTTCTTTCATCTCCCTTGTCTATAAGATGCTGCCGGACCTGGTGCATCTTGCAAGCTTCTAATTTCACATGGCATTTGTTGCCATGACGACCGTCCTTCCCTCTCCACCCCACCCCACCCCCCTATGGTAGGTTTACAGAATCAGCTTGGTTTTGTTTGTTTGTTTGTTTGTTTGTTTAAAAAAAAACAAAAAAAAAACTGGGCACAATATGGTGGAGTCCCCCAAAGGGTTTTGACATTCCCCCCACTCTTTACAATACCAGAGTCCCTCAACTACCCCATCTGAGCGGCATTTGCCACCATCTCAGCTCCCAAGGGACAGTTCTCAAAATTTTCACCTCAGTTGGGTCCAGTCCCAGGGATACATCTGCAGGTCTTGACGGAAGTCACACACACACAGACACACACACCTTATATGCTGTTCCAAAAGGCAACTAGACTTTCTTGATATCTTGATATTTTTTTCCCCTTGAAAACATTTCACTTCTCATCCAAGAAGCTTCTTCGGTTCTGGCTGAATGGGAGGAATGAAGGAGTTTATTATCCTTTGCAGTCATCTGATCATTAGTACTCTGAAGATGGGTCATTAGCTCCCTGAGCGTCATTGAGGCTACTTGGGGGGTTTATCTGTAACCTCAGAATCACCTGAATCAGAGTGCAAATGGGTATGGAAATTTCTTGTCTTGTCTGAAATGGTATAGGTTCTCCTGCTTTAGCAGGAGGCGGGACTAGAAGACCTCCAAGGTCCCTTCCAGATTCTATTCTATTCTATTCTATTCTATTCTATTCTATTCTATTCTATTCTATTCTATTCTATTCTATTCTATTCTATTCTATTCTATTCTATATTCTATATTCTATATTCTATATTCTATATTCTATATTCTATATTCTATATTCTATATTCTATATTCTATATTCTATATTCTATATTCTATATTCTATATTCTATATTCTACTCTGCTCTACTCTACTTACTCTATTCTGTTCTGTTCTATTCTCTATTCTCTATTCTCTCTACTCTACTCTACTCTACTCTACTCTACTCTACTCTACTCTACTCTACTCTACTCTACTCTATTCTATTCTATTCTATTCTATTCTATTCTATTCTATTCTATTCTATTCTATTCTATTCTATTCTATTCTATTCTATTCTATTCTATTCTATTCTATTCTATTCTATTCTATTCTTGGGACTGCTGAAAGGTCTGTGTTGTAGACATGAGATAGGGGGTGTCATATCCCTCTCCCAGTCAGAACTGAAGAAGCTACTTGGATGAGAAATGAAATGTCTTCAAGGGGAAAAAAAAACCCCAGAAAGTCCAGTTGCCTTTTGGAAAAGCACCTTTGGGACCACCATGACCTGGATGATTGAGAATCTCCATAGACATTTTGACAGAGGAGTGATGGCAGAGGGGAACGAACGCCAATCACCTCAATGGGAGGACAGCACAGGTAATGCCCACCCTGAGCAAGATTTTACCTGCATCCTTCTTCTTGGCAGCAACTGAATCATCAGCAGAGGTGCTTGTGGAGATTCTCAGTTGTTCAGGTCATAGTTGTCCCAAAGGTGCTTTTTCAAAAGACAACTGGACTTCTTTTGTTTTGGGGTATATCTACTCTAGTGAAAAGAAGGACAAGGGGAGACATGATAGCAGTCTTCCAATATCTCAGGGGCTGCCCCAAAGAAGAGGGAGTCAAGCTATTCCCCAAAGCCCCTGAAGGCAGGACAAGAAGCAATGGATGGAAACTCATCAAGGAGAGAAGCAACCGAGAACTAAGGAGACACTTCCTGACAGTTAGAACCATGAATCAGGAGAATGAAGTTGTGAATGCTCCAACACTGGAAGTTTTCAAGAAGAGGCTGGACAACCATGTGTATAAAATGGTGTAGGGTTTCCTGCCCGAGCAGGGGGTTGGAATAGTAGACCTCCAAGCTCCCTTCCAACTGTGTTATTCTGTTTATCAGAAATGAAGAAACTTCTTGGATGGGAAGCAAAACGTCTTCAAGCAAAAACAAAGAAAGTCCAGTTGCCTTTTGAAAAAGGACCTTTGGGATCAGCAGAGGTGGTGAAATGTGGACCACCATCTAATTCCCTTCCTTCCTTCCTTCCTTCCTTCCTTCCTTCCTTCCTTCCTTCCTTCCTCCCTCCCTCCCTCCCTCCCTCCCTCCTGCACCTTCCTCTTCTCCATTGCCACAGTGAAAGGATCAGACAGTTCTTAAATGCAAACTATACGGTGAAGAGCATCTGACGCTTTTTCATTATGAAGATACATGGGGTGGCGGGTAGCTAATGAATGTCAGCGTTCAAAAGGATAATCTCTGCTTCTCTCTGATACAATTTAACATCGTATTTCCCTAATTTGAGCCTGATTTAGTCACAGGGGTATTTGGATGCCTCTTCCATGGTACCGATAGTTAATTAAACAGATGTTGCAAAGGGAATCATTAATTTTAGTACCGCAGATGGGAGTGGAATGACTTTGTGAAGTTAATGTTTCAGCAAAACAATGGGCTTCTGTCATCAGTTGGTATAAACCAAGAAAATTAAAGAGGAGAATCAGAAGTAGAAGGGGGAGCGTGGAGAGCTATCAATTTTTCATTCGGAGAGTTATTACCTTTGATTTCGGTTCGTCAGGCGGTAGGGTAATAAAGAAGTTGAGGCACAGAGAAGAGGAAAAGGAGAAGTCTGAACAAAGTCTGAACACTTGCAAATCAGCACAGGACAGTGGGAATTAGAATTGTGTCAAGCTTGGATTCAGAGATTTGATGGAGAGCAGATGGACTCAATCTCCTCGACAAATAAACTTTCTAAATAAAATGATAATTCAGAGTGAATTGTTGAAGTCAAATCGGGGGGGGGGGTCTTCGATCAATCATTCAAACCAATCAACCCCTATTTGCCAATCAGTGACTTTCTTTTCAGATTGATTCAGGAAAAAAATGAACCGAATTCGGCTTTCCAACTGAATGGAACCCAATGGTTGATAAAGCTGAAGTCTCAGATAGGATGAGAGCTTATGTGAACAGTATAAGTTTAATGTTGAGTGTTGGCATCAGAAATAAAAATCAAATATCCAACTAAGTTGTACCAATCCTGTCAATATCTGGAAAGGTCAAATAATTCCTGGGAGAGGATGCCAAAGGAATAATTGATGATGATGATGATGATGATGATGATGATGATGATAATAATAATAATAATAACAACAACAACAACAACAATAACAATAACAATAACAATAATAATAATAATAATAATAATAATAATAATAATAATAATAATAATAATAATAATAATAATAATAATAATAATAATAATAATAATAATAATACTACAGCTGATTGATATTGCTGTACCAGGAGATGCCAGAGTCGAAGAAAAAGAACTGGAAAAAATTACGAAAGATCGCGACCTGGCCATCGAAACTGCGCGATTATGGATGAAACGTGTAACAGTGGTACCCATTGTCATCGGGGCACTGGGAACTATGTCAAAAAACTTCGCAAAACACATCAAGAAACTGCAGCTTCCTGCAATAACTCCAGCAATGTTACAAAAAACTGCGCTACTCGGAACATCTTATATTTTAAGAAGGTACCTGGTTGACACCTAGGATGCTGGTAGCAACCCGTGTCAACCATCAGCGCCAGCCAATTTGAGTGTTCAGTTGACTGAGGTTCATGTCTAGTGAATAAAAGATATAATAATAATAATAATAATAATAATAATAATAATAATAATAATAATAATAATAATAATAATAATAATAATAATAATAATAATAATAATAATAATAATAATAATAATAACAACAACAACAATAACAACAACAACAACAACAACAATAATAATAATACAGATGACCTCCTAGGTCCCTTCCAACTTTATTTTATATGTGTAATAAATAAGAAAGACTATATCTAAACCCTGTTGTTTTATTTTATACCTCAAATGTGTTAACCTGTAATTTTATGCCTGTTTGAAAGAGTTAACATGACTTCCCTTCTTTTTGCTTGTATCTCTGTCTTTCTGAAGACCTTCCGACTTAAAAGACTTTTTTCTCCTTTGTACTAACTAGCCTTTATCAAATATATCAAGAAAGGGTTGGGGTTTTTTTTTTTCCAAAGGAATTTTCATCCATTACTTATCTATTTCAAGGCCAGGCTAACAAAGCCTGTAATTTAAAACGTTTTTCCTTCCCGAAGCACTTACGCCGTTTGAAGCTGCCATATTGTAGAAGCTGAGCTCATGTTTATTTAATCTGTTTATTCATTTCTTTTACCCTTTTTTCAACAGCCATCTCTCTCTCTCTCGCTCTCCCATGCTGGACACACACCATTCCTGCTGATATCAGATGTTAAACATTAAAGGTAATGAAACTGCCCTGCCCTTTGAAAGCCAGAATAATAACTCAGAGTCTCTAAGTAAAAAAAAATATACAAACATTACTAATTCAATTAGACATAGTGGAGCCTCTACAGAACCTCATGCATATGAAATAAGTCTTCTTCCGAGGTCCTCTCATACTAAAGAGGGGTGTGTTTGCTTAACCATAGCTTATTGACCAAACCACGATAAGGGGTCCTCTGAGGATTTTGCTCTGCTAGTCATAGTCGACTTTAAGGGGTGGTGCTTATGTCCATTTCAAGGCCATTGAGCAAACACTGTCCAAACAAGTTTCCACAGTCATGGTGTCGCACACAGAGCAGAGTGTGTGGTCAAACATGGCACTGTTCCCACCGACGTGGTTCCTATTTATCTACTCGTGGTTCCTATTTATCTACTCGAACTGCTAGGTTGATGGGTTGGCACGACAACCCGGACCAAAATGGCTGTAGACCATGGTTGGCAAACTGCAATGCCTGGATTCACACACTTAACCAGAGCTGTGCAAACAACCTTTCAGCTTCAGGTGATGAATAAAATTCATGATATAGGGGAACTATATCAGGGTTGGACTTAGAAGACTACTGAGGTTCCTAACAGGCTTATGTTCTTATGTTGCTTCTCATGACCTTGAAAAGAAACCTAGAAGAAGAAGGAGGAGGAGGAGGAGGAGGAGAGGAGGAGGAGGAGGAGGAGGAGGAGAGTGGCACTGTCCAGGGGTCCTGATCTACTCTAAATCTTAGTTGGCAGCTTGATTTCAGTTGACCTATTTGCCTGCTTGGGCAAAATCTTGACCAAACAGCACAATTCAATGACCTCATCCTATCAATCATCATGGGCAGGGGGCACAGTCTGAAAGACCCTCTCATTATATATGAACAACATGTTTAATATAAGTTTCTAAAGAAAAGAAGAAATAGGGGTGACATGATAGCAGTATTCCAGTATTTGAGAGGCTGCCACAAAGAAGAGGGGGTCAAATTATTCTCCAAAGCACCAAAGGGCAGGACAAAAAACAATGGATGGAAACTGACCAAAGAAAGAAGCAACCTGGAATTAAGGAGAAATTTCCTGACAGTGAGGATGATTAACCAGTGGAACAGCTTGCCTCCAGAAATCGTGGGCGCTCCATCACTGGAGGTTTTTAAGAAGAGGCTAGACAGTCACTTGTCTGAGATGGTATAGGTCCTCCTGCTTGAGTGGGGGACTGGACTAGAAGACTTCCAAGGTCCCTTCCAGCTCTATTCTATTCTATTTATCCATGAACAACAAATTTCATGAAATCCATCAAACTTTCCAGAAGGAACCTGCTATAAACTAGATTAATGCACAAAACTATCAGCCTCCTTCGCTAATAAAGCATCCACCAGAAAAACGTGGATGTCCAGCTTCCTCACAATGTCCACAATTAATTTCCTAATTTTGTTTCTACAGGACTCCTTTGTGCTCTTCGACAGCTTGGCTTTGCCGCTGCAGTTGTGGCAGAGGGAACACAATGCAGCCTATTTTGGATATATATAAATATAGAGCGCCATTGTTTTTAGAAAACCTCCTAATCAAAGATGATACTTCTAGCTTTAATTTATCCCATTTGCTTTAACGAAATACCCCAGCTCATGTCTGTGCTTTATTTAACCGACAATAATATGTGTTTTAAGTGGGTTATGGGTTCACATAAACATTCATATGAAAATTAAATTGCATCTGAATACAGTGGAAGTATCTAATCACAAGCCATGGCTAGAACCGAACAGCCTGTTGAAAAGATCAGAGCAATAAAAGATTGCAATAAAGACAGCAGTTTCATATTTTGTGGAAGTTTTAAGACTGTATGTTCTGTGACAGTCGCTCTGATCCCTGACAATGGCAACGGAAAGTAATAAAACTATATTCTCTTGGTGCCTAGAATCTAAGGATCATAGGCTCAAAATCTTCCTGTGAAATCCAGGTTATTTCTATTGGGCCTTTCTTTAAAAGTTTACAAGGATTAGGAGTCGTTCCAGGTTTAAGTCCCCTCTCTGAGATAGGCAGGGCCTTTCTATCAGAGATAAGTGAATCTGTCAATTTAATATCTTTCTCGGTTTCTCATTTGATGAACTGTGACTGGGATTATTTCTGAATTAATTTACCTTCTCGGCTGAGAACTGCCGGCGTAGGTAGGCATCCCATTTTCAAAGCACGGCTTTTATTCTCGCGCTTCTGATGTCTGTGTATGTGCTTCTTCTTTTTTTTTTTTTTGGCAAATGTTTCCCCTCTTCATCACAATTGCATTTTGGGTGCACGTTACACTGAGTTTTGCCCACGTTCTAACCCAGGCGTTTCGTTAATGTGTGCAATCGGCGCCATTGTTTTGTTTGTAAGTGCAAATGTCACAGAGTTTGGAAACCTGTGGCGTTTGGCCTCGTACGCACTCTGCTTTTCCTTAGCTGGGTGGTTCTGCGCCGTCCTTTGGGTGCTTTGGCAAAATGACCGTTGCTTGCCTTGCTGAGTTTTTGAAATCTTCCCCTCGCTGAGTGTGCTCTTTGTGGGGCTTTTATATGGGCCCGCATTATTTAATGGGGGCAGGACAAGGAGAAATGGGCGGAGTAAAGATTGAGAACGAGTAATCATTGCCTTCTGAAGCCGTGGATGCTCCATCGCCGAATGTTTTCAAAAATAGGTTGGACAACATTCGACTTGGATGGCATAAGGCTCCTTCTTGAGCAGAGGGTTGGACTAGAAGATCTCTGAGATCCCTTCCAGGCCTATAATACTACGGTATATGGGCCTAACACGATGGATGTTGGAAAGACAGTGGGATAGCTTAGTGAGGTGATCATCACTTTCTGTAATCCTTGATTGGTTGACGATGCAGATTCTCAGTCCTCCAGGTCCTGGTTGTCCCAAAGGTGCTTTTTCAGGAGGCAACTGGACTTCCTTGTTTTTCTTTGAAGATGTTTCTCTTCTGATCCCAGAAGCTTCTTCCGCTCTGGCATAGCTAAATGTCTATGGAGATTCTCCGTCCTCCAGGTCATGGTTGTCCCAAAGGTGCTTTTTCAGGAGGCAACTGGACTTTCTTGTTTTTCTTTGAAGGCCTTTCTCTTCTCATCCCAGAAGCTTCTTCCACTCTGGCATAGCTAAATGTCTGTGGAGATTCTCCATCCTCCAGGTCATGGTTGTCCCAAAGGTGCTTTTTCAGGAGGCAACTGGACTTTCTTGTTTTTCTTTGAAGGCCTTTCTCTTCTCATCCCAGAAGCTTCTTCAGCTCTGAAGTGAAACATCTTCGAAGAAAAACAAGGAAGTCCAGTTGCCTCCTGAAAAAGCACCTTTGGGACAACCAGGACCTGGATGACGGAGAATCTCCCTAGCTGTGCACTTGATTGGTTGACTTTGGCAAGATTTTCAAGGTCATCACACCGGAAAATGTTTACAGAGGAGAAGTTAGAAATCGCCCTACTTTCTGTCTCCCTCTGCTCTAGGTTTACACAAGGGATCGTTGGCCAACATCTGGAGAGAATAGTTCCTCAAAAGCCTTGGCTGCATTCTTGAATTTGGTCACAGATGCTTAAGGAGATCTTTCTGATAAAAGTCCAACCAGCTAAGTGCCTGGCAGACTCTTCTCATCTGTATTTGTAATCACGGAAGGAAGATCATGTAGTCTAAATAAAAAAAAGGGGGGAAAGCTCTGTTTCCTTTGATAGGCCTGGAATGTTTAAAGAAGTCAAAGTGAAGGAGATAAATAGATTATTGATCAGGGAGGCATGTAATTCCTTAGCGGATTGGATTTAGCTGCTGCAGCATGATCAGGCTTCTGCCATAAATCTCTTGAAGGATCAATAACCCTGCCTTGCGACGAAGCCAGCTTTTGCTGCTAGGGCCAGCATTAAGACGAGGCATCAAGGCCAAACTTGAGAATGACAGGTACAGGAAGAAAATCTTCCTGTCCAGATCTTTGTCCCAGGGTGGTTGTTTTCCTCAGTCAACAATTATTCCCGGTACCTCGGTGGGTTTAATTTATTTTCTCCTTCAGTTGATCTGAGTTATGATCCGAGAGGAAGCTTTGTAGAGAGCTGGGATTCAAAGAATCGGAAAGGTTACCGAACAGGTCTTTTGTAAATTCTGCTCTGCAGAAAAGCAACAACTCCTGCAGTTTCCCAATGCAAAAAAGACATCGAGACTCTAGAAAGAGGGCAGAGAAGAGCAACAAAGATGATCAGGGGACTGGAGGCTAAAACATACAAGGAACGGTTGCTGGACTTGGGTATGTCTAGTTTAATGAAGAGAAGGACGAGTGGGGACATGATAGCAGTCTTCCAGTATCTCAGGGGCTGCCCCAAAGAAGAGGGAGTCAAGCTATTCTCCAAAGCACCTGAAGGCAGGACAAGAAGCAACGGATGGAAACTAATCAAGGAGAGAAGCAACCTAGAATTAAGGAGAAATTTCCATATTAATAATTTGCCTCCAGATGTTGTGGCTGCTCCATCCCTGGAGGCTTTCGAGAAGGTGTTAGACAGCCATTTGTCCGAAACGGTATAGGGTCTCCTGCTTGAGCAGGGGGTTGGACTAGAAGACCTCCAAGGTCCCATCCAGCTCTGCTCTTCTGTTCTTCTGAGGACTCAAAACAAAACTTGGAAGAGGACCTTGAAAACTCTTCACAGGCCCCGTGAGAATGAGGCAGCCGCAGAGGGCCTTTTAGCCCGGCAGTTTCAAGGCTGACTCCAGCCTCGCCTTTTGTTGTAAATCTTCGGCTGGCCTCGCCGCTCAAGAGATTGCCAGAAGAGGAACCGTCTTCTGTAGTTCCAGGAACTGTCTGGAGGTCAAGAACAAGAGGAGGTTCGCCGTCTCTTCCATCCGAGCCCTGCAAATTGGAGAATCCCAAAGGATGCCAAGGTCAGCAAGGACTAGGAAGGAGGTGTGGGGAGGGCGGTGTTTGTTTTCTTCAGAAAGGCCTGTCAGATCAAGGTGAGGGGGGGGGTCTGCATCGGCTCCCCTGTTTATAAAAGCCAGCGGGGAGCTAATGACTGGGAAACGGCCCGGCCCGGGTGAGGATGAAGCACCGAATGAAGTTTATCCAATCGTTCGGTGGGTGTTCGGCTTCTCACTGGTTCTGCTTCTCACCGGGGTCATCACTTTCCAAGCTGAGGCAGTTGCCATTTGCTGGCAGGGGAATGAATTTACTCCCTGCTGATTCGGTTGCAGAGTGAAGGTAGGAAGGTAAGAAGATGAACTCACTGAGGCACACAGGGAGGGCCAACTAATTTGCAATAGTAGCTTTCCCCAGGCCAGAGGAATGGATGGCTTAATAAATAAATAACTCAAAAGGTATGTCCAGTTTCTGGAGAAAATCCATGGAATAGAATCTCTTCTTCTTCTTCTTCTTCTTCTTCTTCTTCTTCTTCTTCTTCTTCTTCTTCTTCTTCTTCTTCTTCTTCTTCTTCTTCTTCTTCTTCTTCTTCTTCTTCTTCTTCTTCTTCTTCTTCTTCTTCTTCTTCTTCTTCTTCTTCTTCTTCTTCTTCTTCTTCTCTCTCTTTTCTTCTTCTTCTTCTTCTTCTTCTCTTCTTCTTCTTCTTCTTCTTCTTCTTCTTCTTCTTCTTCTTCTTCTTTTCTTCTTCTTCTTCTTCTTCTTCTTCTTCTCCTCACCTTCTCTTCCTCTCTCCTTCTCCTCCTCCTCCTCCTCCTCCTCCTTCCTTCTTCTCTTCTTCTTCTCCTCCTCTCCTCCTCCTCCCCTCCTCCTTTTTCTTCTTCCTTCTCCTCCTCCTCCTCCTCCTCCTCCTCCTTCTCAAGATGATGTTCCTTCTGAATAGACTTAAATGAACTGCTTAGGATGGCACTGAGCTTCACAATTTCACCAGGTTATACCTGCAATAAATAAATACATATTGAAGTTCCTGAATCCTAAAACCTGCACCTTTTAGGACCAAAGCCTGGATTTATAAAAATGTGAGGCATGGAATTGAGAAGAAGCTCTAGTGGGCATGAAAACAGGTGACTTTCAGTGCAATCTTACATTTTGGGGATAATATTCTGAGGATAATAGGGTATCTCAGACCTCCCTCCCTTCCTCCCCAGCTGCAAATATATGCCTAAATTCAAAAGCCAACTTGCACAATTTAGTTCAGTTTCTCTCCCTGCTCTCCCCTTTCTTATGTTTTTTTCCCCCCTATTGAAGGCAATGAATTATCTTTACATTTTCTGGGGCATTGAAGCACAAAGAATGGAAGATCAATAGCCAGAGGATTAAATGCAAGACAAGCACTATTTCTAATGAGAGAACCACCCAGATTCTTTATTTAAATTATATATATATACAGTATGTAATCTGGCCAGCCTCATATTCCAAAAGCTCAAGAAAGCATCCCTTAAGGTTTCAAGTAAAAATTGTAGGGAAAGTCCTACTTTAATTTGTTTCTCAAGCAGCTTAGTTCTCTTTTTATTTCATCCAATCAGCATACAGGTGACAGAAGAAGATAGATAGATAGGCAGGTAGGTAGGCAGGTAGGTAGGTAGGTAGGTAGATAGATAGATAGATAGATAGATAGATAGATAGATAGATAGATAGATAGATAGATAGATAGATAGATAGATAGATAGATAGATAGATAGATAGATAGATAGATAGGTAGGTAGGTAGGTAGATAGGCAGGTAGGTAGGCAGGTAGGTAGGTAGGTAGGTAGGTAGGTAGGTAGGTAGGTAGATAGATAGATAGATAGATAGATAGATAGATAGATAGATAGATAGATAGATAGATAGATAGATAGATAGATAGATAGATAGATAGGTAGGTAGGTAGGTAGGTAGGTAGGTAGGTAGGTAGACAGGCAGGCAGGCAGGCAGGCAGGCAGGCAGGCAGATAGATAGATAGATAGATAGATAGATAGATAGATAGATAGATAGATAGATAGATAGATAGATAGATAGATAGATAGATAGGTAGATAGATAGGTAGGTAGGTAGGTAGGTAGGTAGGTAGGTAGGTAGGTAGGTAGATAGATAGATAGATAGATAGATAGATAGATAGATAGATAGATAGATAGATAGATGATAGATGATAGATGATAGATAGATAGATAGATAGATAGACTAGTAAAAGAGTTGATTTCGACAAACTTAGAGAGACCCTGGGAAGGATTCCATGGATGAAAATCTTAAAGGGGAAAACAACTCAAGAAGCTTGGTATTTGTGAGTGGGCATCCTTGTCTTCTGCTTGAGGAACAACGAGTGGTCTTGTCCAACATTGACTATGCCATTTGAATCAAAATGAACAGTTAGAACAATTAACCAATGGAACAGCTTGCTTCCAGAGGTTGTGGGTGCTCCAACACTGGAAGCTTTTAAGAAGAGACTAAACAGCCATGAAATGGTTTAGAGTCTCCTGCTTGAGCAGGGGGTTGGACTAGAAGCATGGAGAAAGCTTAAGAATTTATTAATGTTTGTTTTTGTCATGGGAAGGAAGAGGAGTGTGTGTAGCCATCCTCCGACGTGGGATAGAAGTGACACCCACTTACTAGCAGACAGGCATTAAATAGCTAACATTTCTCGGTGCTCCATTTCTGGTGCCGATTGGCTGGCTGTTCTCTGTCATTTACAAGCTTGCAAACTGAGGAATGAGCGCAAACAGCTAGGAAGATCGTCCAAACGGCCTGTATCAATCTTGAGTGCATTTTAAGCTGGATTTAGAAAGGTTTAGAAAACGGAAACGCTGAAAGAGTCCTAAGCGGATGCAGAATAAAGTCAAAACCTCTTTGTGCCCGGCTTCAGACTCTATATTTGAATGATTGATGAGTTAATGCTCATTACGTTGAATTTGCAAAGGATGATCAAGCCTAAATTTTGTTTAATAGGAGGGAAATATAAGTAGCAGTATTATTTACTGCAGCAAGATGGTTTTGTCTTCAAAAGCGCTACGGTTTTAATTTCCTTCGCACAGACACACTTAGCCAGCATACTAAACAAACTCATTTTCTGATGTCAAGGATGGAACTTTGGCAGCTACGTGCCTCTGTGTTTCAACTTGCCTTTAGATTAAGGGGGGTGAGAGGAGGTGTTACTTTCAAGTGGGTAAGAAGGAGAAACGAAACTTCTTCGATTCAGCTGAAGACCATGGGAGCCTGAAGCCTTGTCAAGGAAACCAGAACAGGTGTGGATTTGAAGCAGACAGTTCCCATAACAAAGTGAACTTGTTACTTAAGACATTGGGGGGTTGGCTGGGAAAATTATTGTTTCAGTCTATGAACTGAAGGCTTTTAAGAAGAGATTGGACAATGATTTGTCTGTAATGGTATAGGGTTTCCTGCCTGAGCAGGGGGTTGGACTAGAAGACCTCCAAGATCCCTTCCAACTGTATTATTCTGTCAATGTATTAGTTAAAAGATGGTCAATTGACCAACTCATTTACCTGGGTAAATTACCCCAAATTGGTTAAAATTGCTTTTTTGGGGGGGGGGGGAGTAACAACACACGAACCATGACCCATCCCAACAGGGACAATAAAATTGACTTGAAGATTGTCACATATACTGAAGTTTATTTGAACATCTCCCAAAGTATTCCTATAAAGATGAAATTACCAATGGTCATTTGTTGAAAGAACATCACACTCATTCAGTTATATTGTTTTTATAACACAATTAGTTACTTCTCATCTTATGATTACACTTAAGTCATAGATAGATAGATAGATAGATAGATAGATAGATAGATAGATAGATAGATAGATAGATAGATAGATAGATAGATAGATAGATAGATAGATAGATAGATAGATAGATAGATAGATAGATAGATTAGATAGACACACAGAGAGAGATTAGATAGAAGACACAGATAGAAGAGATTAGATAGAGAGAAGACAGATCTGGAGATAAGAGATTAGATAGACAGAGAGAGATTAGATAGAAGACAGATATAGATAAACAGACATAGATAGATAGATAGATAGATAGATAGATAGATAGATAGATAGATAGATAGATAGATAGATAGATAGATAGATAGATAGATAGATAGATAGATAGATAGATAGATAGATAGATTAGATAGACACACAGAGAGAGATTAGATAGAAGACACAGATAGAAGAGATTAGATAGAGAGAAGACAGATCTGGAGATAAGAGATTAGATAGACAGAGAGAGATTAGATAGAAGACAGATATAGATAAACAGACATAGATAGATAGATAGATAGATAGATAGATAGATAGATAGATAGATAGATAGATAGATAGATAGATAGATAGATAGATAGATAGATAGATAGATTGATAGATAGATAGATAGATAGATAGATAGATAGATAGATAGATAGATAGATAGATAGATAGATAGATAGATAGAGACAGAGACAGAGAGACAGAGTTAGAGAGAGACATAGATAGAGAGACAAAGAGACAGCGAGAGAGAGATTATAGACAGAGAGAGAGACAGTCAGATAGATAGATAGATAGACAGACAGACAGACAGACAGACAGACAGACAGACAGACAGACAGACAGACAGACAGACAGACAGACAGCTGATAGATCATCAGAAGGGGATCACATGACCCTGAGACACTAGAAAGCGAGAACAAACTCTTCCAAAAAAGGAAAGAAAAGAATACTCAATAGCATTCAAAGAACCTCGGGAACAAGCTCTCCGAAGGAGAAGCCAGAGTGCTTTTTAAATCTGTCTCATCCTTGTTAATAGTGGTTGCCAAATGCATGCCAGCCTAAGCTGAAATCTCAAGAGGGGAGAGATAATCACTGGAGGAAAGATGTGAAGCTTCCACCATAATCAGCCAGCAAACAAGGCGGCAGATTTACGCAGTTTTCCAGACTTCCTGTCTAAACGAAACGGCTCGGAAGCCAAAAGCAGGGATCTTCTTCTCACCGGGTTTTCTTTTCTCGTGTTTCTCAACTTCTTCTTCTTCTTCTTCTTCTTCTTTTGCAGGACACTCTTCAGGTTTTGGGGGACATGGTCAGCTCGGGCTAGCGAGAGCTGGACTGGGGCTGCTGTTGGAGTTGGAGGATGACACCATCTGGGTCTGAAGGTCAAAGTTATGGTAGGAACCCAAATGTTCTTTGGAGTGGATGGCCAAAGGGAATCATTTTGGGGAGTGCCTTCCACAGCTGTCTTCTTCTTCTTCTTCTTCTTCTTCTTCTTCTTCTTCTTCTTCTTCTTCTTCTTCTTCTTCTTCTTCTTCTTCTTCTTCTTCTTCTTCTTCTTCTTCTTCTTCTTCTTCTTCTTCTTCTTCTTCTCTTCTTCTTCTCTTCTTCTTCTTCTTCTTCTTCTTCTTCTTCTTCTTCTTCTTCTTCTTCTTCTTTTCTTCTTCTTCTTCTTCTCTTCTTCTTCTTCTTCTTCTTCTTCTTCTCTTCTTCTTCTTCTTCTCCTTCTTCTTCTCTTTTCTTCTTCTTCTTCTTCTCCTTCTCCTCTCCTTCTTCCTTCTCCTTCTCCTTCTCCTCCCTTCTCCTTTCTCCTTCTCCTTCTTCTCCTTCTCTTCCTTCTTCTTCCTCTCCTTCTCCTTCTCCTTCTCCTTCTCCTTCTCCTCCTTCTTCTTCTCCTTCTCCTTCTCCTTCTCCTACTTCTACTTCTACTTCTCTTCTTCTTCTTCTTCTTCTTCTTCTTCTTCTTCTTCTTCTTCTTCTTCTTCTTCTTCTTCTTCTTCTTCTTCTTCTTCTTCTTCTTCTTCTTCTTCTTCTTCTCCTCCTTCTCCTCCTTCTCCTCCTTCTCCTTCTTCTTCTTCTTCTTCTTCGTCATTGGGGTACACAGAAGGAGCCTCCTCGAAGATTGTGGATCAATATTTCAAACCACAATCGGGCGTACCCTGGGCAACGGCAACCTTGTTTGCCGGCTAATCCTTCTCACACTAGATCAAAGCTGGGGAAATCAAGGAATGAATTCAGCAAAAAGGTTTTGTCAAGACCAATGATCTCAATAAGTGTCAAGGGATTCTCTAGCAATAAGAGTTAGCCAGTGCAACAGTATTACAAAAACCATGTTCCAAGTATTACAAAGTCATCCTATGTGGCCCTCAATGTCCTCCTCCTCCTCCTCCTCCTCCTCCTCCCCTTCTTTGCAAACACACCACTTCATACAATATCCTATAGTAGATCCTCACTGTAGGAAATGTTCAATGAGAATGTGTTGCGCCTTCCCTAGCTTTGGCTCAGCAAAATCAGAATAAAAGCTGAATTGACGTCTGTGATACTTACCTACTACCAGGCACCTAAACAATAATTTTGCCAATCAAGATGAAATTTTGCAAAACCTGGTGCCTGCCTTCCAAAACAGACGTCGGGTTAGGGGCAGGATGTATCTTAAGTGTATGTTGAGAGTATAATTTTCCTCTGGAACGTTTCTCTCCCCTCCCCCTCTTTAATAAATAAATAAACACACTAGATTTTGTAACCAAAAGCAGCAGAGAAGGACCTCTTTTGAGTAACTGACATTCAGGAGCCATTAGCGTCTTCCTTTTGCTCAAGAGTCGCTAGAAAGGAAATGACAGTGACATTCTAAAAGAGGCCATTGTGTCATTTTGTTTTACCAAAAAAAAAAGAAAGTTAAAACGTGAATTCTAAATTAAGTAATAAACAGTCAGGAAAGACAGATGGAAATGCAGGCTCAGCTAACCGCAAGAAAACTTATAGTCTCGGCTATTGCCTTCCTCTTTCAAACAATCTCAGCAAATTTTCTTATTGGTCATCCCAACAATGCCCCATCACCCACCCCACATTCTGGGATTTATTTATTTTAATTTATTGATACTGCCCACCAATAGAATAGAATAGAATAGAATAGAATAGAATAGAATAGAATAGAATAGAATAGAATAGAATAGAATAGAATAGAATAGAATAGAATAGAATAGAATAGAATAGAATAGAATAGAATAGAATAGAAAATGGAATGGAATGGAGTGGAGTGGAGTGGAGTGGAGTGGAGTAGAGTAGAGTAGACTAGAGTAGAGTAGAGTAGAGTAGAGTAGAGTAGAGTAGAGTAGAGTAGAGTAGAGTAGAGTAGAGTAGAGTAGAATAGAATAGAATAGAATAGAATAGAATAGAATAGAATAGAATAGAATAGAATAGAATAGAATAGAATAGAATTAATTGGACTGGAATGGAATGGACTGGAATGGAATGGAATGGAATGGAATAGAATAGAATAGAATAGAATAAATTGGAATGGAATGGAATAGAATAGAATAGAATAGAATAGAATTAATTGGAATGGAATAGAATAGAATAGAATAGAATAGAATAGAATAGAATAGAATTAATTGGAATGGAATGGAATAGAATGGAATAGCATAGAATAGCATAGAATAGAATAGAATAGAATAGAATAGAATTAATTGGAATGGAATGGAATGGAATGGAATAGAATAGAATAGAATAGAATAGAATAGAATAGAATAGAATAGAATAGAATAGAATAGAATAGAATAGAAGAGTTGGAAGGGACCTTGTAGGTCATCAAGTCCAACCCACCACCCAAGCAGGAGACCCTACACCATTTCTGACACCATTTCTATGATTCCATGATTCTACGATTCTAAATTTTATGATTCCATGATTCTATGATTCTACGATTCTACGATTCTATGATTCTATTTCTACGACTCTATGATTCTACGATTCTAAATTCTATGATTCCACGATTTTATGATTCTATGACTTCCAGAAAAACATCAGATTGGGAGAGTCTCCCGAGACCCTTAGAGGAAGCCCATATGAAAAACCCCTTCCCTAAAGTTTCCATGAAAACTACGGACGTTATAGGAGGACCTTCCCGGAAGTCAACTCAACTCAAACACATTTTTTCCTTCTTACTTTCAAACAACCAGAAGAACTGCGAGGCCATCAGCAGCAGCAGCAGCAGCAGCAGCGCAGCTATCAAATGAGCCAGCGAGCCCCCTCCCCTCCCTTCCAATTTTCTTCATTTTGGCTTCATCAAATCTTTGTTCACTTGTTTCCACTTCGGAACAAATTACATTTCACCTCCTTGCTTGTTTTCTTGGGTGCCTCCTTTCATCTCCCACCGTAATCTTCAATAATGACTTATTTATTTGCTTTTCCCTTTTTTCTCCCGGCTTCTCTTTCCAAAAGCGAGAGCTGACCTCTTCCTTTGTGTTCTCCGGTTGCTTCAAAACATGTTGTTTGCGGATTTAATTGACTCCTTCGCTCCTTGATAGAATCCGGCTATTTTATTTATTCAGATGTGGTCATCCACACGGCTCTTTCGTTTGTTTGGCTCACCTAATTTCAGCCCGAGCAAGAAATTAGAAGATACACACGCTCCTGCTGCGGTTGTTTCTAATTACTATTGAGTCTCTGAATGGAGTTTAATTTTCAAAGGCAAGCAGTACATAGATCTGATCTTAAGATAAAGCTGGGAAGAGATTGGCAGTGGTAGCCACAAATGTTAACTACCAGTAATGACTTTTTTTTTTTTTTAAATGTTTAATTCTATTGTAGCTTGAGATACAGATGCTCCAAGATTTTTTTTATTGGCTGTTTCTCAGCCAAATTGGAGCACTTAATTTGTGGAGGATTAGATTCCTCAAAAGACTCCAATGCTTTGGAGAGTTTCATTTTTTATTCATGCCAAACAGAGAAAAATCTCTTGCGTGTTTTTTCCCCCTCTCAACCAGGCCTCGTTCAGCCGGGATGAAAGAGACACTTAATTCTGATGAAATTCTTATGGCTTCGTATTAGGCCTATTAGAAATAAATGGTAAATATTGACAGAGTATTTGTTGTTTTCAATTGGCGGAGTCGAGATTCGGCATTAGGCGCACTTGTAGCTTATACATTTATTTCTGAAGGTTCTCTGCATGAAATGGACTTTGAACGGGGCCGTTTATTTAAAAAAAGATGACGACCTTATGCTTTATTTTCGAAGACAAGCTTTTTGTTGGCAATGCACAGGAGACAAGCTGGACCTTATCATAATTAAGAACAAGTTAATAGCTTTTCTCCTTTTTGCAGGCCAGCCTGATTTTAATTTCTCTGCTTCCCTGGCTATCTACTTTTTTTTTCTACCAAAACTTTTTCATGAATAATGCAATTGTTAGAATGCAGTGCTGCAGGTTCATTCTGCTGACTGCCGATTGCCAGCAATTCGGCAGTTCGATCCTGACTGGCTCATGATTGACTCAGCCTTCCATCCTTCCAAGGCCGGTAAAATGAAGACCCAGATTGTTAGGGGGCAAAATACTGACTCTGTAAACCATTTAGAGAGGGCTTTAAAGCACTGTGAAGGTATATAAGTCTAAGTGCTATTTCTATTTCTATTTCTATTATTTCTATTTCTATTTCTTCTATTGCCGTGGTGGCACAGTGGTTACAATGCAGTATTGTAGGCTAATTCTGCCCACTGCCAGCAGTTCGATCCTGACCAGCTCAAGATTGACTCAGCCTTCCATCCTTCTGAGGTTGGTAAAATGAAGACCCAAAATTGTTGGGGGGCAATAGGCTGACTCTGCAAACTACTTAGAGAGGGTTGTAAAGCATTGTGAAGCGATATATAAGTTTAAGTGCTATTGCTATCTATCTATCTATCTATCTATCTATCTATCTATCTATCTATCTATCTATCTATCTATCTATCTATCTATCTATCTATCTATCTATCTATCTATCTATCTATCTATCTATCTATCTATCTATCTATCTATCTATGGAAGAGCAGTGGTTAGAATGCAGTACTGCAGGCTAACTCTGCCGACTGTCAGCAGTTTGATCCTGACCAGCTCAAGGTTGACTCAGCCTTCCATCCTTCCGGGGTCGGTAAAATGAGGACCCAGATTGTTGGTGGGCAAAATGCTGACACTGTAAACCACTTAAAGAGGATTGAAAAGCATTGTGAAGCGGTATATAAGTCTAAGTGCTATTGCTATCTATCTATCTATCTATCTATCTATCTATCTATCTATCTATCTATCTATCTATCTATCTATCTATCTATCTATCTATCTATCTATCTATCTATCTATCTATCTATCTATCTATCTATCTATCTATCTATCTATCTATCTATGGAAGAGCAGTGGTTAGAATGCAGAATTGCAGGCTAAACTCTGCCCACTGCCAGCAGTTCGATCCTGACCAGCTCAAGGTTGACTCAGCCTTCCATCCTTCTGAGGTCAGTAAAATGAGGACCCAGATTGTTGGGGGCAAGAGGCTGACTCTGTAAACCGCTTAGAGAGGGCTGAAAAGCACTGTGAAGCGGTATATAAGTCTAAGTGCTATTGCTGGTGCAAATTGCCAGGTCTCTGACCACTGTGAAATCTCCCGTATTTGATTGGCCTCAGTAACGGCATTAGCCAGCTGCAGGTTTTTGGATTCTTTCCCCAAAGAATCCATTGTAAATGTGAAGAATCAGTCGGTCCCACAATGCCATTGTCCGCATAGGGCTGAGAGTGTGTTGGTGTTCCATCTATCCATTCTTAAAATGGATCCTACCTCTAAATCGCTGCTTTTTTAGAGCCCTCATAGATGCCTTGAACATGAAAGACCCTCTATTAACACACAGAGAGAATACCTCTCCCCGCCTCTATTTTTATTCTAAAACAACATTTTAAAGCCCTTTTATCACAGAGTGAGGCAGATGCTGACTTATGCTTGAAACAGCAATTTAAAGTTTTCATCAAAGGGCCCACCGGTGTGTGTTTGGTATATTTTAGCATAATTCAGAGACTTACAGGTCTACTAAAAGCCTTCGACTGACTTCAGGGAGAGAAGACGGGGAGAAATTATAGACCAAACGGGGAAGGAGATGTAAGTTGTTTTTTTCTTTGGGGTTTTCGTATGTTCTAGCGTTGGTCTGAGAGCTGATGAAAAATGTCAAACGAAGGAGGAACAGCCACCTGGGTTGTTTGAGCTCAGAAAAATATGACCTGAATCCAGTTCTTAAAGTTCAGAGGGTTTTTTTTCCCCACCTTCCTGATGCATTATCTCAAAACAGGGGGGGCATGAAAGGAGTCTCCCCAAAGGTTGTATTAATTTTGGCAATTGGGCATCCCCTAGACCAGGGGTAGGCAACCTTGGCTCTCTTATGACTCGTGGACTTCAACTCCCAGAATTCCTGAGCCAGCCATGCTGAGGGGAAAGGGAGAGGTTTCCAAGCTGAGCCATGCTGGCTCAGGAATTCTGGGAGTTGAAGTCCACGAGTCATGAGGGGGCCATAGTTCTCCCATGCTGGCACAGGAATTCTGGGAGTTGAAGTCCTCAAGTCATGAAGGGGCCATAGTTTCCCCATGCTGGCTCAGGAATTCTGGGAGTTGAAGTCCATGAGTCATGAGGGGGCCATAGTTTCCCCATGCTGGCACAGGAATTCTGGGAGTTGAAGTCCATGAGTCATAAAAGAGCCAAGGTTGCCTACCCCTGCCCTAGACAACGGTGTTGTCACCAGCAAAAACACATTTCAGTGAGCTTTGTCGATGCTTCTGATACGGACACAGATGCTTCTCAAAACAAGCCATACTGAAGGAACAAAGGATGAGAAACCCAAAGGTGCTTTTTCACAAGGCAACTGGACTCCTTGTTTTTCCTTGAAGACGTTTCGCTTCTCATCCAAGAAGCTTCTTCAGTTCTTCAGGAGGCAACTGGACTCTGTTTTTCCTTGAAGACATTTCGCTTCTCATGCTAAAAGCTCCTTCAGTTCTTCAGAAGGCAACTGGACTCTGTTTTTCCTTGAAGACATTTCCCTTCTCACCGAAGAAGCTTCTTCAGTTCTTCAGAAGGCAACTGGACTCTGTTTTTCCTTGAAGACATTTCCCTTCTCACTGAAGAAGCTCCTTCAATTCTGATGACACTTCAAAGTCCAGTTGCCTTTTGAAAAAGCACCTCTGGGGCAACCGTGACCTGAATGACCGAGAATCTTCAGAAACGAAGCATGAGAAAACCAATCAATCAAGCAACCTCGGAGGGAATAACAGCTTTGAACCATCAGAACTTGGGTGCTGAGCACAGCCAAAATTGCACCGGGAGAGCGAAGCTATAGGCAAATTATTGCTTGCCCTGGCCTAACAATAAACAGCTGAATGTTTATGTCTATGGAGATTCTCAATCATCCAGGTCGTGCTTGTCCCAAAGGTGCTTTTTCAAGAGACAACTGGACTTTCTTGGGGTTTTTTCCCTCACTTCTCATCCGAGAAAAAATGAAGAAGCTTCTTGGATGAGAAGCAAAACATTTTTCAAGGAAAAAAACAACAACAAGCAGGTCCAGCTGCCTTTTGGAAAAGCACCTTTGGGAAACTTCACAATTCGCCAAACCGTCCTGCTTTGTGACTCAAAAAAACGAGGCTAATTCACCCCTGTGTAAAAACATATTTTAACAAATATCTGAAGGGCAATAAAACGGACTACGGATATTTCACTTTGGTTATTTATTTTATTTTTTACCAGAAAAGAGCCTCTCTCTTCTTCCTCGGCAGGGGCAAAGCCGAGGAGATACGGCCATACCAAACAACATGGCAGTTTTACAACTGGCATTAAAAAATAATTTCACTGGCCTTTCATTTCAAGGGAACCCCAGGGAACCACTGACCCGTCTCTGGCCTGGCTTTCAATATATATATATATATATATATATTTTCCAGGTGTATGAAATTCTGAGCTGCCAAGCCCCAGTGCCAAGGAGAAAGAAATGAGAAGCTGCAATTAAATGATTATGTAAATCCAAACAGGAATTGTGCTTTAATGTGTTTTCCGTCCTCAATGTGACAGGATCGTTGGAGAGAGATGCTGAAGGCTGCAAGGCAGCTACTAGTCTGTGGTCGCTAAGCTGGCTTGGACAGAAAAGCCACATGGGAATCCCACCATCAGTCACAGGGTGTCACTCTTGAGCTGCAAAAAGTTCAAGAGAAGATACTGACGGGCTGTTCGGAAGCTTTTTTCCGCTGAAAGGTGGTTGTGGGACTCCCGAGGACAGGCTGACTTGAATTTTCTCCTTCTTTACTTGAGGAAGTGCTGAGGGTGCTGCCTCTAGAAGATGAAATATGAATTTAAGCCAGGAGCCTTTTGCCAAAACGCTTACGTTTTGGGAAGACTGGCTGCGATTGACGGAGATGGGAAACAGGCAACCCCATTCCTGAGCAACAGAGAAAGAATTTCTTCTCTTATTGGGTTCATTTGTCTCTCCTGCCACTGTCCCTAGGCAATTCTCTAACCTCAATAATCCTTTTTGTTTGTTTGTTTGTTTGTTTAAGATTGGGTTGCAAAAATTTAGATATTCACTAGATGGCAACAAAAATACAGAAGGATCTGTATTTCTTTGCTGTCATCTAGTGTTGATCTGGGTCGCTGCACTCTCCGGTTATCCCTTACTACCCCCATCATATCTGGATTTCTTTCCTTCCAAGAAAAGACCTTGTTTTTCTATCCGATTCTCCCCAGAGGATTCGTATTCCATTTTCAAATTTGATTTTGTGATTTGTGCATTCTAAAGTCCCAGTTTTTGTCCAGCCCTGGAATGATAAGATTGTTTCTAAGATTCAACAAAAGTGTCTGAAATTTCATTACTCCTGTTTTCTTCTTCTTCATTATTATTATTGATCATCGCACAGTCAGCCAGATGTTCAGACTGGATTTGGCATTTTTGTCTACCTATCGAGTCCTTACCAAGGACCTGGGATAGGCAGATGTGGATGTTTGATGGTATTACAGATCTCGTCGCAGGATGGAAGCAGTTCCTAGTATGCAATTGACTAATGATGAATTTGTCAATGCCAATGGTGTTCAAGTGGTGCTCCAGTTGTTTTGGGATTGCACCCAAGGCACCTATTACTATTGGTACTACCCTTGCTTGCCTTTGCCACAGTCTTTCTATTTCTATTTGTAGGTCTTTGTATTTTGTTATCTTCTCCAGTTCTTTCTCGTCTATTCTGCTGTCTCCAGGCACTGCCACGTCCACTATCCAGACTTTTTTGTCTTTCTTATCGACAATTGTTAAGTCCGGGGTGTTATGTTGTTATGTTTGTCTGTTTGAAGTCCCATAGCAGTTTAATTTTATCATTTTCTATGACTTTCTCTATTTTATGATCCCACCAGTTCTTGCTTACAGGCAAATGATATTTCTTGCAGATCTTCCAATGCCCCATTGTTGCTACTTTGTCATGCCGCTGCTTGTAGTCAGTCTGTGCGATCTTCTTGCAGCAGCTCACCAGGTGGTCCACTGTTTCTTCAGCTTCTTTGCATAGGCGGCACTTACTCTCTGTTGCTGTCTTCTCAGTTTTGACTTTGTATGCATTTGTCCTTAAGGCTTGGTCTTGGGCAGCCAGAATTAGTCCCTCGGTCTCTTTCTTCAATTTTCCTGCTCTTAGCCATTGCCAGGCCTTGTTATTATCTGCTTTCCCAGCTATTTTTTTTTTTAATGTACTGGCCACGTAGTGCTTTGTCTTCCCATGCCTGTATTCTGTTCTTCATTTGGTCTTTCTTGTAGGCCAGTTTGGTCTCTCCAGTAGTCAGTAAGCCTTCCTGATACATTAATTTCAGTTTATTATTATTATTATTATTATTATTATTATTATTATTATTATTATTATTATTATTATTATTATTATTATTATTATTATTATTATTATTATTATTATTATTATTATTATTATTATTATTATTATTATTATTATTATTATTATTATTATTATTGTTGTTGTTGTTGTTGTTGTTGTTGTTATTTCTTTTTAAACAAACTCGCTCTGTTATCTTCCTACGTGTGTAGCTGGTAGCTTGCTGAACATTTTTAAGACCTTGGGGATGACTTAAGGGTCCCCTACCAAAAGACCTCTTTTCCTGAAACCACAGGTTAAAATCCCAGTGCAGAATCACAAAGATCTTTGCCTTACCAAGTAAGATTAATTGAGCTCCAAGGGATGGTAAATGAATCCTCTCTCTTTCTCTCCCTGCCTTTCTCCTCTCTTGAGAGTTGCTAGTCCTTAAGAGAAATCAAAGCTAGTTAATTCTCTCCCCCTACCCTCAACGTACTGTAAGCACAAGCCAACAGTATCCTATTGCATTCTGTTTTCCTCCAAAGAAAATAGAAGGTAAGCTGGACAACTCTGGGAGAGGAAGTCAAGCAATTGTAAGCATTAGATACTCAAACTCATTTTGGTTGTGAGATAGCCAAGATTAAAACAAAAACAAAACAACACCATCCTTGGTGTTGCTGTCCCGGTGATCAATCGTCATATTTTTCTCCTTGTCCCATTGTCCCGGGGAATACAATGACATCTTAACCTGGCACGGCTTCCTCTTGGTACACTTTAAGAGTTGATAAAGACATCCTGAGTCTTTTCACCTCGCTCTCTTGCAGCTACAAGGATCCAAGAGGGGCTTGCAAAGATCAGAAGGATGATAACTTCTTCTCCGGAGGCTGAAACATCTATAAGAAATGGCATCTATAAGGAAAGAAGAGCATCTATAAGGGAAGAGATCAGAAAGGAATATTTCCTAACACAACTGGGGGAGGGAGGGGGGGAGGAGAGAGAGAGAGAGAGAGAGAGAGAGAGAGAGAGAGAGAGAGAGAGAGAGAGAGAGAGAGAGAGAGAGAGAGAGTTGTACTATGATGGAAGGATGACCAGCTAGAAAATGGCTGTAGGTTCCTAATTTTCTGCAGAAATGATTATTTAGGCTTGCTTGTCCCTCTCTCTCTCTCCTTCATTTTCTCTCTCCGTCTCTCTTCTCCTTCATTCTCTTTCTCTCTCTCCCTCCCCCTCCCTCCCTCCCTCTCTCTCTCCTTCTTTCTTTTGCCCTCTCCCTCTCTCCCTCTCTTTCCCTCTCTCCTTCATTCTGTCTTTCCCTCTCTCCTTTATTCTCTTTCTCCCTCTCCCTCTCTCCCACTCAATAATAATAATAATAATAATAATAATAATAATAACAACAACAACAACAACAACAACAACAACAATAACAATGATGATGATGATGATGATGATGATGATGATGATGATGTTGGAAGGGACCTTGGAGGTCTTCTAGTCTAACCCCTGCTCAGACAGGAAACCCTATACCAGGCAGGGGGTTGGACTAGAAGACCTCCAAGGTCCCTTCCAACTCTATTATTGTTATTGTTATTTCAGACAAATGGTTCTCCAGTCTCTTCTTAAAAACTTCCAGTGTTGGAGCATTCACACCTTCTGGAGACAGGTTGTTCCACTGGTTAATTGTTCTAACTGTCAGGAAATTTCTCCTTAGTTCTAGGTTTCTTCTCTCCTTGATTGGTTTCCATCCGTTGCTTCTTGTCCTGCCTTCTGGAGCTTTGGAGAATAGCTTGACCCCCTCTTCTTTGGGGCAGCCCCTCAGATACTGGAACACCGCTATCATGTCCCCCCTCGTCCTTCTCTTCATTAGACTAGACATACCCAATTCCTGCAACCGTTCCTTATATGTTTTAGCCTCCAGCCCCCTGATCCTCCTTGTCGCTCTTCTCTGCACTCTTTCCGGAGCCTCAACATCTTTTTTTACATCGTGGTTATATCCTTCTCTCTTTCTTATCTCTCCCTCCCTCCCTCTCCTTTGTGTTTCCTGTTGGAATCACAACTGCAGTCTGGTGGTTGAAAGAATCAGGAGCAGCCAGTGGCTTCTGGGAGTACCTGCAAACTTTCCTGTATGTCTTTCAAGAAAACCTGACTGCCTCCCACGCTCAGCCACCCATCCCTCTGAAATTATTAAAGTTCCTCTTTCCTTTGCCATTTCAAGATTGTAATAATCTACATTCTGCAGGGTTCCGCAGCGAGTGCCTTGCCTGGGATTTAATTTCATATATGAACAGCAAATCCAGTTGCTAAGCTTTAAACCTGCAGTAATGCACTGCTCTCTGCAGTGGGTTACCTGAACCAGGAAACGCAGAAATGCAGTGATTAAGTGAAACCTACACAGAGATTGGTACATAATTCATAGTTTGACTCCTTGGCGTTTGCATAATAGATAGTTTAAATACTGCAGGGAAAAAAAAATGGGTGTGAGAGCAGCGAATTAGAATCCTGAATGGAAAAGTTAATTATACCTCCAAGGATATTTTTTTTTAAAAAAAAAAAGATATATTAATAATAATAAAAAAAGAGGAACAAAGGCAGCCTAGGAAATAGTTTGAAGTGGGTAATTTAGACTTAACTGAGATAAAAAAATTGTGTGAATTGGAGGGAGTGGCACTTAATGGGGAGTTATCGTACTAAGCGAAGTAATTAGGTTAATTTAATTATTCTACGGTGGTGACAAATTAGAGATAAACAGCAGACTCCTGGATTTGCTGATGGTGACGATTTTGAAATGGGTGATTTCTTTGGTCATACCACCCACTCATATATATTGTGGGGTCCTTGGTACTCTCTGAGCTTGGTGGTTTTCTTGCAGGCATTTCATTACCCAACTAGATAGCATCATCAGTGCTAGACGGGAGTGGGGTTTGCAGGAAGCAGGAGGAGGAGGAGAAGGAGGAGGAGGAGGAGGAGGAGGAGGAGGAGGAGGGAGATTTGTGGGGTCCTTGATACTCTTGGTTCTTTTCTTGCAGACGTTTCATTACCCAACTAGATAGCATCATCAGTGCTAGACGGGAGTGGGGTTTGCAGGAAGCAGGAGGAGGAGGAGAAGGAGGAGGAGGAGGAGGAGGAGGAGGAGGAGGAGATTTGTGGGGTCCTTGATACTCTTGGTTCTTTTCTTGCAGACGTTTCATTACCCAACTCGGTAACATCATCAGTGCACTGATGATCATCCTTGCTCATTACCCAGCCATTCTTTTCTATGATGTTGTTATCTAGTTGGGTCCTGAAACATCTGCAAGAAAACAAGCAAGCTCAGAGGGCACCAAGGACCCCTCACATTGGTAGCAATTTTGGTTCTCTGAGAATAAAACGCGGGATAAATCATCCAGGCAGATTAAAATCAACAAGTCTCCTTAAGCAAACAAAATGGTAGACTCTTAAAAGACCTGAGCCAAGGTCCAAGAAACTGTAAAATAAAAAGTTTTCCATTGCTGCTGGAGGCCCATCGAAACCACCGCAAAGCCCAGCTCTCTTGGCTAACGATCCCGTTCCTCCCTATCGGATAGTCTGAAGCCGGCAGAGAAGACTACCCCACTGTAGAACAATGGCAGAGCATGAGCTAATGCATAGAGAAGCCGGCACGCTTTGTGCCCCCCCAGCCAAAACTGGCTTGGAAGATTAAAATCAGCAATTTGACATTGACATTGCCTTGGACCGGCAGCTAGGAAGCAACCCACCTCAAGTGTATTATCAGCGGAGTTCTGCATGATATCTCAGGTTTTATGCAGTTTGGGGTGGAGGAAGAAAGGAGTGAGATTCCCCAGGGATGACACAATACACGGACTGGGAATTGCTTGTCTGCCTGAGTTTGCATTCCGGGCATCTGTTCTCATTGATGGAGACAGGGGAGTAACTATGGCTTGACTTGGGTTCCCTCCCTTATCAGATAACCATCCTGCACATAGGACAGTTCTCACCTTCCTGCTGTCCCTGTGCTCCACCACACCTGTGCACCTGTGCCCCCATAAGACCACACTTGGAATACTGCATCCAGTTTTGGCCAGCACATTATAAAAAGATGTTGAGATTCTGGAAAAAAGAGTGCAGAGAAGAGCAACAGAGATGATTAGGGGACTGGAGGCTAAAACATATGAAGGACGGTTGCAGGAATTGGATGGGTCTACTTTAAGGAAAAGAAGGACTAGGGCTGACCTGACAGCAGTCTTCCAATATTTGAGGGGCTGCCACAAAGAAGAAGGGGTCAACCTATTCTTCAAAGAACTGGAAGGAAAAACAAGAAGCAACGGATGGAAACTAATGAAGGAGAGAAGCAACCTAGAACTAAGGAGAAATTTCCTGAGAAAACAATTCATCAGTGGAACAACTTGCCTCCAGAAGTTGTGGGTGCTCCATCACTGGAGGCTTTTAAGAAGAGACTGGAGATGTCTATGGAGATTCTCAGTCATCCAGGTCATGGTTGTCCCAAAGGTGCTTTTTCAAGAGACAACTGAACCTCCTTGTTCTTCTTTGAAGACGCTTTGCTTCTCATCCTTGGAGGAGAAGCGAAACATCTTCAAAGGAAAACAAGAATGTCCAGTTGCCTCTTGAAAAAGCACCTTTGGGACAAGAGACTGGAGAGCCACTTGTCTGACATGGGATAAGGTCTCCTGCTTGAGCAGAGGGTTGGACTAGAAGACCTCCAAGCTCCCTCCCAACTCTGTAAATCTGTTATACAACCACTTAGGATTCAGTGGCAATGAAGGCGTCCTTCGAGCTCACATTGATTCTGTTACATCTCTTGGAAGCTGGGACGCTGTTGCAACAATATCAGGGTCCTTCGATTACAACGCTGCCAGAACTGGCACCTGCCAATTGGGAATATCTGCCTGGACTTCAACAAGCCTTTGATCACCAATTACGGAGATGATTTATGGACTCACCAGAGGCATAGCCTGCTCCTCCCAGGCTCGGAAAGGGGGAGAAGGACCAGCATACAAAATAAGCTTTGAAGAGAAGAAATCCCACCGGGTTCTTTAGCGCTATGACTTTCCTCCCTCCCCAACCTCAGCGTAAGCTGATTGTGAACAAATCCATATATACTCATTTTTCTCCCTGCAAGGAGGATGCCACAATGTATGGCGGAGGTGGAATTCTAGGCTGAAATGTGGCAAAGAATGGGGAGGCCATGTAAGGGAATAGAATAGAATAGAATAGAATAGAATAGAATAGAATAGAATAGAATAGAATAGAATAGAATAGAATAGAATAGAATAGAATAGAATAGAATAGAATAGAATAGAATAGAATAGAATAGAATAGAATAGAATAGAATAGAATAGAATAGAATAGAATATGGAATGGAATGGAATGGAATGGAATGGAATGGAATAGAGTAGAGTAGAGTAGAGTAGAGTAGAGTAGAGTAGAGTAGAGTAGAGTAGAGTAGAATAAAATAGAACAACAGAACAGAACAGAACAGAACAGAACAGAACAGAACAGAAAATGGAATGGAATGGAATGGAATTAGAATAGAATAGAATAGAATAGAATAGAATAGAATAGAATAGAATAGAATAGAATAGAATAGAATAGAATAGAATAGAATAGAATAGAATAGAATAGAATAGAATAGAATAGAATAGAATATGGAATGGAATTAGAATAGAATAGAGTAGAGTAGAGTAGAGTAGAGTAGAGTAGAGTAGAGTAGAGTAGAGTAGAGTAGAGTAGAGTAGAATAGAACAACAGAACAGAACAGAACAGAAAATGGAATGGAATGGAATGGAATTAGAATAGAATAGGGAATAGAATAGAATAGAATATGGAATGGAATAGAGTAGAGTAGAGTAGAGTAGAGTAGAGTAGAGTAGAGTAGAGTAGAGTAGAGTAGAGTAGAGTAGAGTAGAGTAGAGTAGAGTAGAGTAGAGTAGAATGAAATAGAACAACAGAACAGAAAATGGAATGGAATGGAATGGAATTAGAATAGAATAGGGAATAGAATAGAATAGAATAGAATTAGAATAGAATAGAATAGAATAGAATAGAATAGAATAGAATAGAATAGAATAGAATAGAATAGAATAGAATAGAATAGAATAGAATAGAATAGAATAGAATAGAATAGAATAGAATAGAATATGGAATGGAATTAGAATAGACTAGAGTAGAGTAGAGTAGAGTAGAGTAGAGTAGAGTAGAGTAGAGTAGAGTAGAGTAGAGTAGAGTAGAGTAGAGTAGAGTAGAGTAGAGTAGAATAAAATAGAACAACAGAACAGAACAGAACAGAACAGAAAATGGAATGGAATGGAATGGAATTAGAATAGAATAGAATAGAATAGAATAGAATAGAATAGAATAGAATAGAATAGAATAGAATAGAATAGAATAGAATAGAATAGAATAGAATAGAATAGAATAGAATAGAGTTGGAAGGGACCTTGGAGGTCTTCTAGTCCAGCCCCCTGCTCAAGCAGGAGAACTTATACCGTTTCAGACACAGTTACAACAGCACTGAAAAAAGCAACTTCTGACCTTTTTCACACTCACAACCGTCGCAGCATCCCCAGGGTCATGCGATCAAAAATTCAGATGTCGGCAGTTGATTCATATTTATGACGGTCGCAGTGTCCCGGGGGTTCCACGTGATCCCCTTTTACGACCTTCTGACAAGCCAAGTCCATGGGGAAGCCGGATCCCCTTCACAGCCCTGTTATTCACTAAACCCCGTGCCGCGATTCCCTTCACAAACGTGGCAAGTAAGGTCACACAATGAGGCGAAACCCGATTAACAAACGTCTCACTTAATAACCTTCCTAAGCTAAACCTCCGGAAACCTCACCGCATCCCGGGAAAAATAAAATAAAAGCAGGTTAAAACCGGCCCTTCGTTATTATTCTGCAAGCACAGGGCTGCTTGGTAATGCAGAATTTCATTCTTGTGGATATTACTCAATATTCTAAGAGCATTCGCCGGCCAGCCACTCAGTATTCAAGGATGAAGCTGAATTACTCGATATTCTGTGGTGTACTAAGGCTGTGAAGCTGGATTTTTTTTTTCTTCTTCTTCTTCTTTTTTCCCCCACTCAGTATTCTTGAGAAGCAGTGGACGTGTTCAGGGCCGTCAGGGCTGCGGATACCTAGGTGGTGGTGGGTTTTTTTTTTCATTTTATTTTTTCCCCCATTTTGGTGCAAGGATTGGAATGCTTCAAGAGCTGCAGCTCTGTCCTTAAGAAAGGGCAGCTGCAAAAGTCCGTGTGGAGAAACTAAGGATCGGGGTGCAGCGTGGGGGATCCCAGAAAATGCAACGCTTGAGAAAGCAAAGAGGATACAGAATGGAAGGGAAGGGAAGGGAAGGGAAGGGAAGAGAAGAGAAGAGAAGAGAAGAGAAGAGAAGAGAAGAGAAGAGAAGAGAAGAGAAGAGAAGAGAAGAGAAGAGAAGAGAAGAGAAGAGAAGAGAAGAGAAGAGAAGAGAAGATATGGAATGGAATGGAATGGAATGGAATGGAATAGAATGGAATAGAATAGAATAGAATAGAATAGAATAGAATAGAATAGAATAGAATAGAATAGAATAGAATAGAATAGAATAGAGCTGGAAGGGACCTTGGAGGTCTTCTAGTCCAGCCCCCTGGTCAAGCAGGAGAACCTATGCTGTTTCAGACAAGGGACTGCCCACGATTCCTGGTGGCAAGCTGTTCCACTGGTTAATTGTTCTCACTGTTAGAAAGTTTCCCCTTAATTCCAGGTTGCTTCTCTCCTTGATGAGTTTCCATCCATTGCTTCTTGTCCTTTGTCCTCTGGTGCTTTGGAGAAGAGGTTGACCCCCCCCCCTCTTCTTTGTGGCAGCCCCTCAAATACTGGAAGACTGCTATCATGTCACCCCTCGTCCTTCTCTTCATCTTTCTTTTGCTCAAGGGGATAATAGATCATAAATAGATTAAGTAAATAATAGCAGTTATATAGTAGAACAAATAATGACATGAGCAAGGTGGGGCGGCGTGGGCTTTGCATCCTTAGCAGACCTTTCCCCCTGGCCAGAAGTAGGACATGTAAATAGCCCCACCGTGAACGAGGTGGGCGGTCTCTAAATTTGATAAATAAATACAGGGTACATGCACAATTCTCTTTGAGGGGAGTGAGGTTTCTCTGAGGCTTACACAGAGATTCTTGGCACGCTCATGGAAGTCAGAGATAATCATGGCTTTATGCTACCTGTGGATTAGATGCCAGGTTGATCTGAATGCAATGTGCTTGTTTACGGAGAGGAATTGCAAGGGAAGATTATTTTGTATTCTCTTTTTTGCGATTCACACAGAATTCCGGATGACCAAAGAGACAACACCAGACGTGATTTGAGTCTCAGCCTTGGATCCACCCCCCCCCCACACACACACACCAATCACCACCACGTTTTCCTAGCATCTGGGTGAAATATAAAACAGGCTCCAATTTGCAAAACATAACATTTTATACCCTTTCTAGTTCCTTAAAGGAAGGATATCAGAGACCATCCACGAACCGCTTTCCAGAGACAGCTAAGACCGTGGAGTGCCCTGTTGTTTTCACCCTGCAGATTAAATTGGCAGGGTTTTAGTAGCAATCCTAGAACTTCCTCTAAATACAAAACCGACTTCTTTATTAACGCACGCAAAGATGGCGTTTACGGTTGCCCCCAGATTCGGTTTCTGTGGCCTTGCAAGCGTTTTGCCGGGCTGTTTTATCAAGGCATCGCCGCTTTCGGTAGCGTCTCCTGACTTCTCCCCCCCCCCCTCCAAATCAAATCTAAAAGCAAAACTGAGTGGAATTAAATTAATGATCTCGGCGAACGTGTGCCTTACCTGAACCTGGCCCAGTAGACCTAGCTTCTAAGCCTCTGTCAAGCAATTTTCATGAGATTATCATAGTCTCGTGGACCGGCTTGGTTGGAAACAGACACGAAAGACACAAGATGGGTGAGTGGAGAAGGCAGAAGGCAGTTGAAAGAGAAAAGGGATGAAAATATTAAGTACGTTCACGTGCATCTTTCTTTAGCGTGGGATAAATTAGCAGCCTTCCAATATTGGTACGTCTAGTTTAATGAAGAGAAAGGAGTAGAGGTTACATGATAGGAATGTTCCAATATCTCAGGGGCTGCCACAAAGAAGAGGGAGTCAAGCTATTCTCCAAAGCACCTGAAGGGCAGGACAAGAAGCAGTGGATGGAAACTCACCAAGGGGAGAAGCAACCGAGAACTAAGGAGGAATTTCCTGACAAAGAAACAGACAAAGGCGTCGGCTTACTCAAAAAGAATTGCACTAAAATGCTTTGTGATATGTAGAATCATTCTGCTAAGAAGATGGCTTTGCCTGCAATGCTAGGATAATGCAAACAAGGAGGGGATGGGAGAATAGGATCCTCCCCCCCCCAAAAAAAATCATGGCATGTCTGGCTGCTTCTCAGCTTCTTCTAAGCATGTGAACCAGGCTTCCTAACTCTTGGAACTAAATGGACAAAATCGGCACATGAAATACAGAATGAAAGAGTTGGAAGGGACCTTGGAGGTCTTCCAGTCCAACCCCCTGCTCAAGCAGGAGACCTTGCGCCATTCCAGACAAATGGTTGTCCAGTGTCTCCTTGTAAACCTCCAACGGTAAAGCGCACACAATATCTGGAGGAAAGCCATTCCGCTGATTAATTCCTCAGGGATTAATTAATTCCTAATTAATGTCAGGAAATTTCTCCTGAGTTCTGGGTCGCTTTTCTCCTTGATGAGTTTCCATCCGTTGTTTCTTGTCCTGCCTTCCGGCGCTTTGGAGAATAGCTTGACCCCCTCTTCTTTGGGGCAGCCCCTCAGATATTGGAAGGCTGCTATCGTGTCATCCCTAGTATAGAATAGAATAGAATGACAGAATTGGAAGGGACCTGGGAGGCCTTCTAGTCCAACCCGCTGCTCAGGCAGGAAACCCTATACCATTTGAGACAAGTGGTTGTCCAGTGTCTTCTTAAACACTTCCAGTGTTGGAGCACCCACCCACTGATTAATTGTTCTCAGTGTTAGGAAATTTCTCCTTGGTTTGACGTTGCTTCTCTCCTTGATTAGTTTCCACCCATTGTTTCTTGTCCTGCCTTCAGGTGCTTCAGAGGATAGGTTGACTCCATCTTAGAATGGAATAGAGCTGGAAAGGGACCTTGGAGGTCTTCTAGTCCAGCCCTCTGCTCAAGCAGGAGAATCTATACCATCTCAGACAAGTGACTGTCTAGCCTCTTCTCAAAAATCCCCAGTGATGGAGCACCCACGATTTCTGGAGGCAAGCTGTTCTACTGGTTGATTGTCCTCACTGTCAGGAAGCTTCTCCTTAATTCCAGGTTGCTTCTCTCCTTGATCAGTTTCCAACCATTGTTTCTCGTCCTTCCATCAGGTGCTTTGGTGAATAGGTTGACCCCCTCTTCTTTGTGGCAGCCCCTCAAATATTGGAAGACTGCTATCATGTCACCCCTAGTCTTTCTCATTCTTTGCTTTTTTTGTTTCCCGCTCCAAAATATTGGGAGCATAAACCTAGGCTTTCGTAAGGCGTGGTGTTACGTTATTTTCCTGACTCTGCGCCTGTAAAAGCCCCCTCCGAATAACAGGAAGGTGGGAATGAGTGCTTTGTAAACAGAATGATTATCTAGCTGTTACCGTGATTTGTGTTGTTGTTTTTTCTCAGCAAGGAGTTGGAAAAAGGGGTGGTTTTTTTTTTCTCAAAAGAACCATCCTACTCCCACTCCCATCTTGCTTTTTTCTTTTTTTTTTCTTTTCCTGGCATATTAGCATCAGCTTGAGAAAAGCTTGTAATCCCTTTAGACGGCAGCCGTAAGGACGTCAGTGTCTGCCAAGGTTTGAACCTGGAATGAGTTCTCTCTTGACAGCTCAGACACCACTTAGAGGAGGGGATTGGCGTGGAAGAGAACGAAGACGCCACCACAACTCTTAACAATGCAACCAGGGAGGCTTTTAATTGCATTTTTCGCTAACGTTCCTTCCTCCCCTGCCGTGTTTCGCAATTAGTTCAGTTTCCCCCTCCAAAAGAAAGGGCCGTTTCTAGATAGTCCAAAATTTCCGTTGTTAAGTGAGACCTCTATTAAGTAAGTTACTACCTTTATTGCTCTGGTTGTTAAGTGAATCACTGCAGCCACACTTGGAATACGGCATCCAGTTTTGGTCACCACGATGTAAAAAAGATGCTGAGACTCTAGAAAGAGGGCAGAGAAGAGCAACAAAGATGATCAGGGGACTGGAGGCTAAAACATATAAAGAACGGTTGCTGGAATTGGGTATGTTCAGTTTAATGAAGAGAAGGACGAGGGGGGACATGATAGCAGTGTTCCAGTATCTCAGGGGCTGCCACAAAGAAGAGGCAGTCAAGCTATTCTCCAAAACACCTGAAGGCAGGACAAGAAGCAACAGATGGAAACTCATCAAGGAGAGAAGCAACCTAGAACTGAGGAGAAATTTCTTGACAGTTAGAACCATTAACCAGTGGAACAACCTGCCTCCAGAAGCGGTGAATGCTCCAACACTGGAAGTTTTTAAGAAGAGACTGGACAGCCATTTGTCTGAAATGGTATAGGGTTTCCTGCCTGAGCAGGGGGTTGGACTAGATGACCTCCAAGGTCCCTTCCAACTTTATTATTATTATTATTATTATTATTATTATTATTATTATTATTATTATTATTATTATTATTATTATTATTATTATTATTATTATTATTATTATTATTATTATTATTATTATGCTGACACGTTAATAAACCATCTGGCTTCCCCCTTTGGCTTTGTTTGTCAGAAGGTCGCAAAAGGGGATCGTGTGGCCCCCGGGACACGGCAACCGTCGTAAGTATGAGTCAGTTGTCAAGCCTCCAAATGTAAATCACGGTTGTCAGTCTGAAAAGCATGTCATTTGGCTCAGTGCCGTTGTAACTTGGAAGAAACCGTCATAAGCCGAGGACGACCTTGTGTTAGGAAATCGTCCACCCACCCAGTGGAGAAATATCTTTCCAATATCGGCAAGAAAGGAAGAGGTTTTCTAAACCCCGTCAAGAGGCTTCTGTCTTTCAAAGTTGCAGTGTCTACAACGGCCTCCAATTTGAGGTAATCTGCTCGCTGCCTCCTTCCTTTCTACCGTTCACCAAATCTGCTCCACATTAATATTTCTTCGGCTACGGCAAGCGAAACCCCAAGAGGCGGCTGACTCAGGCTGCAGTCAGCAACTGAGAGAAATGCACACGGCAGAATCTCTGCAGCAGACAGAGGCAGGAGGGGAGTGAAAAAGAGAAAAAGAGAAAAAGACTCAGGCGTATTGTAGCTTACACAGACTAACAGAGTTGGGAGGGACCGTGGAGGTCTTCTAGTCCAACCTCCTGCTCAAACAGGAGACCTCATACCATTCCAGACAAATGGTTGTCCAATCTCTTCTCGAAAACCTCCAGGAATGGAGCACGCACAACTTCTGGAGGCAGGTTGTTCCTTCCCTCCCTCCCTCCCTCCCTCCCTTTCTTCCTCCCTTCCTTCCTCTCATTGCCATCTCCTCCCTCCCTTCATTCTTCCTCTCATTCTCCCTTCCTTCCTTCCTTCCTTCCTTCCTTCCTTCCTTCCTTCCTTCCTTCCTTCCTTCCTTCCTTCCTTCCTTCCTTCCTTTCTTTCTTTCTTTCTTTCTTTCTTTCTTCCTCCTTCCCTCCCTCCCTCCCTCCCTCCGTTCCTCCTTCCTTCTTCTTTCCTCCTTCCTTCCTCCCTCCCTCCCTCCCTCCCTTCCTTCCTTCCTTCCTTCCTCTCTCCCTCCTCCTCCTCCTCCCTCCCTCCCTTCCTTCCTTCCTTCCTTCCTTCCTTCCTTTCCTTCCTCTTCCTTCCTCCCTCCTCCTTCCTTCTCCCTCCTTCCTTCCTCATTCCCTCCCTCCCTCCCTCCTTCCTTCCTTCCTCCTTACCTTCCTTCCTTCCTTCTTCCTTCCTTCCTTCCTTCCTTCCTTCCTTCCTTCCTTCCAGACCCAAACGCAGGGAGAGATAGAGAGTCACAGAAACAGAATTAAATCTAAGGGCTGGAAAGATAGAATCGTATAACACCCCAAAGCTCTTATGGAACATGTTGAAACAGCCATTATTTCTTTCTTGGCTACGTTGGATCTGAAAAAAAAAAAATCCTTTCGTTTTGGGCTAGTTTTTGCGCATTTGACCACTGGCGGCTTCCTACCGGAATGAATTGGAGACCGATGACTTGATGGGAAGAGGGAAGAGAGCTTTGTGAAGTTCCCCAGTTGCAATCGAAGCCATATGGAATGCCAACCTTTGCTGGGTTAATATATTCTATCCTATTTTTCTGGCAGCCACAGAGAGCATTTGTCACCACAATGGGCCACTTTTCCGTGCAAAACCGATGAGGGAAAGTACGTTTTCATTCCAGTTTCGTTCTACCTGGCAAGTAGCGAAAGAACAGGAGAAAGTCGAGATGAATGAAGTGACGAGGACGAAACCGGGGGGAGAACGAGGAGGATCCGTTTTGTACAAGCAATCTTGAGAACCATTCATATCTGCAGCACTCGTGACAGAAGACGGCCTTAATGCCTCATTAAATCTCACGGAGCTGGTGATGATATATCATACCCTTTCAATCAGTAACTAAGCAATCCATTTAAAAATAAAAAAAAAACCTAATTTGTGCATGGTTTAATGCATTCATTAAGTTATTAGAGAGAGATTTAATGGCGAATTAACAGTATTTGGGAGAAAACAACAAGGAATTGACTACCCCGGCAACATTACGGCTTGGGAAAGTGGATTTGGAGGCCGGGCAGAAGGACAATCGTAGTATGGGTGGGTGCAGGATCTTCTTGATGATGAGAAAAGAATCGTCACTGTGAACGTGGGCACATGCACATGGAGGGAATAGATATAGAGTTAGCCATATTTAACAGAATAGCTGAGTTGGAAGGGACCTTAAGGGTCCCCTAGTCCAACCCCCTGCTCAAACAGGAGACCCCACACCAATAAAGGAGAATCTTTGTTAATCAGATGAACAGAGAGATTATCTGCTTTGTGGTCCTGCAAATATGTTGGACCTCATCTACAATCTACTATCCCTGGTTATGCTCCTCAACAACCTTGACCCAGCTACCTTTGAAGAGTTGACTCTTATTCCTATTCCTGTTCCCCACCACAAAAAAAAATTAAATAAATAAATAAGATCCACTCACTTTGGGAAAATGTTCCCGTTGTTTTGGGCTTTTTAAATTCTCCTTTTGAGTGCAAGCCAAAAACAACTTCAAGGGATCTTGGAATGAGCTTTGATTTTTATCCCGGTGTGGTGAGCACAGCAATCAATTTCACGAAGGTCTGACGAATCATAAATAAAGAGCCGATCGATACGATGTATGTGTTTGCATCTCCCCACCTTACGATTAAAAAAAAAAAGCAGAATCTGTTTTCATCGATCCAAACTTCATTTTGGAAATGTGTTCTTAGCATGTTTCAAAACGGGAGGGAGAAAAACAGAATAACAGAGTTGGAAGGGACCTTGGAGGTCTTCTAGTCCAACCCCCTGCTCAGGCAGGAAACCCTACTACACCATTTCAGACAAACAGTTGTCCAATCATTTCTTTAAAACCTCCACAACTTCTGGAGGCAAGTCATTCCACTGATTAATTGTTCTCACTTTTAGGAAATTTCTCCTTAGTTCTAGGTTGCTTATCTCCTTGATTAGTTTCCATCCGTTGCTTCTTGTCCTGCCTTCAGGTGCTTTGGAGAAGAGCTTGACTCCCTCTTCTTTGGGGCAGCCCCTGAGATACTGGAACGCTGCTATCATGTCGCCCCTCGTCCTTCTCTTCATTAAACTAGACATACCCAATTCCAGCAACTGTTCTTTATTTGTTTTAGCCTCCAATCCCTTAATCATCTTTGTTGAGAAGGGGAACTAAGACAGAAACACACACAAAAAAATGGTCAAGGCAAATTGGGGGTAGATAAGAGTGAATAAAATTCAACAAAGGCTGAAATTAGATCTCTTGAGGGTGTGAATTCCAAACAGATGACATGCTTGACCCCTCACTCAGTCCCAGCCGGGTCATCTCCTACACAAAGCAAAATTAGAATAGAATAGAATAGAATAGAATAGAATAGAATAGAATAGAATAGAATAGAATAGAATAGAATAGAATAGAATAGAATGGAATGGAATGGAATGGAATGGAATGGAATGGAATGGAATAGAATAGAATAGAATAGAATAGAATAGAATAGAATAGAATAGAATAGAATAGAATAGAATAGAATAGAATAGAATAGAATATGAAATGGAGAGAATAGAATAGAATAGAATAGAATAGAATAGAATAGAATAGAATAGAATAGAATAGAATAGAATAGAATAGAATAGAATAGAATAGAATAGAATAGAATAGAATATGAAATGGAGAGAATAGAATAGAATAGAATAGAATAGAATAGAATAGAATAGAATAGAATAGAATAGAATAGAATAGAATAGGATAGGATAGAATAGAATAGGATAGAATAGAATAGAATAGAATAGAATAGAATAGAATAGAATAGAATAGAATAGAATAGAATAGAATAGAATAGAATAGAATAGAATGGAATATGAAATGGAGAGAATAGAATAGAATAGAATAGAATAGAATAGAATAGAATAGAATAGAATAGAATAGGATAGAATAGAATAGAATAGAATAGAATAGAATAGAATAGAATAGAATAGAATAGAATAGAATAGAATAGAATAGAATAGAATAGAATAGAATAGAATAGAATAGAAAGTTGGAAGGTACCTTGTAGGTCATCTAGTCCACCACCACCCCTGCCCAAGCAGGAGACCTTACACCAAAAATTAAGGGGTGCATTAAAAAAAAAAAAAACCGAACAAACAAAACCAAGCACGATCCTTACTCCATTGAGCCAACTTAGGTTGGCAACTTCATTTCCTAGTGCATTTTTGTCAATTTCACCATCCCGTGCCTTTTCGTTTTTCTTTCTTCCTGGCTGCCGAAGCATTTAAACCGCCCCAAATAGCTCTGCTGTTTGGGAGAAAGAAAATGGTGCGAAAATGTAGATAAATTGCCCCAAATGAAAGCAATTTGAACAAGAGACCAGAGAGGCTTTCCGGGCCTCTGTTTCTTCCCGACTGTAATGCTGAGTGCAGTGTATTTTCGAAATGAAGAGCAATTGAGACGCCTCTGCTCACACACAGGGAAGGCCTTTAGCTGTCCTTCTCCCTTTTTCGGGGGGCTGGGGGTGTCATTGGGTAAGAATGCTACCCAAATGAAAGCGGGAGAGGAGTTGGTTCAAGGACCATTCTCGTTTGCTTGATTTGGGTGGTGGGATTGAGACGTTTGATCCTGGTTACATGTTCTCTGCACTTCCTCGAAGTCACATGGACACTTGGAATACAGGATAATACAGTTGGAGGGGACCCTATGCCATTCCAGACAACTGGATGTCCAATCTCTTCTTGAAAACCTCCAGTGATGGAGCACCCACAACTTCTGGAGGCAAGCCGTTCCACAGATTAATAGAATAACAGAGTTGGAAGGGACCTTGGAGGTCTTCTAGTCCCTACTCAAGCAGGAGACCCTATGCCAGTGATGGCGAACCTTTTAGAGACCGAGTGCCCAAACTGCAACCCAAAACCTACCTACGTATCGTCGGGTGCCGGGTGGGCATGGCCCATTGGATGGGTGTGGCCCATTGGGTGGATGTGGCCAATTGGGAGGGCGGGGCCCATTCGGTGGGCGTGGCTGCAGTGGTA
>JALGBA010001441.1:185000-208114 GCA_023970755.1 Azemiops feae
GTTCTGTCAGGCCTGAGTTGACAGCCCTAAAATTTATTCCACGGGGAGGTCTGGAAGAAAGCCCCATCTCCCAATTCAAATGGTAATTTTATTTACAAGGCCAATGGCAACACAACGAGAGTGTGATGGAGGGATTGTGCCAGTTTTACTTAAAGGAGACACGGCTGGCAGCTCGGACTGCTTGGGAGGGATGCCCTGTGCCAGACTCACTAAGGCTGATCAATCCCTTGGGGAGCCCAGGTGTCGACTTTAGTCATGCTTGAATGCATGACGTGAGAAAGTCTGAGCAGGCACAATTTGCACTCCTTCTTGAGGAAAGATGAGACAGAGAGAGAGAGAGAGAGAGAGAGAGAGAGAGAGAGAGAGAGAGAGAATGGACAGCCACAGATAGACAAAGCTTAATTAAAGCAGATTGATACACAGATAGATGAAGATAGAAAGATAGGTGGAAGATAGATAGATAGATAGATAGATAGATAGATAGATAGATAGATAGATAGATAGATAGATAGATAGATAGATAGATAGATAGATAGATAGATAGATAGATAGATAGATAGATAGATAGATAGATAGAGAAAGAAGAGAGAGAGAGAGAAAGAGAGAGAGAATGGACAGACAGTCAGATATAGACAGACAGAAGTTAAATAGATTAATAGACTGATACACGGACAGATAGATGAAGACAGAGACAAGTGGAAGATAGATAGATAGATGATAAATAGATAAACAGACAGACAGACAGACAGACAGACAGATAGGCTGAATAAGTAAGCACAGGAGAAATCTCATCTCAGAAAATAATAGAAACTTTAAAACTCAAGAGATTAATGTGAAGCTAGGCATTCTATCTAGGAATTGCATTTTCAAGGACTTTATACAGTAGTGATGGAAAATCCAAATCCATAGATCTAGAGATGAGAGAGTGAGTGAGTGAGAGAGAAGTGAGAGAGAGAGAGAGAGAGAGAGAGAGAGAGAGAGAGAGAGAGAGAGAGAGAGAGAGAGAGAGAGAGAGTTTCTTAGACGTTTGCCTTCTAAGAAATTACATTTCAGCTTCAACTCCAATGGAAAACCTCTTCTTCCCGTACACAGCTTCACATCCTAGGCTCTGCCATTCATTGTCCTCCTGCTTATGCCAAGGCCAGACTCAGGACACAGTGGGGGTATTTCTCATTTCTGCCGTCTGATGCCACCGAGCAAGCTATGCACACCCAACACGCATTGTGCATCAATATTTACTAGCGGAGCTTTTCGTGTGCAGGGAGGATTTTGCAAAGCACAAACACAAAAGATAATGGAGAGAAAACACCTTGACCCTGGCCGAGCCGTTAGCAGAAATCAGGGTGATCACGCTACTTGCCTGAAAGCTCAGCAAGGAACAGAAAAAGGACACAAAGAGGGGAGGATAAGGGAAGAGGAGACCTCAACGGTTACGGCTGAGTAAAGACAGAGAAACGGGGTATGAAGGACACCGGATGGATAACCTGCCATTAAAGAGAGAGGATGGACTAATGGAAGAAGATAATCGATGGCTAATGGTCATTATAGCTCCAGGGCCATAATCAGAAAGCCTCTCCATACTAGTTGATGGGGTCATGATGTTCCCGGACTATCTGACCCAGCGTTAGGAGCAAAATGTTGAAAAAATCTTTGTGCTGAGTCTGAACCGGCGTGTCTCCTCTCATATTCCTTCCCCTTGTTGGCATTTCGTTCTGCTGCACGGCGTTGTTTGCAGTTCTCAACCAGGTAGGGTGGACCCGTACGTCCGCTCTCACCTCCTGGGAGTTGGGAATTGAAGGAAAATGGGCTTAAAGACGGCGGTCCTCCGTCAGACCTGTATAAATGACCTTCGTGGTATGGGGGGGTCCACCTTAACTCGGCTTCACAAAGGTCCTCAGCTGACTTTGCTCAGGTCCAAGTGGTGACTGTCCCTTGTAGGGTCTCCTTTTGGTTAATCTCAAAGGTGGCATTGCAGATATTCCCTCTGTCGAAGAAGATTCAGACTAGGTCTGTTCTTCTGGAGTTATAGTGAAATGTTGTGTTATTTCTGTGTTATGGCATTATTGCCCCTCCCTCCCCTCACTCCTTTCCTTTCTTCCTCCCTCCCTCCCTCCCTTCCTCTCATTCCCATCTCCTTCCTTTTTTCCTTCCTTCATCCCTCCCTCCCTCCCTCCCTTCCTTCCTTCCTTCTTTCCTTCCTCTCATTCCCATCTCCTCCCTCCCTCCCTCCCTCCCTTCCTTCCTTCTTTCCTTCCTCTCATTCCCATCTCCCTCCCTCCCCCCCCTTCCATCCCTCCCTCCCTTCCTTCCTCTCATTCCATCTCTTCCTTCCTTCCTCATCATCCCATCTCCTCCCTCCCCTCCTCCCTCCCTTCATCCCGCCCTTCCTTTATGACTTTCCTGGAGGGAGAGGATGGGAATGAGAGGTCCATTCCCATCTCCTCCCTCCCCCCTCCCTCCCTCCCTCCCTCCCTCCCTCCTTCCCTTCCTTCCTTCCTTCCTCCCTCCCTCCCTCCCTCCCTCCCTCCCTTCCTTCCTTCCTTCCTTCCTTCCATCCTTCCTTAAAAGATGGAATGGAATGGGCCTACTGGATCAATAGACATTCAGTACAATTGTATGGAGCTACCTTTCATATTCCTGATCAGACTCCGATCAGAATAAAGTGATATTTACTAGTTCCTAGTGGTAGCAAGAAACAAATGGCAGCTTCTCCTGGAATGTCCTCTTTTTCGTCTACGATATAGATAGTCCTCAACTTACAACCGTTCATGAAGTAACGGTTCAAAGTTACAACACCACTGAAAAGAGTACTTTATGACCATTTTTTCACACTGACGACCGTCGCAGCATCCCGGGTTCACGTGATCAAAATTCGGACGCTTGGGGCCACTGACTCGTACTTATGACGGTCGCGGTGTCCCCGGGACTCACGTGATCCCTTTTTGCAACCTTCTGACAAGCAAAGTTCATGAGGAAGCCGGATTCTCTTAACAACCGTGTTAGTAACTTCACAGCCGCAGCGATTCAGTCAAGAACCATGGCCGGGCAAGTCATAAAACGGGCCAAAAGTCACTTCACAGCAACAGATGTTTTGGGCTCAGTTGTGGCTCGTGAGTTGACAACTACCTGTAGTAAGACTAGCTTAAGTTCCCTCGTTTTCAGGTGGCTGGTAAAGAGGTCTAAACCTGGCTTTCATCTGATAGATTGAAGAAGGCAACGGAGACAATTTATTGAGACCTTTCCTGGCCCATCAGGAGTGTTGCCGTCAACCCAACCGAAAAGTCAATAAGCAGGGTGAATTTTACTAAATTAATGTGCATGTATATAAAAGTGTTAACAAATTCTTCGCATGTCGGAGCCTATTTTATTTTTTAATTTTTTTTGTACCTTGATGTCCCTGATGTCCTCGTAATGAGAGCAGATAGACCCTTTGTGACTGGAGAAATTACATATTATTTCATTTTGTTCTGGGTACAATTGCCGTCACCTACCTTCTCCTGCCGGGAGAGAGAGAGTCTTGCTGCTACGTTCTCCCCTATTCGACTTGGCCATTCATTTTTGGCTTGCCTAATCGCCAGTTGGGGAGGGGAAAGGTTGGGGGGGGGGTGAAGGACGGAAGCCAAAATGGGCCAAAGGAGATGGATTCGTTTGCAAGGGGTGCTTTTCCCTCCCTTGTTGAAATGCAAGGGGGCTTGTTCCCAACCATCAAATGCCTCGAAATAGACGGGAAGAAACTCACCTCCGTTGTTTCGTGGAGAACTCAAGAGGACTTGGCTCCTGAGATCGTGGTGACTGTTCTCTCCTGATCATTCTTAAGAGCAGCTTCCGCCTTCAGGTATTTTCTGGGCTTATCAAATTCATTACAGAGCTAACTAATCTTCTCCGTATTAATGGTGTCAGATGACAAGAGGGGGTTGGTTTTTCTTAACTGATGGTTAGAAGGAGTTTCTAGACAATACCAGATTACATACAGTGGATACTATATATGCTGAAGACGATCTGTCTCTCTGTCTGTCTATCTCTAGCTAGTTAGCTAGCTAGCTATCTTCTATCATCTAATCTCCATCCACCCATCCACCCATCCACCCATCCATCCATCCATCCATCCATCCATCCATCCATCCATCCATCCATCCATCCATGTCTGTCTGTCTGTCTGTCTGTCTGTCTGTCTGTCTGTCTATCTCTAGCTAGTTAGCTAGCTAGCTATCTTCTATCATCTAATCTCCATCCACCCACCCATCCATCCATCCATCCATCCATCCATCCATCCATCCATCCATCCATCCATCCATCCATCCATGTCTGTCTGTCTGTCTGTCTGTCTATCTATTAACTAATGTAATATCTAATATCTATCTAATTATCTATCTATCTTCATCTATCTATTATCGTAATATCTATCTATCTATCTATCTATCTATCTAATATCTATATCTATCTATCTATCTATCTATTATCTATTATCTAATATAATATCTATCTAATATCTCTCTATCTCTCTATCTATCCATCTATTATCTAATGTAATATCTAATATCTATCTAATTATCTATCTATCTATCTTCATCTATTATCGTAATATCTATCTAATATCTATCTAATATCTATCTATCTATCTATCTATCTATCTATCTGTCTGTCTATCTATCTATCTATCTATCTATCTATCTATCTATCTATCTATCTATCTATCTATCTATCTATCTATCTGTCTATCTATCCGTCTATCTATTATCTAATGTAATATCTAATATCTCTAATTATCTATCTTCATCTATTATCTAATGTAATATCTATCTAATATCTATCTAATATCTCTATCTATCTATCTATCTTCATCTATCTGTCCAATTGTGTATCAATCTATTGATCTATTTATTGAACTTCTCTCTATCTTTATCTGTCTGTATATATATTTTTTTGGGTGAAAAGGGAGGATAATTTACTGCTTTTTCATTTCTTTCAGCACCCACATATATAAAAGAAGAAAAAAGTTGTCAACAGGTTGAGCTAAACATTACACTCATCTTCAAATCCGTCTGTTAAGAGTGAAAATCGACAACCTTTGGGGAAGCTGCACACAGACATGAAAACCGGGGGAGAAGCAGAGCTGGAAGTTCATTGCAAAATACATGCATTAAGGAAAGCCGCGTAGAAAAACAAATCTGGAGTATCTTTTGAAGGGTTGAGATAGAAATAGAGCGATAATAAGGTCCCTCTGCAGTTCGGCAACAATATTGTGACCTCAGAACTCTTGTGCCCATGAAAAATTACACACAAAAAAGGGGGGGGCATGAGAATGGGAGAGAAAACTGTGTTTTTCACAGCAAACCTTGGAATATAAAAGGCCAAGTTTTGGTGCCGAATTATTTTGTGAGTGTGTGTTTCTCCTCCTGGTCCCCAGAAGATTTGGATTTGCAGAATATAATTTAATAAGCAGGAGAAAAGAAAAGGAGAAGGTCTTTAAAAAGCCAGCAAGTACTAAATGAGTTTATTGTATTCCAAAATGCCGGCTCCCCTTAGGGGATTCTCAGCAAGTCAGTTGCTCTATTCTTTATTGAAGTTCTCCACTGGAATTACAAACCCTTTAAATGGACTGTGTTCATTAGAGAAGCTTGGCTGATCGCTGATGAAAAAAATATAACAATTAAAACCAAAAATGGAATGGGAAGGAAAGAAAGAAAGACAAAAGAGAAAAAGAAAAAGAAAGAAAGTGAAAGAAAGAAAGAAAGAAAGAAAGAGGAAAGAAAGAAAGAGGAAGAGGAAGGAAGGAAAGAAAGAGAAAGAAAGAAAGAGAGAGAGAAAGAAAGACAAAGAAGAAAGAAAGAAAGTGAAAGAAAAAAGGAAGAAAGAAAGAGAAAAGGAAAGAAAGAAAGAAAGAAAGAAAGAAAGAAAGAAAGAAAGAAAGAAAGAGAAAGAGGAAGGAAGGAAGGAAAGAAAGAAAGAAAGAGAAAAAGAAAGACAAAGAAAAAAGAAAGAAAGAAAGAAAGTGAAAGAAAAAAGGAAGAAAGAAAGAGAAAAGGAAAGAAAGAAAGAAAAGAAAAAGAAAGAAAGAAAGAAAGAAAGAGAGAAAGAAAGAAAGAAAGAAAGAAAGAAAGAAAGAAAGAAAGAAAGAAAGAAAGAAAGAAAGAAAGAAAGAAAGAAAGAAAGAAAGAAAGAAAGAAAGAAAGAGGCAGACTTGGCATGGACACCTTAGAGTCCCAGAGCGAAGGAGTAAGATATTAACATTTAATAATAGAGACCACTAACAATGGGAAAATATTGGATCCGAAATAAAGGTTCCCACAAAGGAGGGAAGAGCAGAATTAATCGGAAGCAGAGGTTGGGTGTGGCTCCTCAAAGCTTGGGATTCAGAGGCCAAAGGATGAATTAAGACTCGGGGAGGCCGTGAGTTCCTTTGAAAGCAGCTGCATCCTTTTCTCGGTTCTTGCATCGGGGCCTCTGCAGTTGGCAGGTGATGCTGGAAACTCCTCGGTGTGTGGAACTCCTAAAGTTGAAACACCCTCCATTCCTCCATGCTGGAACAAAGTGTTACTCTCAAGTGGGATTTGGGTCGATTATAAAAGGCAGCAGGGCAGAGAAAGCAAAAGGAAATAGAAATTTGTTGGGATTCCCTTGGTGGTTGACAATTTCGGACGCCGTTCTTAACCACCGGGGAAGACTCCGGTTTGCAGATGCCCACATGGGAACAGCACAGTTTGCAAAATCCATCGAAGAGATCCAGTGGCTTTCAACACAAAGCTGCTTGGCTTCACACACCATACAACAAGTTTGTATAAAATAATAATAAAACAAAGCCAGCTCCTCTCTGGACCACAACTATTGGAGTGAGATTTCCACCAAGTATAACAGAAGTTCAGAAGTGACCTTTTTAGGAAATCCAGGATTTCCAGCACTGAATGTTCTCCTCCTCCTCCGTCGCCCTTTCTCCTTCTTCTCCTTCTCCACATTCTTCTCCTCTTTCTCCTTCTCCTCCATCTTCTCCATCTCCATCTTCCTTTCCTCCTTCTCCCTTCCTTCCTTCCTCCATCTTCTCCATCTCCATCTTCCTCTCCTCCTCCTCCCTCCCTTCCTTTCTTCCTCCATCTTCATCTTCATCTTCATCTCCATCTCCATCTTCCTCTCCTCCTCCTCCTCTTCCTCCTCCTCTCCTCTCCTTACTTACTTCCTTCCTTCCTTCCTTCCTTCCTTCCTCCATCTTCTCCATCTCCATCTTCCTCTCCTCCTCCTCCCTCCCTTCCTTTTTTCCTCCATCTTCATCTCCATCTTCCTCTCCTCCTCCTCCTCCTCCTCCTCCCCTCCCCTTCCTTCCTTCTTCCTTCCTTCCTTCCTCCATCTTCTCCATCTCCATCTTCCTCTTCTCCTCCCTCCCTCCCTTCCTTCCTCCATCTCCATCTTCCTCTCCTCCTCCTCCTCCTCTTCCTCCTCCTCTCCTCTCCTCTCCTCTCCTCTCCTGCCTTCCTTCCTCCATCTTCTCCATCTCCATCTTCCTCTCGTCCTCTTCCTCTTCCTCTTCCTTCTCCTACTCCTCCTCTCCTTCCTTCCTTCCTTCCTTCCTTCCTTCCTTCTCCATCATCTCCATCTCCTCCTCCTCCTCCTCCTCCTCCTCCTCCTCCTCTCACATCTCAGAAGATCATGCCACATTTTAATTAGTTGTCACTCTTTTCTGCTTGTTATCTTAATTAACTTTGACTTACTGATCCTTCCAAGGGCAAGGGGACTCTGGTTTGACTTTAGTGCTGAACTTTGAAAAAGAGGATAAGGGGGAGGCAGATTCCTTTGGAACTAAAGAGAGGGAGCAACTTGACTCAAGAATAAATCTTTGGCGCTCTATTATGGAAGAATAAGAGATAAAGAATTCATGCAGTAACCCTTATGGGATGAAAGCAGGATTGAATAATTGATACCCATTAATGCTCATTTTTATTTTCTTTTTATAAAGCCCTGGAAGCTCATTTTGCCGGTCTGCACCAGATAGCATGAGCCTATGTGCTCCTGCTTTACTTTCACTTCTGATTACTCTGAATTCTTCCCAGGTCCCCTCCACTTTATGAGCTGAGGACGTCTTGATGGGAAGAATATATTTATTGAGTTTTTTTAATGGAATCAGTAGGTCCCTTGCTATTCGTTTCCAAGGACATCAGTGCCAAGAGAGGGTCCTTGAACCTCACCAAGCAGCCAATGGGTTCGGACAGTCGGTCAAGAGAAGGGACAACCCAGATTCCAGTTTTGCTAAGTATATTGGAAAGCGAAGTATATTCCAGCACAGGGGAGTGACAAGTATGGGTGTCTATCACATCTATGTTTTTGCTTCGTGTGTGTGTGTGTGTGTGTGAAAATGTCATCGCTCAGAAATGGCGGTGGGCTTCTTTTCCATTTTTCACGCTCATCGGCGAAGTCTCGTTTGCAGGCGAGGAAGAGACGGCCGTGGAACATGACAGCGGAAGACAATCTTGCCAGAGGACACCAACCCGCGTCTCTTCAGAGGCATCGAGAAAGCTGTCAGTCACCCAGGGCTTTTCGAGGCACAGCTTAAGTTAATTTCAGAGAACGTGCAGAAATCTGCCTAATAACAAGCTGTCAGAGAGGAGAGGGCAGAGGAGCCGTTGCGAAGATGAGAAGAGGAGGGGAAAAAAATGTTTTGGAACAGTCTTGGCGCAGGGTCCCTCCTCTGCCCCACATCATTACGAAGTTCAAAAACTATTGTGAGGCGGATTAAGCCAATTCTAGATAAATAGCTTTCAGGAGGAGGAGAGGAGGAGGAGGAGAGGAGGAGGAGGAGAGGAGGAGGAAAGAGAAGAAGATGGAAGAGGAGGAGGAGGGGAGGAGAAGGAGAAGGAGGAGAAAGAGGGGACACATGACGAAGATGAGGAGGAGACTGTTAATGATTAGGAGGAAGAGGAGGAGGAGGAGGAGAAGGACGAGGAGATAGATAAGGTGGAGGAGATCTTTCCCCCAGCATTTTCACCTTCCAGTTAACATGTAATACCATTTTGTAGTATATAGTCAAGGATGGATCAAACAGAATCGTCTACCTTTGGCACTACACCCACTGATCTCTCAGCTATCACGCAATTGCTTTTTTTACATGCCTAGGAAGCTGCCCACAATCCCTCTCTTTCCGAGAGCCGAGAGACCGCTAGACTGAGCACTGGATGCTCTAACTACAGCTTGCTTTTTCATGACAAAAATAGTCACCTCGGCCTTGTGGGTAGAACATCCTTCACACCCCGTCGTGCACACCTGGACTCCTGCTCGTTGGCCTTGTCGGCAGGGCTGAGGAGGGCTTGCAATCCATATTATCCAGAGGTCGCTCGGTTGCCTATCACACTTCAAGGAAGAAATGCCTTCCTTTTTTTCGACTTCTCTTCTGTTCTAGGCAACTGTCACAAGTAATCCATCAAATTGAGCTTCCTCAGCACCCCAGAAGGAAAGTCAAAATGACCTTAATAGGAATCGTAGTACTCAAGGTGCACTGGGAGTTTGCCTCGAAGACTTATCCCACGAGAGGTTGCAGATTTATTTCCTGTTCTTCTTCACTTCTGTTTTATTTTTTATTTTTTTTATTTTAAATTCAATATGCCATCCCTGCTCTTGGCTGTTTCTCCTAGCAGGTGTCTTGCAAAATGGTTTCTCAGCAAGTTCATCTCCCTGGACTCTTCTCCACCTGCTATTTTCTCTCTGGTGGTGACCTTCAAGGCCATCTTTGAAATGTCCTAGACACCCTGCCAGAATGGACATTGTGAAAAAGAAAAGAAAGAAAGAAGGAAAGAAAGAAAAAGAAAGAAAGAAGGAAAGACAGAAAGAAAGAAAGAAAGAAAGAAAGAAAGAAAGAAAGAAAGAAAGAAAGAAAGAAAGAAAGAAAGAAAGAAAGAAAGAAAAAGAAAGAGAAGAGGGAGGGAGGGAAGGGAGGGAGGGAGGGAGGGAGGAAGCAAGGAAGCAAGCAAGGAAGGAAGGGAGATGGAAATGGGAGGGAGAGGAAGGAAGGAAGGAAGAAAGAAAGAAGGAAAGAAAAAGAAAGAGAAAGAAAGAAGAGGGAGGGAAGGGAGGGAGGGAGGGAGGAAGCAAGGAAGGGAGATGGAAATGGGAGGGAGAGGAAGGAAGGAAGGAAGGAAGAAAGAAAGAAAGAAAGAGAAAGAAAGAAAGAAAGAAAGAAAGAAAGAAAGAAAGAAAGAAAGAAAGAAAGAAAGAAAGAAAGAAAGAAAGAAAGAAGAGGGAGGGAGGGAGGGAGGGAGGAAGCAAGGAAGCAAGCAAGGAAGGAAGGGAGATGGAAATAGGATGGAGAGGAAGGAAGGAAGGAAGGAAGGAAGGAAGAAAGAAAGAAAGAAAGAAAGAAAGAAAGAAAGAAAGAAAGAAAGAAAGAAAGAAAGAAAGAAAGAAAGAAAGAAAGAAAGAAAGAAAGAAAGAAAGAAAGAAAGAAAGAAAAAGAAAAACTATAAACCCCTCAGCTGCTTTCCAGCTTACCTAGGAGGAAGAAGAAGAAACACATCTAATAACTCTTTGGGTTTCTCACGCCCCAGAGTTTGAAGTGCCTAAGTCATTAATGTTCTGCTAAAATAACTCTTCATAAACGCTTCTTCCCTCCATGCCTGAGTTCCTTAGACCGTTCTTTCAAAGCTGATCTTGACAAGGCGGTAAAAATTAGAAAGTGTGCAGAGAAGAGCAACAAAGATGATTAGATGACTGGAAACTAAAACACATGAAGAACGGTTGCAGGAATTGGATAGGTCTAGTTTAGTGAAAAGAAGGACGAGGGGTGACAGGATAACAGTCTTCCAATATCTCAGGGGCTGCCCCAAAGAAGAGGGAGTCAAGCTATTCTCCAAAGCACCAGAAGGCAGGACAAGAAGCAACGGATGGAAACTCATCAAGGAGAGAAGCAACCTGGAACTAAGGAGGAATTTCCTGACAGGTAGAACAACCAATCAGTGGAACGGCTTGCCTTCAGATGTTGTGAGTGCTTCAACACTGGATGTTTTTAAGAAGAGATTGGACAGCCATTTGTCTGAAATGGTACAGGGATTTCTGCCTGAGCAGGGGGTTGGACTAGAAGACCTCCAAGGTCCCTTCCAGGTCTATTCTATTCTATTCCATTCCATTCCATTCCATTCCATTCCATTCCATTCTATTCTATTCTATTCTATTCTATTCTATTCTATTCTATTCTATTCTATTCTATTCTATTCTATTCTACTCTACTCGACTCTACTCTACTCTACTCTCCTCTACTCTACTACTCTACTATACTCTACTCTACTCTACTCTACCTACTCTACTCTAATTTTCCATTCCATATTCTATTCTATTCCTATTCTATTCTATTCTCCTTCTGTTCTATTCTATTCTATTCTCCTTCTGTTCTATTCTATTCTATTCTTCTATTCTATTCTATTCTATTCCTATTCCTATTCCTATTCTATTCCTATTCCTATTCCTATTCTACTTCTATTCTATTCTATTCTCCTTCTGTTCTATTCTATTCTATTCTTCTATTCTATTCTATTCTATTCCTATTCCTATTCTACTTCTATTCTATTCTATTCTCCTTCTGTTCTATTCTATTCTCCTATTCTATTCTATTCTATTCTATTCTTTCTATTCTATTCTATCTAAATTTTCCATTCCATTCCATTCCATTCTATTCTATTTCATTCCATTCCATTCCATTCCATTCCATTCCATATCTATTCTATTCTATTCTATACTATTCTATTCTATTCTATTCTATTCTATTCTATTCTATTCTATTCTATTCTATTCTATTCTATTCTATTCTACTCTTCTCTACTCTACTCTACTCTACTCTAATTTTCTATTCTATTCTATTCTATTCTATTCTATTCTATTCTATTCTATTCTATTCTATTCTATTCTATTCTATTCTATTCTATTCTATTCTAAAATCAAACTGCTTTGTCTCAGTCACCCAACTTAAGCAAGTTGCAGAATTCTTCTACTCTGGGGCATGGAATGGATAGTTAAAACAATTAATCACTGGAACAACCTGGACTAGAAGACTTCCAAGGTCGCTTCCAACTCTGTTATTCTATTCTAGAATAGAATAGTTGCACCCTATTGTCTTTCCAGAAGTTTGGGGGAGACAGAGAAGCTGCAAAGTACTTAAATTATGACTTTCCCACCCCCCTCTCCTCTTCTCCTGCACCACGAAAGAGGTCCACAGTTGAAGTCAGAGAGGGAAGGCATCCGAATGGCATAAACAAATAAAATAAACTTGAATAAAATATACAGATTGATGAGTTACTTCGGGCTTTGCAGAAATGGAATCGGGAAAAGCTATTGATTGTCAATTTTAGCTCTGAATTGTCAGCCTAGCGAGAGAATGTTGATAAGCCATACGTAGGTCAACCATTAAAAAGTTCCTCCTCAATTTCTGACTTTATGATGAGAGTGTTCCATTTTTTCCCCCCCTTTGTCTCGTCTCCTTTAATTGCGTTTCGGATTTTTCTTTTTCTTTTTTAAAAAAGGAAATAGAATAACACAAAAATAAAACTTGAACAGATATCCTCAAGGGTAGTATTTTTAGCAGCTCATGTGCTGGAGAAGAGACCCAGAGGTTGCAGACTCTAATTATGAAACTGACATTGTAGAAAAGCAGGACGGTGCTGTTTGTGTGTTTTTGTTTTTGCGTGTGGCAGTGTGTGCTTGAGGGAGTGCACACACTGGAGGAAATATCTCACGAGGCAGACTGGTACTTATGGAACTCATATAGAATGGCCTAACAAAACGCCAGCAATTTATCTCATGGACATTACTAACTTTTAATTTTGTTTTGTAAGATGTAAGGCATTCTTTCCTTGTGGTATCCCAGACTCCAGTGCTCATGTTGTGTACGTGTACATATGCACACATTCTACCGCGTTTCCCCGAAAATAAGACCGGGTCTTATATATATATATATTTTTGCTCCAAAAGATGCATTAGAGCTTATTTTCTGGTTAGGGCTTATATTCGGGGAAATACAGTACTAAATGCCTCCATCTAGCTGACGATCTTAACTGGGGCTTATTTTGTGGGGTGGGGTTTATATATTATATAATAGAATGTGAAGGATGTGTGTATATAATGTATGTTCTTATTTGTGGTTTTTACTTGTGCGTAGTGTGCACTGTGGACAGCACTTAATTTCGTTGTGAGTTACACAGTGACAATAAAGATATTCTTTCTATTCTATTCTATTCTATTCTATTCTCCATTTTCTATTTCTATTTCTATTTCTATTTCTATTCTATTCTATTCTATTCTATTCTATTCTATTCTATTCTATTCTATTCTATTCTATTCTATTCTATTCTATTCTATTCTCCATTTTCTATTTCTATTTCTATTCTATTCTATTCTATTCTATTCTATTCTATTCTATTCTATTCTATTCTATTCTATTCTATTCTATTCTATTCTATTCTATTCTATTTTCTATTCTATTCTATTCTATTCTATTCTATTCTATTCTATTCTATTCTATTCTATTCTATTCTATTCTATTCCTTATTCTATTCTATTCTATTCTATTCTATTCTATTCTATTCTATTCTATTCATTACGAGCATCCTGAAAAATCATGCTGGCGCTTATTTTCCGGCTGGGTCTTATTTTCGGGAAAACACGGTATACAATCACCAGAGAGTGAAAAAGATCTGATTAGCCAGGATTAACTCAACCTGTGCAAGTACATAGAAAGATAAAATTGACGAACCTTTGTCAATTCGCAAAAGGATACCAACACAAGACCTTTGCTGACAAGACACACAGACAGTCCTCAACTCACAACAGTTCATTTAGTGACCGTTCAAAGCACTGAAAAAAAGTGACATATGACCCAAAGGTGCTTTTTCCAGAAGCAACTGAGTTTTGCTTCTAAACATCCCATGCTGCCTCAAAAGCTACTATGAGTCCCAGAATTCTTACTTCCTCTTGCAACGCAGAGTTGTGAAGCTTAACAACAACAATTTCTGCTTCCTTCTCCTCCTTGCCAGAGACACAAGGCAGGAAACAAGAGGGGAAAATATATATATATATGCAGAAGGATGTGTGTTTTCCTCATTGCAATAACTTCCATCCAGGAACTTCTAAGCCAAAACAATAAAGTCCCGTTAATCCTGAAATTCAGCCACGGAGGGAAGATTCTACCTTGAAAAATAGCCCCATTCTCCCACCTCCCCAAAGCACGCATGGAGTTTATTTTATGTAAACTCTTTGAATCTATTGTCTGCTGGGGAACCGGAGCTCTTTCTCCCTTTAATCTCTCCCTTTATTGTTTTATGACGGATGTCCATGGGTGGGAGAACATCTCATAAAGCATCTCTCAGTAGTTGGCCCGCTGCATGGCAACGGGCGATGGAGGAAGCAAAGGATCCGGGCGTTTCATGCGACAGGACACGTTAAGTGGGAGGAAGTTACGACTTGCCAAGGGACCCCACGTTAATTCCCCAAAAAGGGCCTCTTCCCTCCCCTTTAAGGTTAATCAAGTCAGCAATTTGTGTCAGGTGTGATGCCTAATTAAAATGATGGAAGGGGCGCAAATGTCTTCTGGCAGAGGAGAGGAATGGCAGAAAGAGGCAGCATCAGTGCCATATTGGATGTTTTTTTTAACAAAAAATCAATAAGACGAGCTCATTTCATCCCTGTGTATCTCTCCATGTTTGCCATTCAAGTGCTTACTTGAAAAGATGCCAGCTGGCCAACTGGGAGGCTGATAGGTTTAGAGGCAAGCTTGTTCTTCTTTTTGAGAGAGAGAGAGGGAGAGAGAGAGGAGGAGGAGGAGGAGGAGGAGACAGGGAAACAAGAGAAAAGCTTGCACACCAAAATTGTTCAGGAGCTACACAATTGCCCAGTGGAGTAGTAGGAGACAAATCCAATGCTGCTGTCTGCAGGAAAGGTAGACCAACGTTAAGAAGGAGAAGGAGAAGGAGACAGATAAGGAGGAGAAGGAGAAAAAAGAGAAAGAGAAAAAAGGAAAGGAGAAGGGAAGGGGAAGAGAAGGAGAAAGGAGAAGAGAAGGAGAAGGAGAGACAGAGAAAGAGAAAAGCTTGCACACCAAAGTTGTTCCGAAACTACGCAATTGCCCAGTGGAGTAATAGGAGATGAATCCGATCTTGCTGTCTACAGGCAAGGTAGACCAACATTAACAGGTTTGAGGGGTCCTTGGTGTTCTCTGGTTGTTTTCTTATAGATGTTTCATTACCTAAACTAGGCAACATCATCAGTGCTAATCAAGACCTTAGTTGAGGCAATGAAATGTCTGCAAGAAAACCACCAAGCTCAGAGAGCACCAAGGACCCCTCACTTCAATCCTGAACTACAAATATTCTTTTTTTTATTGATTAACTGGTTTGCCGGTTGGATGTTTTGTGTTCTTCTCAGAAAGGCACGTAGACTAAACCATGGTTGTTGAGAAATGGGGTAGGTTCATAAGACATGCTCAGCCACCATCAACAAGAGAACTGGTGTGACACCTTCAAGTAGAGCCGTTCAACCACAATCTGAACGAATTCAGCCTTCTCCAACCTGGATGCCTTCCAAATGGATAGTCCACTTCTTAGCAAGGTCCACGCTGGCGGGAGCCTCCTGTGGATTAAAGTCCACACTATTGTGGAGTGTCCAAATTAAGAGAGCTTGATTTGTATAGTTGGCCACAGTTTCTTCACCTTTCTTCAGAGTCCAAAGTATCACAGCAACCCCATGTTCCCTTCCTCTTCTCTTTTCCATTTTGTTGTCCTTCTCAAACATCTCCGTAATGAGAGCACTCGATTAACACCACAACTGGACTGTTGCCATTTTTTCTTTCGGGGTTTCTTTTTTTTTTTTTTTGGCACATTTTAGACGCCATGTCATAATTTGTAAAGGAGTTTTGGATTCTAACAGACGAAAGTTGAGCGCGTGCAATAAACATTAGCAGGATTTCTGACGCTTTGGCTGACTCGCGCTGGAGATTCATTATGACAACGCTTAGCTGGATCCATCTTCTCTAGCATTAGGAGCCTGTCTGTCAGGCAGCTTGATAAGGACACGTCCTGCCAAACCAAGAGAAAGACGCACGCAGAAGAAATTCGCAATTCAAGAGCCACCGATTGAGAGTCTCCCCTTGCAACCTCAAAGTCAATAGCTCAGCTTTAAAGCCGGGATTAATTTCTATACGACCGGAGAAACAGAGATGCAATAAAAATTAACAAAACCGTCTTTGTTGCCAAGATTCCATCTGGAACATACTGCACTTGAGAATGGTCCATCTCACCTGGGGAAGACAAGGGGGAAATTGTCCAAAAGGATTCTTGTAGAGGATGGATTAGGGAGAGAGATCTGCATCAAGGTAGTGAAATGCATAAAGTTGCAGGTTCGAAAGAATCACTTGTAATACAAATCTCCTCCTGTGCAAAGGAGAGCATGAATCTTTGGTAGAAACCATGTCACAGGGCTTCTCAAATGCCATCTAGTGGTATTTAGCAGCCATAAGCTGGAGGTCATGGCTAAAAGCAAATGGCCTTGAGATAGGTCAGTTGGTTAGTTGGCTTTTCAATTGTACCCATTCAGTCAAGAAGCTCCAATGTCATGCTAGCTACTGGTCAGAACATAACAAAACTGGATCAGGCCGATTAGCCTTATATTCTGCTTCGTTATGTCATCACCCAAATGCATGCAGGAAGCTCAGAGACGGGATACGAGGTAATAAACCTCCTGCTATAAATGATTATGGCTTAGTATTTAGGTCTTCGCTGGCCCTCCTTTTTCAAAAAGAGTCAAGGAAGTAAGCTTGTTGTTGTTGTTGTTCAGTTGCTAAGTCATGACTGACTCTCCACAACTCCATGGACCACAGCACGCCAGGCCCACATGTCCTCCACCATCTCCTGGAGTTTGCTCACATTCATATGCGTTGGGTTGATGACCCTATCTAACCTATCTAATCTCCTCCTCTGCCGTCCCCTTCTCCTTCTGCCTTCCATCTTTCCCAACATTGGCGTCTTTTCCAAGGGGTCCTCTCTTCTCATTTGGCGGCCAAAGTATTTGAACTTCAACTTCAAAGCTGGTGGTAGACCACTGTATCCTGGATATCAGCTCACTTAATCAGAATACAGCTGGAAGGGACCTTGGAGGTCTTCTAGTCCAACCCCCTGCTCAAGCAGGAGAACCTATACCATTTCAGGCAAGTGACTGTCTAGTCTATTCTTAAAAACCTCCAGTGATGAAGCACCCACAACCTCTGTTCCACTGGTTAATTGTCCTCATTGTTAGGAAGTTTCTCCTTAATTCCAGGTTGCTTATCTCCTTGATGAGTTTCCATCCATGGTTTCTTGTCCTGCCTTCTGGTGCTCTGGAGAATAGGTTGACCACCTCTTCTTTGTGGCAGCCCCTCAAATACTGGAATACTATCATGTCACCCCTAGGCCTTCTTTTCTTGTTATTCTTGTAATTCTTGTTATTCTGTTATACTTGTTATTCTGGATCACCCTGATATTATTTATTGAATCTATTGAAGTCATAACTACAAAAGAGTATTTAAGATCGATCTGCTGTATTATGTTGGATAATAACGGATGATAGATGTTGGCCATAACAATAAACGCTACGTACACAGTGTGTGAATTTAGCTTTTCCCCATCTGCAACAACAGGGGTGGAGTTTGGGGGGATGCTAAGTTGCCTTAAAGGGGGAGTTGTAAAAATTGCAACAAAAGGGTGTCCTTGGAGCACTCTGAACATATGAAAATTTCATAGCAACACTCATTCTTGATGAAGGTTAAGCATTCTACAACCTCCATTATGTATTTTAAGATAGAATATTGTGGGGGTTTTTCCCCCCCACGGTTGCTTAGCCAATTGTTGGCTAGCAATGGAGGAACAACTGAAGGACCCAATCACCTTAAATTTGAAAACAAAAATCAGTTCTCAACTAGTTTCTTCCTCGTTCCACCAAATGTGGACTCTTTGAAGACCCAACTCTCCAAAACAACAGAATAACAGAGTTAGAAAGGACCTTGGAGGTCTTCTAGTCCAACCCCCTGCTCAGGCAGGAGACCTTATGCATTTCAGACAAATGGCTGTCCAATCTCTTCTTGTAAACCTCCAGTGTTGGAGCACTCACAACTTCTGGAGGCAAATCGTTCCACTGATTAATTATTAGGAAGTTTCTCCTTAGTTCTAAGTTGCTTCTCTCCTTGATTAGTTTCCATCCGTTGCTTCTTGTCCTTGATCACAAGAAAGCAGAGACCTAAGTACAAAGCCATCGAAAGAGGGACCTCTGTGCCACTGGGTTGACGTCCCACAGAGATCTGATGACAAAAGGGACAGACGTTGTCACAGGATCCTGAGCATGAAAGAGGGATAGAACACAAGGAGTGCTCTAACGAACGTGAACATGTGTCTGCATCCATTAACATTTCCGGTGTGAATTTAATTCTCTGCAAGCATCCCTTCCTACACAGAAGCCCAGTATGGTGTGCAGAACCTCTTGTTAAGTCTCATCTATGCCATCTCTCCAGCAAGTCCTCCAGGGGAATCTTCAAACAGACTCCATAATCTCACTGATAAATGGCTCTTTTTTAAAAAACCTATTTACATGCTGCTTCTATTAAAAAAAATATGTTTCTTTTCCTCTCTCCGTGTTGCTTCTCCTCCTGGTTCTAACACTTCTGAACTCTATTCTTGCCTGAAGAACTAGGAAGATTTCATGGGAAGGCATAAAAGCTAACCAATTTATTACTCTCTCTCTCTCTCTCTCTCTCTCTCTCTCTCTCTCCTCTTTCTCTCTCTCTCTCTCGCTCTCTTTCTTTCTTTCTCTCCTCTTTCTTTCTCTATCTCTCTCGCTCTTTCTTTCTCTCTCTCCTCTTTCTTTCTCTCTCTCTCTCTCTTTCTTTCTCTCATCTCTCTCCCTTCCTCTCTCATTTCCTCTCCTGTGCTCTCTTCTCAAAAAAAAAAAGATTCTTCCCCCCTCTCTCTTCTCTCTCTTCTGTCTTGCTCTCTCTATCTCTCTCATTTCTTTCTTTCCTCTCCTCTTTCTTTCTTTCCTCTCTCTCTCTCTCTCCCCCCCCCCCCCTCTTTCTTTCTCTTCTCTCTTCTCTCTCTTCTTTCTCTCCTCTTCTTCTCTCTCTCTCTCTTTTCTTTTCTTTCTCTCCCCCTTTCCTTTTCTTTCTTTCTCTCTCTCTACTCTCTTTCTCATCTCTCTCTCTCTCCCACCCTCTCTCCCTCTCTTTTTCTCTTCTCTCTCTCTCTCTTCCGTCTCCTCTCTCTTCTTTCTCTCTGTTCTCTCCTCTCTTCCTTTCCTTTTCTGCCTCTCTTTCTTCTTCCTCTCTTCTTTATCTCTCTCCTCTCCTCTCTCTCTCTCTTCTCTCTCTCTCTTCTCTCTCATCTCTTTTCTCTCTCTTTCTTCTCTCTCTTCTTTCAACTCTCTCTCTCTCCCTCTCTTTTTCTCTTCTCTCTCTCCTCTTTCTTTCCTCTCTCTCTTCCTCTCTTTCCTCTCCCCCTTCTTTCTTCTCTTTCCTCTCCCCCCTCTTTATCTCTTTCCCCCCTCTCTTTCCTCTTTCTCTTTCCTCTCCCCCCACTTTCATCTTTCTTTCCTCTTTCTCTTCCTCTCTTTCCTCTCCCCCTTCTTTCTTCTCTCTCTTTCCTCTCCCCCTCTCTTTCCTCTCCTTCTCTCTTTCTTTCCTCTCCCTCTTTCTCTCTCTTTCCTCTCCCCCCACTTTCATCTCTTTCTTTCCTCTCTCTCAGGACTGCATCCCTCCCCTTCTCTCCAGGCCCCCCCCCCCCCCCTCGTCTCGTCTCCTCGGATTTCTCACAGATCACTCCTCGGTCTCCATAGGGTCACTCCCCCCCCCCCCCCCCCTCCGACCTATAACTTAGTTCATTCTCCTCATCTCGCCTCCTTACTCATAGGTCTCTCTCAAACTCTATCCATCTCCCTCGTCCATCACTCCTTTGGTATTTTTATTTCTTTTCTTTCTCTCTCTCTCTCTCTCTCTCCCTTCTCTCTCGTTCTCTCTCCTGTCTCTCTCTCTTTCTCTCTCCCCTCTCTCTCTTCTTTCTCTCTCTGTTTCTTTCTCTTTTTCTCCTCTCTCTTTCTTTTTCTCTCTTTTCTCTCTCTCTCTCTCTCTCTCTCTCTCTCACTCACTCACCTTTCTTATTGAATTTCATGGGAGAATTTTTGTCATTCCAAGGAGAATGTCTCCGACGTTGTTATGGGGTGAAAGATGACATTCTTCTTCTTCTTTAGCTCCAAGATGGACAAAGACATCAATGGTCCTCTCTTTCATTATCCTCTCTTCAGGGCAATCGTCACATTCCCTAGGCAAGAGATGGAATTGGATGAATGTGCTGGGTGACGCTCTAAATATGGATGTTCTGGAGAACTTCATGGGGTTCTCCTTGTTAATTTGGAAGGATTACTTGTTGTTGTTTTTTTTTTAAAAAAATACTTTGATAAAGTGTAATGTTGCAGTCATGGAAGGTTTTGAGTCAATTGAAAGAGGAATGTTGAAGAAGGATCCATCCCAAGAGGTAGACATATCCACAAGGGCAAAAAAAAGAAAAAAAAGATTGGTGCCTTAAGGGCTATAGCTCAAATCCTCATATCAGAGAACATTAGATGGGGCAATACCTGAGGGAAGACTATTGCTCTTTGACCAAATCAATCATTGTTGTCTTTCTAGGCCAACTTGGCTCCAGACAAAGAGCAGGAAGGAGTCAAGTGTAAGAATTGACTGTGTAAGAAAGGGCAACAAAGATGATTAGGAGACTGGAGGCTAAAGCATATCAGGAACGTTTGCTGGAATTGGGTATGTCTAGTTTAATGAAAAGAAGGACGAGGGGTGACATGATAGCAGTATTCCAATATCTCAGGGGTTGCCACAAAGAAGAGGGAGTCAAGCTATTCTCCAAGGCGCCTGATGGCAGGACAAGAAGTAATGGATGGAAACTAGTCAAGGAGAGAAGCAACCTGGAACTGAGGAGAAACTTCCTGACAGTGAGAACAATTAACCAGTGGAACAACGTGCCTCCAGAAGCGGTGAATGCTCCAACACTGGAAGTTTTTAAGAAGAGACTGGACAGCCATTTGTCCGAAATGGTATAGGGTTTCCTGCCTGAGCAGGGGGTTGGACTCGATGACCTCCAAGGTCCCTTCCAACTTTATTATTATTATTAAATCAAATGTCTTTATTATTCCAAACTTCAAACAAAGATTTGCATCTTAAAGGACCATTTAAACTTCAGGCTTTCCAGGTCACCTTAACTCTTCCATTATTGTGGCTCATTTTTCTCTCTTTTTTTAAAAAAAAAATTAAAATAAAATATCTCTCCACTCCCATTAAAGGAAGAACAGGAAGATCAAGTCAGGTCTGGTCAGGGAATCCCCAGGGACAATTTCTAGAAATCCAGAGTTTGGCTGGACAAACTTTGAGTTGGTAAACCGTTTGCAAGAACATTGGTCAACAGAACCTAACGGACGATAAGCTTAGCATGCAAAACTAATATTATGATTTTCCCCCCTCCTGTTTCTATCTTTAATCCTTTCTCCTCTGCTCCCCACCTCCCTGAGTTTTGCAATCAACCAAACTAAATCTGTTTAACCTAGTCTGCTCATCCTAACAACCGCATAACCCGTTTCTGATTCCACCTCAGAGGTCATGCTGGTGACTGGAGGAACGCCATCATTATCCATTAATGGGTGAATCAATTAATCCAAATTCTTTCTGATTACTCTAATTATCCCGTAATTGTATTATCCTACTCAGTGGTGCAATGCAAAGCAAGAGGCCATTAGGGGACAACGTAGTTTTTCCTGATCTTCGCTGCCACGACACCCGTCCATCCCCTTTCCGGTGACTTCTTAGCATTGGTTAAAAAACCACAAATAATGGACGAAAAGAACTAATCGAGAGATTGTTTAGTGAAGATTGGATTGAGGAATGGGTTTGGCTTTGACAATATCTAAATATGTCAGGGAATTTGTGAGTTTTTCTTGAAGATCTGGTTTAGACGCTCCGGAGGCGAAATGTCCAAGCTTTATTCTTTTTGGAGAAGCCATGTTTTTGAGTCTCAACTCCAAACTTTGCCAAATTATTGACTTGAGGATGGATGGAAGGAAGAAAGGCTACAATGCCTATAATGCAAGAAAGGTCAAATGTTTCAATGTGACAAGAGGAGAGGGAAAGATATGGGGAAGAGGAGAAGGAGAAAGGGACAGAGGAAAAGGAGAAGAAAAGATATGGGGAAAAAGAGGAGGAAGAGAGAGAGGAGGAAGGAGAGGAGAAAGAGGAGAAGGAAAGATATGTGGGAAGAGGAGGAGAAAGAGGAGAAAGAGAAAGAAGAGGAAAAGGAGAAGGAGAAAATATGGGGACGAGAAGCAAGAGGAAGAGAAAGAGGAAGAGGAGAAGGAGAAAAATAAATCTGAAAACAAAATGGAATGGATCTATAAGCAGCTAAAATGCAGCTATGAGGTCCCCCAATATTGGAAAATATTGGAAGAGTCCCAGTTTCATATTTTTATTTTATTTGCCTTTTTATCCCAATGGCTGCCTTAGGAAGGGCGATTGCCAGGAACGCAAGGTAGAGAACGTATCCTCAATAAAATAAAATCTCTCCTTTCTCTCTCTCTCTCTCTCTCTCTCTCTCTCTCTCTCTCTCTCTCTCTCTCTCTCTCTCTCTCTCTCGGAAGCCTTCATAATTTTGCCTGCCATTTGACATCACTGTTGTCTCCCTCTCTGATTTTTCCGTTGCATTTTCATTACCTGCCTCAACGGTCTCGGCTGAGGCTTAGTTGAAAGGGTGAAGAAGCTCAGTTCCAACCCTCAAAGTAAGAAACAAACGAGTAATGCAAACTACTCTAGCAAGGGTGCCAGAAAGGGTTCGAGGAGATAATTGCACCCACCGCATATGAAATTTACCAAATTGCTCTACAAATAAGAGGATTCTTAGAACTAAAGCTGGGTTTTTGTTAGCTAAACCCTTCCTGTGCTTTGCGCCGTGCCAAAGTCAAGGTGGGACCTAGGAGCAGAAAGGTCATGTCCAAAACAATTGTCTCCATGGTGATGAAAGACTAATCTGATGATCGGCGTCAGATTTCTAATCATCCCTTCCTTCCTTCCTTCCTTCCTTCCTTCCTTC
>JALGBA010001442.1:0-10626 GCA_023970755.1 Azemiops feae
CAAAATTTGAATTTTGAAGCTGAATTGGATTTTTACCAACAAATGTGAGATTCGCCGTGGGCTAATTCCACAGAGAATGGGTGGGATTCGGAAAACAAATTGTTTTTCAGCTTCCCCACCCCAGGGAACCAGAATATATGTTTTCTTTTTGAATTTGAATTCTGTCTCAAAATTTGACGTTTGAGGCTGAATTGGATGTTTACCAACAAATGTGAGATACGCTCTGGGATAACTCCTCAGGGAGAGGTCGGATCCGGAAAACAAGTGGTTTTTCGCTTCCCCACCCCAGGGAACCTGAATAAATGTTTGCTTTTTGAATTTGATTTCTGTCTCAAAATTTGACTTTTGAGGCTGAATTGGATGTTTACCAACAAATGTGAGATATGCCCTGGGCTAACTCCTCTAGAGAGGTCGGATCCGAAAAACAAGTGGTTTTTCGGATTCCCCATCCCAGGAGAATCTGAATATACATTTGCTTTTTGAGTTTGAATTCTGTCTCAAAATTTGAATTTTGAGCTGAATTGGATTTTTACCAACAAATGTGAGATGCACCGTGGGCTAATTCCACAGAGAAGGTGTGGGATTCGGAAAACAAGTGGTTTTTCAGCTTCCCCACCCCAGGGGAACCTGAATAATGTTTTCTTTTTGAATATGAATTCTGTCTCAAAATTTGAATTTTGAAGCTGAATTGGATGTTTACCAACAAATGTGAGATATGCCCTGGGTAACTCCTCTGAGAGAGGTCGGATCCGAAAAACAAGTGGTTTTTCGGATTCCCCATCCCAGGAGAATCTGAATATATGTTTTCTTTTTGAATTTGAATTCTGTCTCAAAATTTGACTTTTGATGCTGAATTGGATGTTTACCAACAAATGCGATATACGCTCTGGGATAACTCCTCAGGGAGAGGTCGGATCCTGAAAAAAAGTGGTTTTTCGGCTTCCGCACCCCAGGGAACCTGAATAAATGTTTTCTTTTTGAATTTGAATTCTGTCTCAAAATTTGAATTTTGAAGCTGAATTGGATTTTTACCAACAAATGTGAGATTCGCCGTGGGCTAATTCCACAGAGAATGGGTGGGATTCGGAAAACAAATTGTTTTTCAGCTTCCCCACCCCAGGGGAACCAGAATATATGTTTTCTTTTTGAATTTGAATTCTGTCTCAAAATTTGACTTTTGAGGCTGAATTGGATGTTTACCAACAAATGTGAGATACGCTCTGGGATAACTCTTCAGGGAGAGGTCGGATCCGGAAAACAAGTGGTTTTTCTGCTTCCCCACCCCAGGGAACCTGAATAAATGTTTGCTTTTTGAATTTGATTTCTGTCTCAAAATTTGACTTTTTAGGCTGAATTGGATGTTTACCAACAAATGTGAGATATGTCCTGGGCTAACTCCTCTAAGAGAGGTCGGATCCGAAAAACAAGTTTTTCGGATTCCCCATCCCAGGAGAATCTGAATATACATTTGCTTTTTGAGTTTGAATTCTGTCTCAAAATTTGACTTTTGATGCTGAATTGGATGTTTACCAACAAATGCGATATACGCTCTGGGATAACTCCTCAGGGAGAGGTCGGATCCGGAAAAAAAGTGGTTTTTCGGCTTCCGCACCCCAGGGAACCTGAATAAATGTTTTCTTTTTGAATTTGAATTCTGTCTAAAAATTTGAATTTTGAAGCTGAACTGGATTTTTACCAACAAATGTGAGATGCGCCGTGGGCTAATTCCACAGAGAAGGGGTGGGATTCGGAAAACAAGTTGTTTTTCAGCTTCCCCACCCCAGGGGAACCAGAATATATGTTTTCTTTTTGAATTTGAATTCTGTCTCAAAATTTGACTTTTGAGGCTGAATTGGATGTTTACCAACAAATGTGAGATATGCCCTGGGCTAACTCCTCTGAGAGAGGTCTGATCCGAAAAACAAGTGGTTTTTCAGATGACCCATCCAAGGGGAACCTGAATATACATAAGCTTTTTGAATTTGATTTCTGTCTCAAAATTTGACTTTTGAGGCTGAATTGGATGTTTACCAACAAATGTGAGATGCACCGTGGGCTAATTCCACAGAGAAGGTTTGGGATTCGGAAAACAAGTGGTTTTTCAGCTTCCCCACCCCAGGGGAACCTGAATATATGTTTTCTTTTTGAATATCTATTCTGTCTCAAAATTTGAATTTTGAAGCTGAATTGGATGTTTACCAACAAATGTGAGATATGCCCTGGGCCAACTCCTCTGAGAGAGGTCGGATCCGAAAAACAAGTGGTTTTTCGGATTCCCCATCCCAGGAGAATCTGAATATATGTTTTCTTTTTGAATTTGAATTCTGTCTCAAAATTTGACTTTTGATGCTGAATTGGATGTTTACCAACAAATGCGATATACACTCTGGGATAACTCCTCAGGGAGAGGTCGGATCCGGAAAAAAAGTGGTTTTTCGGCTTCCGCACCCCAGGGAACCTGAATAAATGTTTCCTTTTTGAATTTGAATTCTGTCTCAAAATTTGAATTTTGAAGCTGAATTGGATTTTTACCAACAAATGTGAGATTCGCCGTGGGCTAATTCCACAGAGAATGGGTGGGATTCGGAAAACAAATTGTTTTTCAGCTTCCCCACCCCAGGGGAACCAGAATATATGTTTTCTTTTTGAATATGAATTCTGTCTCAAAATTTGAATTTTGAAGCTGAATTGGATTTTTACCAAAAAATGTGAGATGCGCCGTGGGATAACTCCTCAGGGAGAGGTCGGATCCGGAAAACAAGTGGTTTTTCAGCTTCCCCACCCCAGGGAACCTGAATAAATGTTTTCTTTTTGAATTTGATTTCTGTCTCAAAATTTGACTTTTGAGGATGTATTGGATGTTTACCAACAAATGTGAGATATGCCCTGGGCTAACTCCTCTGAGAGAGGTCTGATCCGAAAAACAAGTGGTTTTTCGGATTCCCCATCCCAGGAGAATCTGAATATATATTTTCTTTTTCAATTTGAATTCTGTCTCAAAATTTGACTTTTGAGGCTGACTTGGATTTTTACAAACAAATGCGATATACGCTCTAGGACAATTCCTCAGGGAGAGGTTGGATCCGGAAAACAAGTGGTTTTTCAGATGACCCATCCAAGGGGAACCTGAATATACATAAGCTTTTTGAATATGATTTCTGTCTCAAAATTTGACTTTTGAGGCTGAATTGGATGTTTACCAACAAATGTGAGATATGTCCTGGGCTAACTCCTCTAAGAGAGGTCGGATCCGAAAAACAAGTGGTTTTTCGGATTCCCCATCCCAGGAGAATCTGAATATACATTTGCTTTTTGAGTTTGAATTCTGTCTCAAAATTTGACTTTTGATGCTGAATTGGATGTTTACCAACAAATGTGAGATATGCTCTGGGATAAATCCTCAGGGAGAGGTCGGATCCGGAAAACAAGTGGTTTTTCAGCTTCCCCACCCAAGGGAACCTGAATAAATGTTTGCTTTTTGAATTTGAATTCTGTCTCAAAATTTGAATTTTGAAGCTGAATTGGATTTTTACCAACAAATGTGAGATGCACCGTGGGCTAATTCCACAGAGAAGGTGTGGGATTCGGAAAACAAGTGGTTTTTCAGCTTCCCCACCCCAGGGGAACCTGAATATATGTTTTCTTTTTGAATATCTATTCTGTCTCAAAATTTGAATTTTGAAGCTGAATTGGATGTTTACCAACAAATGTGAGATATGCCCTGGGCCAACTCCTCTGAGAGAGGTCGGATCCGAAAAACAAGTGGTTTTTCGGATTCCCCATCCCAGGAGAATCTGAATATATGTTTTCTTTTTGAATTTGAATTCTGTCTCAAAATTTGACTTTTGATGCTGAATTGGATGTTTACCAACAAATGCGATATACGCTCTGGGATAACTCCTCAGGGAGAGGTCGGATCCGGAAAAAAAGTGGTTTTTCGGCTTCCGCACCCCAGGGAACCTGAATAAATGTTTTCTTTTTGAATTTGAATTCTGTGTCAAAATTTGAATTTTGAAGCTGAATTGGATTTTTACCAACAAATGTGAGATTCGCCGTGGGCTAATTCCACAGAGAATGGGTGGGATTCGGAAAACAAATTGTTTTTTCAGCGTTCCCCACCCCGGGAACCAGAATAATGTTTTCTTTTTTAAATTTGAATTCTTCTCAAATTTGACTTTTGAGGCTGAATTTGGATGTTTACCAACAAATGTGAGATACCTCTGGATAAAACTCTTTCATGGAGAGGTAGGATCCGGAAAACAATGGTTTTTTTTCTGCTTCCCATCCCAGGGAACTAATAAATGTTTGCTTTTTGAATTTGATTTCTGTCCTCAAAATTTGACTTTTGAAGGCTGAATTGGCTTTTACCAACAATGTGATGATATGTCCCCTGGCTAACTCCCTCTAAGAGAGTCGTCCGAAAAACACAAATTGTTTTTCAGCTTCCCCACCTCAGGGGAACCAGAATATATGTTTTCTTTTTGAATTTGAATTCTGTCTCAAAATTTGACGTTTGAGGCTGAATTGGATGTTTACCAACAAATGTGAGATACGCTCTGGGATAACTCTTCAGGGAGAGGTCGGATCCGGAAAACAAGTGGTTTTTCTGCTTCCCCACCCCAGGGAACCTGAATAAATGTTTGCTTTTTGAATTTGATTTCTGTCTCAAAATTTGACTTTTGAGGCTGAATTGGATGTTTACCAACAAATGTGAGATATGTCCTGGGCTAACTCCTCTAAGAGAGGTCGGATCCGAAAAACAAGTGGTTTTTCGGATTCCCCATCCCAGGAGAATCTGAATATACATTTGATTTTTGAGTTTGAATTCTGTCTCAAAATTTGACTTTTGATGCTGAATTGGATGTTTACCAACAAATGTGAGATATGCTCTGGGATAACTCCTCAGGGAGAGGTCGGATCCGGAAAACAAGTGGTTTTTCAGCTTCCCCACCCCAGGGAACCTGAATAAATGTTTTCTTTTTGAATTTGAATTCTGTCTCAAAATTTGAATTTTGAAGCTGAATTGGATTTTTACCAACAAATGCGATATACGCTCTGGGATAACTCCTCAGGGAGAGGTCGGATCCGGAAAACAAGTGGTTTTTCAGCTTCCCCACCCCAGGGAACCTGAATAAATGTTTTCTTTTTGAATTTGAATTCTGTCTCAAAATTTGACTTTTGATGCTGAATTGGATGTTTACCAACAAATGCGATATACGCTCTGGGATAACTCCTCAGGGAGAGGTCGGATCTGGAAAAAAAGTGGTTTTTCGGCTTCCGCACCCCAGGGAACCTGAATAAATGTTTTCTTTTTGAATTTGAATTCTGTGTCAAAATTTGAATTTTGAAGCTGAATTGGATTTTTACCAACAAATGTGAGATTCGCCGTGGGCTAATTCCACAGAGAATGGGTGGGATTCGGAAAACAAATTGTTTTTCAGCTTCCCCACCCGGGGAAACCAGCAATATATGTTTTTTTTTTGTTCTTTTTAAATTTGATATTCTGTCTCAAAATTTGACTTTTGAGGGCTGAATTTGATGTTGACCACCAATGTGAAGATCCGCTCTGGGATAACTCTTCAGGGAGGGTCGGATCCCGTAAAAACAGTGGTTTTTTCTGCTTCCCCATCCCAGGGAACCTGAATAACTGTTCAATATCTTATTTTTGAATTTTGTTTCTGTCTCAAAATTTGACTTTTTGAGGCTGATGTGGGGATGTTTAGACAACAAATTTGAGATAGTGTCCCTGGGCTAACTCCGCTAAAGAGTTCGGAATCGAAAACAAGTTTTTTTCGGTTCCCCATGCCCAGGAGAATCGAATATACATTTGCTTTTTGGAGTTTGACTTCTGTCTCAAAAGTTTGACTTGTGATGCATGAGTTGGGAATGTTTACCAACAAATGTGAGATATGCCCTGGGCCAACTCCTCTGAGAGAGGTCGGATCCGAAAAACAAGTGGTTTTTCGGCTTCCGCACCCCAGGGAACCTGGATAAATGTTTGCTTTTTGAATTTGATTTCTGTCTCAAAATTTGACTTTTGAGGCTGAATTGGATGTTTACCAACAAATGTGAGATATGTCCTGGGCTAACTCCTCTAAGAGAGGTCGGATCCGAAAAACAAGTGGTTTTTCGGATTCCACATCCCAGGAGAATCTGAATATACATTTGCTTTTTGAGTTTGAATTCTGTCTCAAAATTTGACTTTTGATGCTGAATTGGATGTTTACCAACAAATGTGAGATATGCTATGGGATAACTCCTCAGGGAGAGGTCGGATCCAGAAAACAAGTGGTTTTTCAGCTTCCCCACCCCAGGGAACCTGAATAAATGTTTGCTTTTTGAATTTGAATTCTGTCTCAAAATTTGAATTTTGAAGCTGAATTGGATTTTTACCAACAAATGTGAGATGCACCGTGGGCTAATTCCACAGAGAATGGGTGGGATTCGGAAAACAAGTGGTTTTTCAGCTTCCCCACCCCAGGGTAACCTGAATATATGTTTTCTTTTTGAATATCTATTCTGTCTCAAAATTTGAATTTTGAAGCTGAATTGGATGTTTACCAACAAATGTGAGATATGCCCTGGACCAACTCCTCTGAGAGAGGTTGGATCCGAAAAACAAGTGGTTTTTCGGATTCCCCATCCCAGGAGAATCTGAATATATGTTTTCTTTTTGAATTTGAATTCTGTCTCAAAATTTGACTTTTGATGCTGAATTGGATGTTTACCAACAAATGCGATATACGCTCTGGGATAACTCCTCAGGGAGAGGTCGGATCCGGAAAAAAAGTGGTTTTTCGGCTTCCGCACCACAGGGAACCTGAATAAATGTTTTCTTTTTGAATTTGAATTCTGTCTCAAAATTTGAATTTTGAAGCTGAATTGGATTTTTACCAACAAATGTGAGATTCGCCATGGGCTAATTCCACAGAGAATGGGTGGGATTTGGAAAACAAATTGTTTTTCAGCTTCCCCACCCCAGGGGAACCAGAATATATGTTTTCTTTTTGAATTTGAATTCTGTCTCAAAATTTGAATTTTGAAGCTGAATTGGATTTTTACCAACAAATGTGAGATGCGCCGTGGGATAACTCCTCAGGGAGAGGTCGGATCCGGAAAATAAGTGGTTTTTCAGCTTCCCCACCCCAGGGAACCTGAATAAATGTTTGCTTTTTGAATTTGAATTCTGTGTCAAAATTTGAATTTTGAAGCTGAATCGGATGTTTACCAACAAATGTGAGATATGTCCTGGGCTAACTCCTCTAAGAGAGGTCGGATCCGAAAAACAAGTGGTTTTTCGGATTCCCCATCCCAGGAGAATCTGAATATACATTTGCTTTTTGAGTTTGAATTCTGTCTCAAAATTTGACTTTTGATGCTGAATTGGATGTTTACCAACAAATGTGAGATATGCTCTGGGATAACTCCTCAGGGAGAGGTCGGATCCGGAAAACAAGTGGTTTTTCAGCTTCCCCACCCCAGGGAACCTGAATAAATGTTTGCTTTTTGAATTTGAATTCTGTCTCAAAATTTGAATTTTGAAGCTGAATTGGATTTTTACCAACAAATGTGAGATGCACCATGGGCTAATTCCACAGAGAAGGTGTGGGATTCGGAAAACAAGTGGTTTTTCAGCTTCCCCACCCCAGGGGAACCAGAATATATGTTTTCTTTTTTAATTTGAATTCTGTCTCAAAATTTGAATTTTGAAGCTGAATTGGATGTTTACCAACAAATGTGAGATATGCCCTGGGCCAACTCCTCTGAGAGAGGTCGGATCCGAGAAACAAGTGGTTTTTCGGATTCCCCATCCCAGGAGAATCTGAATATATGTTTTCTTTTTGAATTTGAATTCTGTCTCAAAATTTGACTTTTGATGCTGAATTGGATGTTTACCAACAAATGCGATATACGCTCTGAGATAATTCCTCAGGGAGAGGTCGGATCCGGAAAAAAAGTGGTTTTTCGGCTTCCGCACCCCAGGGAACCTGAATAAATGTTTTCTTTTTGAATTTGAATTCTGTCTCAAAATTTGAATTTTGAAGCTGAATTGGATTTTTACCAACAAATGTGAGATGCACCGTGGGCTAATTCCACAGAGAATGGGTGGGATTCGGAAAACAAATTGTTTTTCAGCTTCCCCACCCCAGGGGAACCTGAATATATGTTTTCTTTTTGAATTTGAATTCTGTCTCAAAATTTGACGTTTGAGGCTGAATTGGATGTTTACCAACAAATGTGAGATACGCTCTGGGATAACTCTTCAGGGAGAGGTCGGATCCGGAAAACAAGTGGTTTTTCTGCTTCCCCACCCCAGGGAACCTGAATAAATGTTTGCTTTTTGAATTTGATTTCTGTCTCAAAATTTGAATTTTGAAGCTGAATTGGATGTTTACCAACAAATGTGAGATATGCCCTGGACCAACTCCTCTGAGAGAGGTCGGATCCGAAAAACAAGTGGTTTTTCGGATTCCCCATCCCAGGAGAATCTGAATATACATTTGCTTTTTGAGTTTGAATTCTGTCTCAAAATTTGACTTTTGAGGCTGAATGGGATGTTTACCAACAATGCGATAAACGCCTGGGATAATCACTCAGGGAGAGGTCGGATTCCGAGAAAAAGTGGTTTTTTCGGCTTCCGGCACCCCCAGGGAACCTGAAATAAATGTTTTTCTTTTGATTTGATTACTGTCTCAAATTTTGAATTTTGAAGCTGAATTGTATTTTAATTACCAACAAATGTGAGATTCGCCGTGGGCTAATTCCACAGAGAATGGGTGGGATTCGGAAAACAAATTGTTTTTCAGCTTCCCCACCCCAGGGGAACCAGAATATATGTTTTCTTTTTGAATATGAATTCTGTCTCAAAATTTGAATTTTGAAGCTGAATTGGATTTTTACCAACAAATGTGAGATGCGCAGTGGGATAACTCCTCAGGGAGAGGTCGGATCCGGAAAACAAGTGGTTTTTCAGCTTCCCCACCCCAGGGAACCTGAATAAATGTTTTCTTTTTGAATTTGATTTCTGTCTCAAAATTTGACTTTTGAGGATGTATTGGATGTTTACCAACAAATGTGAGATATGCCCTGGGCTAACTCCTCTGAGAGAGGTCTGATCCGAAAAACAAGTGGTTTTTCGGATTCCCCATCCCAGGAGAATCTGAATATATATTTTCTTTTTCAATTTGAATTCTGTCTCAAAATTTGACTTTTGAGGCTGACTTGGATTTTTACAAACAAATGCGATATACGCTCTAGGACAATTCCTCAGGGAGAGGTTGGATCCGGAAAACAAGTGGTTTTTCAGATGACCCATCCAAGGGGAACCTGAATATACATAAGCTTTTTGAATATGATTTCTGTCTCAAAATTTGACTTTTGAGGCTGAATTGGATGTTTACCAACAAATGTGAGATATGTCCTGGGCTAACTCCTCTAAGAGAGGTCGGATCCGAAAAACAAGTGGTTTTTCGGATTCCCCATCCCAGGAGAATCTGAATATACATTTGCTTTTTGAGTTTGAATTCTGTCTCAAAATTTGACTTTTGATGCTGAATTGGATGTTTACCAACAAATGTGAGATATGCTCTGGGATAACTCCTCAGGGAGAGGTCGGATCCGGAAAACAAGTGGTTTTTAAGCTTCCCCATCCCAGGGAACCTGAATAAATGTTTGCTTTTTGAATTTGAATTCTGTCTCAAAATTTGAATTTTGAAGCTGAATTGGATTTTTACCAACAAATGTGAGATGCACCGTGGGCTAATTCCACAGAGAAGGTGTGGGATTCGGAAAACAAGTGGTTTTTCAACTTCCCCACCCCAGGGGAACCTGAATATATGTTTTCTTTTTGAATATCTATTCTGTCTCAAAATTTGAATTTTGAAGCTGAATTGGATGTTTACCAACAAATGTGAGATATGCCCTGGGCCAACTCCTCTGAGAGAGGTCGGATCCGAAAAACAAGTGGTTTTTCGATTCCCCAATCCCCAGGATAATCTGATTATTTTTTCTTTTTTGAATTTGAATTCTGTCTCCAAAATTTGACTTTTGATGCGGAATGGTTTTACCAACAATCGATATACGCTCTGGGATAGCTCCTCAGGGAGAGGTCGGATCCGAAAAACAAGTGGTTTTTCGGCTTCCGCACCCCAGGGAACCTGAATAAATGTTTTCTTTTTGAATTTGAATTCTGTCTCAAAATTTGAATTTTGAAGCTGAATTGGATTTTTACCAACAAATGTGAGATTCGCCATGGGCTAATTCCACAGAGAATGGGTGGGATTCGGAAAACAAATTGTTTTTCAGCTTCCCCACCCCAGGGGAACCAGAATATATGTTTTCTTTTTGAATTTGAATTCTGTCTCAAAGTTTGACTTTTGAGGCTGAATTGGATGTTTACCAACAAATGTGAGATATGTTCTGGGATAACTCCTCAGGGAGAGGTCGGATCCGGAAAACAAGTGGTTTTTCTGCTTCCCCACCCCAGGGAACCTGAATAAATGTTTGCTTTTTGAATTTGATTTCTGTCTCAAAATTTGACTTTTTAGGCTGAATTGGATGTTTACCAACAAATGTGAGATATGTCCTGGGCTAACTCCTCTAAGAGAGGGCGGATCCGAAAAACAA
>JALGBA010001443.1:0-20967 GCA_023970755.1 Azemiops feae
TTCATACGGAGTGTTTGGTTGGGTCGGTGGGCCACCCTGATGTTATGCGGCGCTAATATGCGAGCCGTTGCCTCTGACACCCCCTGGACGTAAGGTATCGTTGTCCAGGATATTGTCCCTAGGTCCTCTGGTGCTCTACGGGGTTCCTGGCGCTTACTATATCTTTGGACAAAACTGGCCGGGTAGCCGTTCCACCTGCATACCTGGTGGAGATGGGCACGTTCCACTTGCTTGGCCTTTTTGGTACTGCAATGCGTATCTATACGTGCAAATAACGTCCGAATGCATGCGATCTTGTGGGCTGCCGGGTGGTTGCTCGTGTAATGCAGCATCCTGTAGGTATGGGTCGCTTTCCTGTATACAGTTGTGTGGAGGGTGCCGTTGGCTTGGCGCGTGACTAATACGTCCAGAAAGGCCAAACTACCGTTGGCTTCCTCCTCCGCTGTAAATTGTATGTCCGGGAACACCGCATTCAATCTTTCCATAAAGGCAGCTTTTTCAGTCCGTTTAACGATAGCGAACGTATCGTCCACATATCTGGCCCAAAATTCTGGGTGGTAAACGGCCATTGCCTTAGCCTCCAGGCACTGTAGGACTGCCTCAGCGATAACACCCGAGATGGGAGACCCCATCGGCGTGCCCTTGATTTGTTCATACATCGTGTCCTGGAACGTGAAATGTGTTCTCAGACACAACTGCAGCAGTTTGATGACGTCTTCCATCTTAAGGGAACCATGACTTTGCAATCCCTTTAGCTGTAATAGATCTTTTATAGTTGAAACAGCCAGCTCTTGTGGGATAGATGTGAACAACGACGTCACATCAAATGAAATCATGGTCTCATCATCTTGTATTCTCACTGCTTTGAGTCTCTGTAGGAACTCCTGCGACGATTTTACTGTGGTTGTACCATCCTCTACTAGATGCTGTAGCCGCTGACTTAGCCATCTAGCCAGGCCAAACATTGGTGTACCCCTAAACGCCACAATGGGTCTTAAAGGGATCCCCTCTTTGTGTATTTTTGGCAAGCCGTAGAATCTCGCCATTGCCGAGTCCCTAGGCCGTATGGCCCTCAGCTCTTCTTCATTCATTCCCCCCCGTCTTTTAAGCCTATCCATGATTTTATTGAGCTGATTCTTCATGGACGTTGTAGGGTCTATCTTGGTCACTCTATATGCACTGGTGTCGTTTAGTAGGGACTGGGCCTTGCTGTTATATGTGGCCCTGTCCATGACAACCGTGGCCCTGCCCTTATCTGCCGGTAGGATCACAATGGATTTGTCCTTCCGTAGCTCCTCTAGGGCCTTCCTCTCCCCTGCTGGTAAGACGTGGTGTTGTTTGTGGTTCATGGGGGCAATTACGGTCAGCCAGGACGGATGGCCCTATCACACGGTCAATGAGTAAGCAGTTAGGCTAGCAAGGTTTATAAAAGTAATTTCCACCCCAAAACTTTACTCTGAGGACGCTGGCAGAGGACCAGCGAAAGCTAAGTTGTTTTAATATTGTAAATAGTTGTTTTTATTGTTTTAAACTTTTTAACAATAAACAGCTGGTTTATATTTCTCCCGGAGATCGAGGACTGTGTTATTGAACAGATATGCCCGGGATTCATATTTTTGCAGTTATCAAAGACATTTACGGAAGAGCAGTATTGCTCCAAGCCAGGAGGTGGGAGAACCTTGCCAAACGGGAGGCCGTTAATTACCGAAAATTGGCCTTCCTACATGATTGCATCCGCAATGACTTGCCACCCAAATCCTTGCGTAGGAGGCCGGTGGTGAACTCCATAGAAGCACAGATGGCAGTCCGGCAATTCCAGCGCCGGACTATACGTGCCTTAATTAATGACCACCACAGGCGCATTAATACTGGGTTGCCCAGGATTCGGAGGTGCCAGGAGCTCTGCCGATCCACACTGGCACAGCAGCATTATGAGACCCTCAACCGGCACATATATGAAACCACACAGAGGGCACGCCAGCAAAAGACTGAAACGCTCCAGAGAAAGATGGAGACCCTAAAAAGAGCACATAATTACAACCACAATTCCGGACTGGTCCATAATGTGTCATCAAGAGGCCTCACTGATGAGGAAACCAGGCTACTACAATGGGATACGGGCCTTAATCTGATGGATGCCCAACCCATTGATTTCATCGCAGCCGTGGAACCTACAATACAAAACATGGTTACTAACGACGCAGAAAAAAACTCTATAAGGCAGCGGGTCACGGGGCTACTCATGAACCACAAACAACACCACGTCTTACCAGCAGGGGAGAGGAAGGCCCTAGAGGAGCTACGGAAGGACAAATCCATTGTGATCCTACCGGCAGATAAGGGCAGGGCCACGGTTGTCATGGACAGGGCCACATATAACAGCAAGGCCCAGTCCCTACTAAACGACACCAGTGCATATAGAGTGACCAAGATAGACCCTACAACGTCCATGAAGAATCAGCTCAATAAAATCATGGATAGGCTTAAAAGACAGGGGGGAATGAATGAAGAAGAGCTGAGGGCCATACGGCCTAGGGACTCGGCAATGGCGAGATTCTACGGCTTGCCAAAAATACACAAAGAGGGGATCCCTTTAAGACCCATTGTGGCGTTTAGGGGTACACCAATGTTTGGCCTGGCTAGATGGCTAAGTCAGCGGCTACAGCATCTAGTAGAGGATGGTACAACCACGGTAAAATCGTCGCAGGAGTTCCTACAGAGACTCAAAGCAGTGAGAATACAAGATGATGAGACCATGATTTCATTTGATGTGACGTCGTTGTTCACATCTATCCCACAAGAGCTGGCTGTTTCAACTATAAAAGATCTATTACAGCTAAAGGGATTGCAAAGTCATGGTTCCCTTAAGATGGAAGACGTCATCAAACTGCTGCAGTTGTGTCTGAGAACACATTTCACGTTCCAGGACACGATGTATGAACAAATCAAGGGCACGCCGATGGGGTCTCCCATCTCGGGTGTTATCGCTGAGGCGGTCCTACAGTGCCTGGAGGCTAAGGCAATGGCCGTTTACCACCCAGAATTTTGGGCCAGATATGTGGACGATACGTTCGCTATCGTTAAACGGACTGAAAAAGCTGCCTTTATGGAAAGATTGAATGCGGTGTTACCGGACATACAATTTACAGCGGAGGAGGAAGCCAACGGTAGTTTGGCCTTTCTGGACGTATTAGTCACGCGCCAAGCCAACGGCACCCTCCACACAACTGTATACAGGAAAGCGACCCATACCGACAGGATGCTGCATTACACGAGCAACCACCCGGCAGCCCACAAGATCGCATGCATTCGGATGTTATTTGCATGTATAGATACGCATTGCAGTACCAAAAAGGCCAAGCAAGTGGAACGTGCCCATCTCCACCAGGTATGCAGGTGGAACGGCTACCCGGCCAGTTTTGTCCAAAGATATAGTAAGCGCAAGGAACCCCGTAGAGCACCAGAGGACCTAGAGACAATATCCTGGACAACGATACCTTACGTCCAGGGGGTGTCAGAGGCAACGGCTCGCATATTAGCGCCGCATAACATCAGGGTGGCCCACCGACCCAACCAAACACTCCGTATGAAAACGATGCGCCCTAAGGAACCACTGCCAGAGGAGGAAAAATCATCGGTGGTCTATAGGGTGCACTGCAAGGATTGCCAGTGTAATTACACGGGAGAGACGGCCAAACGGATAAAAACCAGGGTACATGAACACAAATTGGCCGTCAAAAGGCAGGAGCAGTATTCCCAAATATGGACGCATATGGGGAATAATGGACACTCATTTGACTTCATGGGGGCAAAAGCCATCGCCCAGGATGCCTCCAAAGGAGGGCGCCTACTGAAGGAGGCCTGGTTCTCAGATGCGGGCTCGATTAATCGACACGTAGAATTGCCCCCGGCATATCAGACATTAAAAGCATATCTGGACGTGCGGCCCGGAATGGCCAATGGGGGGGCAGTGAGGATGCCAGACCTAGCCGCGCGACCCAAAACGCGTGTGGGGGTGGGGGTGGAAGGCGCATCAGGTGCGATGACACCAGGAAGGATAAGATCGGTAAGGAAGGGAGAGGGTGGAACTGAGGGCGAGGCAGCAGGTGGCTCAGCTGAGCTTAGGCAGATGAGGCAGAAGGATAGGATGCGGCTGTGCATGCGCACACCCAGGCATGCAGAAAGATTGGAAGGAATAGGACCCAGGGGGATAGATAATGGAAGGCAGGTACAGCGGATGGTTCAAAGGGATAAGAAGGAGGGGGGGAAGGTGAGGCAGTTGGCTAACGCACCAACGGCAGCAACATTAGGAAGGATAGGATCTGCAAGGATGAGAGGAGGTGCATTCAGGAGTGAGCCGGCAGATAGCCCAGCTGATCGTAGGCAGACGAGGCAGAGGGACGGGATACGGCTGTGCGCACGCACATCCAAGCGCGGAAGGAAATCGGAGGAAATAGCACTAATAGGGATAGATAGTGGAAGACAGGAACAACGGGCAGACAAACGGGATGGAAAGGAGGGGAGCGGCAATGGGAAGGCATCTAAGACACCGGATCTGGGTGTAAGGCCCAGAACGAGTACAGGGGAGCAGCTGGAAAGCAAGCCAACGGCGGCAACGCCAGGAAGGAGGGGATTGACAAGGATGGGAGGGAGGAAGGTTGGAGAACTGGAGTGCAAAAAAGAGGAGGCGGGACAATTAAGGCAATTACGGTCAGCCAGGACGGATGGCCCTATCACACGGTCAATGAGTAAGCAGTTAGGCTAGCAAGGTTTATAAAAGTAATTTCCCCCCCAAAACTTTACTCTGAGGACGCTGGCAGAGGACCAGCGAAAGCTAAGTTGTTTTAATATTGTAAATAGTTGTTTTTATTGTTTTAAACTTTTTAACAATAAACAGCTGGTTTATATTTCTCCCGGAGATCGAGGACTGTGTTATTGAACATATATATATATATATATATATATATATATATAAAATTCTTTTCCCAGGTTCCATTTCTGCAAACTGTTTCCATTCAACAGCAGTTTCTCATTTTCATGATTCCCTCTTTTCAGACTACTGCTAATAACGCTGACAGTCTTCTTGTATGAATTAAACACAAACTGGCATTTCATTGCAGCTCAATATTACAGTGCTTAATTTGCAGTGAATATAATTATCTTGGTGTTTTATCGAACCAAGTTTTTGCTCGATGTGGTTTTGCAAGTTAAATGTTACATTTCCAGAAACAGAGAGCCACTTATGCTGAATCCTTGCATTCTTGCATTAAATTATTTCATGCCAGTGGTTGGTTCAGAGAAATAACAGTCTAAGAATTACATTGCAGTCCAAAAATTACAATTTAATTATTTTCCAAAACTGTTTCTCTATGTAACTGGATGCATCACCATTAATCTGTCCTCCTTCTCCTTCTCCTTCTCCTTCTCCTTCTCCTTCTCCTTCTCCTTCTCCTTCTCCTTCTCCTTCTCCTTCTCCTTCTCCTTCTCCTTCTCCTTCTCCTTCTTCTTCTTCTTCTTCTTCTTCTTCTTCTTCTTCTTCTTCTTCTTCTTCTTCTTCTTCTTCTTCTTCTTCTTCTTCTTCTTCTTCTTCTCCTTCTCTTCTTCTTCTCCCGCTTCTCCTTCTCTCTCTCTTCTTCTTCTCCTTCTTCTCCTTCTTCTTCTCCTTCTCCTTCCTCCTTCTTCCTTCTCCTTCTCCTTCTCCTGCGCCTTCTCCTTCGCTCCGCCGCCGCCGCCCGCCGCCGCCTTCTCGTCTGCTCCTTCGCCTTCTCCTTCTCCTTCTCCTGTCTCCTTCTCCTTCTCCTTCTTCTTCCCTCCTTCTCCTTCTCCTTCTCCTCCTCCTCCTCCTCCTTCTCCTCCTTCTCCTTCTTCTCCTTCTCCTTCTCCTTCTCCTCCTCTCTCCTCTCTCCTCTCTCCTCTCTCCTCTCTCCTCTCTCCTCTCTTTTTCTTCTTTCTTCTTTCTCCCTCTTTCCCTTTCCCCTTCCCCTTCTTGGAAAACTCTATTTTCCAACTGAAACAACTGGAATTTTGCCAGTGATCCCCCCTCATCGGACAAATAACTGGTTTCTAAAGTCTGCCACCAAAGTCAAATTGCATCACATGTAACACTGCATATACCAGGGGATAAGAGGATCTTCACGGTCACCTTTTTCTGGAGCTCACAATACTTCCTCTAAATAAATATGATGAATTAAATTCCTAGCTATCAAGAGTTGCTACTTGAACAGGAGCCTGAGATATTTTGATGTGCTTTAAAAAAAAATACGGAAGGAAATGCTTTCATACTTGAGAGCGTGGGTGGAAATGAAATTCTTGCCTTCTACAAGGGTTTTGAAAGTGTAACCCATTAATAACCTCTATTAATCGGAACCTTGACTTCCCCAATACCATTGTGTCTGTCACATTCAGACAGCTATATCAGTTCAAGATTGGATTCCTCCTCATAAATTGCATTTCTACTTAATCCTTGAAGTTGTATTGCTATTCGCCAGCTAAGCCTCTGAACGTGAAATGATCACCATCAAAATCAAACAGTGTGAAGGCTGAATTAAAGTTCCTTTCCCTTCAAAATGCATCTTGGCTGGTTCTTAATTTGTTACATTCTTGTCTGATTGAATGCAGTCAATGCAATATTAAGTTAAGTGAAACCACACCATTGAGGACTTGCTAAGTAGCTCATTCAGTATATACTGTTTTTTATTGCCTCTAGTGATCCTTTTAGGGATATTAAGGGTCAAAACATTGCAGGGTTTTAGCCAGAATATCAGCATTCTGTTTTTTAATCTCTCCTTTCCTCTCCTTCTCTTCCCATCCCATCCCTTCCTCTGATATCTTCCTTTCCTTTCCTTTCCTTTCCTTTCCTTTCCTTTCCTTTCCTTTCCTTTCCTTTCCTTTCCTTTCCTTTCCTTTCCTTTCCTTTCCTTTCCTTTCCTTTCCTTTCCTTTCCTTTCCTTTCATTTTTCTATCTCCCTTTCCTTTCCTTTCCTTTCCTTTCCTTTCCTTTCCTTTCCTTTCCTTTCCTTTCCTTTCCTTTCCTTTCCTTTCCTTTCCTTTCCTTTCCTTTCCTTTCCTTTTCTTTCCTTTCCTTCCCTTCCCTTCCCTTCCCTTCCCTTCCCTTCCTTTCCTTTCCTTTCCTTTCCTTTCCTTTCCTTTCCTTTCTGCAAGGAGCTTACTGGAAGGAGGTTGAGGGGTTGGTGAACTGGTGTAAAGAAAACAGCCTAGTTTTAAATACAAGAAAAACCAAAGAGATCATTGTTGATTTCAGAAAAGGCAGGCACAGCCACACTTCTCTGTGCATTAATGATTCTCCTGTGGAGATGGTTACCAGCATCAAATTCCTGGGTGTGCAGCTAATGAGTAGGCTGACTTGGTCGCTAAACAGTGAGAAACTGGTGAAGCGGGCACAGCAGCGCCTGCATTTTCTGCGCCGCATGAGAAAAGCACATCTTCCTTCCCCTGTCCTGACCACTTTCTACAGGGGGACAATCGATAGCATCCTGTCATACAGCATCACAGTCTGGTTTGGAGGCATCACTGCTTCAGACAGGAAGGCAGTGCAGAGAGTGGTGAGGATGGCCGAAAAGATCATTGGCAGTTCCCTCCCTACCATCCAGGACATAGCACAGAAGCGTTGCTTGAGCAGGGCCCGCAAGATTTTCTGGGACACTACACATCCTCTCCACAACCTGTTTTCCCTGTTACCTTCTGGGAGGAGGCTTCGTGTTATCCGTAGCAGAACATCCAGATTCAGCCATAGTTTCATTCCATACAGCATTAACCTTGCGAACTCTCAAACTTCCTCCCTGCGTTATATATTCAAGATGGACAGTATTTAATATTTATTTGCTATGTATATGTAGGGATGTGGGTCTATATATATGTTGTACATAGTATGTTTAGGTGTGTGTCATGTATATGTTTCACTTTGAGAGCGGGCAACTAAATTTCATTATTTTATGTGTGCCATTGTGCCCACAATATAAAAAATGACAATAAAGGTTATTTATTTATTTATTTATTTATTTATTTATTTCCTTTCCTTTCCTTTCCTTCCCTTCCCTTCCCTTCCCTTCCCTTCCCTTCCCTTTCCTTTCCTTCCCTTCCCTTCCCTTCCCTTCCCTTCCCCATTCGTTCCATTTCCCTTCCTTTGTAGCTAATTTGTTGCTGTTCAAAACTGTAAATTTTTTGCACATTTTATGTTCTCTTGAAAAGGTTACTGCTTATAGACACGCGAACTGACCTTCAAGTGCTAAAATACATATAGCACTTGCTTTAGGACAGTGATTAAATGATAGCCATTTATAAGGTGGGAGGGAGGAAAAAGCTTTCCACAGGAGGGCTCCTTGTTCTATTATTTATTGTTGTTGAAATTGGCTTTCTTTTTCTTTTTTCTTTTTCTTTAAAAAAAAACCTAGATATTTTTAATGTCAAGGGAGCAATTTCCAGCAACTGTCACTAGAGTGCACCATTTTTCCTGCTGTAAATATTTCACATGTCATGTTGTTTCACACACATTCAAAAGAGGGGGGGGGAAACGTGAAAATCCACTTTTCCTATCTTTTTTTTTTTTTCCCAGTGAAGGATCCTTTTGCCTTCCCACTCACAATGATTCTCTCACTTTTATTTCTCGGGATAGTCCATGCTGCTCTTCCCTAATCCCCATTGGTATTCGTTTCTGGTGTAACCTTCTTCTGTGCTACTCATATTGTAGCTCCTGGCTGATGTCACAGCTGATCATTGTCATCAGAGCGGGGTTTGGGAAGGTCTGCCAAGTCAAACAGTCTGGTTTCAGCTAGAGGCCACAACAAAATCAACCTCCACACACAGGGAGAGTGCAGCAAAAAAAAGAGAAAAGATCATAAAATATAAACATGGTGAAGGGCTCTGTAACTGGAACAAAAAGAAATTGTTTAGCCTAACTATTGCTGTCTCGCTTTTGTAATCAGTGTTTGCGTCCGGGACAAATTTCATGCAAGTGTGGGAAACATGTTGTTGAAGGAAAAGTCTTCATCATGGTTCAGTCCAAGCCGGGGATAAATAACATGGCAACTGCTTTAGAAAGGAGGTTGCAGTTTATTGAAGAGGAGAGCCAGACAGGAAGATGGCTCTGGAAAAAAGAGAGAAAGCACATGTAGGGAGTGGGTTTTTATACCCTCTGGAGCCTTTTGTTTGGAGTTGTTTCCTGTTCCTATTTGAGGCTTTGTATTTCCTGTGTCATGTATTCTGACCTGAGTCTGGGTGTGCCCTTTGGCATCTGTGAGCTAATCCTATTATGTCCTGTCTTAGAGTTTGGGTGGGGTATGTAGATTTTAGGTGTCTTTGTCTTCTTAATCTTCTAGCTTCAACTTTCCTGAATGGTTTACATCTGCATTTCTATAGAGCTGGTTTCTGCTTGTGGGAGGGAGATCTGGGGCCATTAAGAAAAGCTGGGCATGCTTTTCTGCCTCTTTAAGATCCTTTGAAGAAATATATTTTCCTGCCCTTCCTTCTCTGGGTGGCTGACTTCCCACAATGTACATCATGGACTGGTACCAGGCCATGGCATGCCAGCAACCAGTCTGCACAAACAAGCAAAGCCCCATTTGCGGGATGCAGGCAGTACACAAAACCACACACTCTCCAATCCGCGGAAAAACCTCTCTCCACGGAACCGGTCCCTGGTGCCCAAAAGGTTGGGGACCTCCAATGTACATGGATGGGATGTACTGAAGGAGGGAATAAGGGAGTGTACAGGAATGATGGATGCCTTCCTTATGATGTAATGGCTCTGCCGTCTGATTTTCATTGGTTAACAAACCTTATAAAGCAATGCTACTAACTTTCTAAGGTGTGGCACTTCTGGACGTAACCCTGCCAGCATTCCAGATCGTCTGCCACCCAGCCATCTTATTTGATCAAATAAAGAGCTGTCTAAGAAGTCTCCACTTGGCTTATCTGATTAGATTGCTATGGTATCTCAAGTTCAAGTAAGGGCCAGGGACCTTACAATAGGAAAAGAAAATGTGTTATGTGTTTCCTAAGAAACAAACTAGTGACAGATTTTATCTTCCTGGGCTCTAAGATCACCACAGATGGGGACTGCAGCCAAGAAATTAAAAGACGCTTGCTCCTGGGGAGGAAAGTTATGGCAAATTTAGACAGCATACTAAAAAGCAGAGACATCACCCTGCCAACAAAAGTGCGTATAGTCAAGGCCATGGTTTTCCCAGTTGCAATGTATGGCTGTGAAAGTTGGACCATAAGAAAAGCTGAGCGCCAAAGAATTGAGGCCTTTGAACTATGGTGCTGGAAGACTCCTGCGAGTCCCTTGGACTGCAAGGCGATCAAACCGGTCAGTCCTAGAGGAGATCAACCCTGACTGCTCCTTAGAAGGCCAGATACTGAAGTTGAAACTCAAGTACTTGGGCCACCTAATGAGAAGGAAGGACTCACTGGAGAAGAGCCTAATGCTGGGAAAGATGGAGGGCAATAGAAGAAGGGGACGACAGAGAATGAGGTGGCTGGATGGAGTCCCTGAAGCAGTAGGCGTGAGCTTCAATGGGCTCCAGAAGATGGTAGAGGACAGGAAGGCCTGGAGGAATGTTGTCCATGGGGTCGCGATGGGTCGGACACGACTTCGCAACTAACAACAAAAAAGAAACAAACAAACAGGCATTTCTTGGAAGAAACTGATAACACTTAAGCATGTTTGCAGTACACCTCACAAAACGAGAGAAGTCTAAAACACACGTTTGGCTTTTGACCTGAGTTAGGCCTTGCTTTGGTTTGGGGGGGGGGAGAAATCCCTTAACTTCAAACCATGCCTAAGTTTGCAGGTAGCACACACCTGCCCCCCTTTTTTAAAGCAGCTGTGTCTTTTCGAAGGTTGGTGTGGCTGGGCTGTCGTCTGCAAATAACCTCTGATTCTGGAAAAGAGGTAGCTGTTTTAAAGAGTGAGGGGGCGACTTGCTGGCTACATTTGCACGACAATCCACTTTAAAATGATTTGTTTGGAAACTGAACTCAAAATAGGGTGAGCTGCAGTTCACCAAATTTTATGCCTTTTAATAAAGTTTGTTAGTCTGAAAAGATTCTGCCAGTCTCCTGATTTTTAATCAACATAAGCTATCATGGCTCTTCTCCCATTATCTCATCTGTCTGTCTGTCCGTCCGTCCATCCGCCTGCCTGCCTCTGTGTGTCTGTCAACTCTCTCTCTCTCTCTCTCTCTCTCCCTACATACCTACCTACCTACCTACCTACCTACCTATCATCTACCTATCTCTCTAGCTCTCTGTTATCTCTCTCTCTCTCTGTTATTCTATCACTGTATCTCATATCCATCTACCTATCATCTATCTATCATCTACCTATCTCTTTAGCTCTGTTATCTCTCTCTCTCTCTCTCTGTTATTCTATCACTGTATCTCATATCCATCTACCTATCATCTATCTATCATCTACCTATCTCTTTAGCTCTCTGTTATCTCTCTCACTCACTCACTCACTCACTCACTCACTCAGTCTGTCTGTCTGTCTGTCTGTCTGTCTATCTATCTATCATTGATACTTCATAAAAAAAACTGGATACATTCATTCACAATCTCATTTGATTTCTTTTCTTAAGAGGGAAATGAGACAATTTTCAGCTTCAATATATATTTGACAGCAATATTCATATATCTGCCTTTTAGATAGAGCTGTCTTTTAATGAAATGACTCCGGAAAATGCAACTATCCCCCTGCATCTTTCTTAATCAGTTCGTACTGTTATCGTAGCATGCTTGTCAAGCTCTAAATCTATCATTTGCCAATGTATAATTTGTTTCTCCGTGTTGTGATGTCCTGGTAGCTGCATAAATATTGGCAGCCAAGAAATGCATGTTATAATTTGACGCGCGCACATGAGATGCATGCACATACTCCCTCTCAGTCTCTCTCTTACCCAGTGCAAACTCTGCACATCTCAGAAGCTCTGAAAAGTAACAGAAGGGTCCATCAAAAGTTGAGTTTGGAGATATAGCTGCATTTATGAATCTTTGAATCAGGAAAAACATGGCAGGTGCTAATTTATTTAAGAATCAGTAGAGGAATGGACTTTGACTTGCCTCTGAAGCTAAGCTTCACTTCTTTTTTTTACAGGTCAATTCCACGAAGTTAGCAGAAGCAACTAAGAACTTGATTACATAGTAGTGAAAAGTGGGCACAAGCAAGCTACGTTGTGTCTTAGGTAGACAGTCCTTTTACCCTTCTCCTTGTCCTTCTTCTCCTTCTCCTTGTTCTTCTCCTTCTCCTTGTTCTTCTCCTTCTCCTTGTTCTTGTCCTTCTCCTTCTCCTTTTCCTTGTTCTTGTCCTTCTCCTTGTCCTTCTTGTTGTTCTTGTCCTTCTCCTTGTTCTTGTCCTTCTCCTTGGTCTTCTCATTGTTCTTGCCTTCTCCTTGTCCTTGTCCTTCTCCTTGTCCTTGTCCTTCTCCTTGTCCTTCTCCTTGTTCTTGTCCTTCTCCTTGTTCTTGTCCTTCTCTTTGTCCTTGTCCTTCTCCTTGTTCTTGTCCTTCTCCTTCTCCTTCTCCTTGTTCTTGTCCTTCTCCTTCTCCTTCTCCTTCTCCTTCTCCTTGTCCTTGTTCTTCTCCTTGTCCTTGTCCTTGTTCTTGTCCTTGTTCTTGTCTTTGTCCTTGTCCTTCTCCTTGTTCTTGTTCTTGTCCTTCTCCTTGTTCTTGTTCTTGTTCTTGTCCTTCTCCTTGTTCTTCTCCTTCTCCTTATCTTTGTCCTTCTCCTTCTCCTTGTTCTTGTCCTTCTCTTTGTCCTTCTCCTTCTCCTTCTCCTTCTCCTTGATCTTGTCCTTCTCCTTCTCCTTGTTCTTGTCCTTGTCCTTTTCCTTTTCCTTTTCCTTTTCCTTTTCCTTGTTCTTGTCCTTCTCCTTCTCCTTCTCCTTCTCCTTCTCCTTCTCCTTCTCCTTCTCCTTCTCCTTCTCCTCTTCCTTGTCCTCCTCCTCCTCCTTCTTTGGGATTTTTGCATGTAGTTTGTTTAGAAGATGCAGGAATGTCCTAGAAGTTCATAACTCCCTAAAAATCTCATGTGTCAATCATTCGGTAAAACAGGACAAAATTAAGCAGCTTCTTTCACTCTTGGTCTGTAGGTCTCCATGGATAGAGAAAAATATTGTCCCTTTCTCTGTTAAGAAAGGAAATAAAGGGATTCTGAAGCCAGAACTTTGAGTAATGGAGGTTGGCAGATGCTATCCGAAGATGGAAAGCAGAAACCATCATACATTAAGCAGACATAAATACCCAATGGAAGGAATAGAGTACAGGTAGGCAGTCTGGTGCTCACAAATGAAGGCAAATTTACAGGTCCCAGGATAATGTTGCAGGATCCAATCTGGGTCGGTCTCTGGGATCACAGGTTTATCTTCTGAGCTTTGGGACTCGTGCTGTAGCCCATCTTCAGGGAACTTTTCTCTGGCAGAATGTGTGTTCTGTCCCAGCCTACATGAATCCTTGTTAAGCTCACAAGGAGAAACCCCTCTTCCAACAAGCAGGCTGGAAACGCAGGAAAAAACCAATCCCCTTTTATTATTCACAGACCTGAGTCCATGTCCAAGGCAAACAAACACAGTTCACAGAAACTCGATCCTCAACACGAACGGTTGACTTCGGCAACCAGCACCTCCCAGACCTTCCCTTTTATTATGCAGCCAAGGCGTGGCTTCCTAATGCCTTCTCCTTTGCCTTTGGAGCAGCCCCATTGCATCCCTCTGTCCTACTGTCTTTTCTTGCCGATGCTTTCGTGCATCCTGGATATCTCCCAGCTGTGATTCATCACTGTCCAACTCAGGTTCTCAGCACGAGTAGAGGGGCCAGGCTCCTCATCAGACTGTAAATCTTGGAGCTCCTCAGAGCCTTCCTCCTCCTCTGATGTCACTCCAGGACCCTCCCCCTCCTCCTCTGATTCCTCAGACTCAGCTGCCAGGTCCACTGGCTGGCGAGGAATCACAACAGTGTGGTGCTTTTCAGATGCCTCAATCTTCAGTTACCATTAGTCCTAGCCATCATGAGCAGTGAAAAGGAATGATAGAGCTTTTATTCCAGCAACTGGAAAGAATAAACCAATATTTCCTAACTTCTAAATACATATAATTTTGAGGAGTCCTTGGTGCTCTCTGCTGTTTTCCTGCAGACCTTTCATTACTCAGACTAACATGAGCATTGCCACTGATGGTAGCAACGCATTAGGTAAATAAGTAGGTTGCAGGTTCGAAGTAAATAAGGACTAGGTCCTTGGTCCTCTCTAAGCTTGTGGGGGGTTTTTAGTTTTTTTTTGCAGACGTTTCATTACCTAAACTAGGTAACATCATCAGAACTCATGAGTGCACTAATAATGTTATTTAGTTTGGGTAATAGAAGGTCTGCAAGAAAACAATCAAGGACTCCTCATTTCAACCCTCAGCTACGAATATTGTCGTGTGTTGGTTTATAATTGTCCTTTATCATTTTTCTGAGCAATCACTGTGATAACTATGGAATTCTGGAAGCTGACGTCCACAAAACTAGAGGAACATCCAGACTAGGAGACACTGGAATAAGACTTTTAAAACCTTTGTGGTTTCCAGTTTTTCTTTATTACTCCGGGGAAAATTTATAGTATTAGCTAAGATGGAAGAGATAACATATATAGACAGAGTGCTGGAGTTGGATTTGGAAAATAGCCTAGAAATCATTAAATGTGTTTTACATAATATATCTTGAGGGATGATTAAAGGTTAAAAAATTGTGAGCTGATTCACAGCTCCTTAGAAGATAAATTATACATAATAATATATACATTAAAAACAGGACTTGCATGGTGTTAAAAGTATCAATATGACACCATAATGCTTGAACTAGCTTGAACTAATGTGTATAATTCCTCCCTCCAATAACTAAATAACTAAATAAACCATCACCACCAACTATTCCATTCCAATTTAGAACTGTCAAGACCTGTAATCAAGGCTATATAGTTTACAAACATCTGCATAATTAAATTAAAAACCATATTCCTCTCTAGCCAAGTTAAATAAATCTGACGGGTGAAAAAGTGCTTTGGGCTATAATTATCTTAAAGAATTTGGATGGTAAACTGTTGGAATGGAATCTAATTTTTCCCCCTTCAAACATATACAGGTATGTCTCTGAAGGTTTCCCATTTTAACACCTGTATAATTAAACTGAAATATAATGAAAGTCAAATAGATAGCACATCTATTATCACATAGCTGCAGCAGTTACAGATTAGATGTTTTACAGGGGGGAAAAAAAGAAGAAGAAGAATGTTAACTGAACATATTCCGCTTCTAAACCTCTGATTACTGGAACAATAGAAAATGACATTTTTAAGCTGCAGAAGTGAAGAGAGAGAAGTTATATAATGGATCTCGTAAAGGTTCTAATTTCCCATTAAAATAAAATTGTTTCCTAAAAACTGAAATTTGAACAGGAGCATTAAGTGGGGACAGGGGGTATGCAGTAAAAATAAATATACCAATAAAACAGAATATTTGTACTTCAGGGTTGATGCTCTCTGAGCTTGGTGGTTTTCTTGAAGACATTTTGTAACCCAACTAGGTAACCTCATCAGTGCACTAGTTATTTATCGTTACCTACTTGGGTAATGAAATGTCTGCAAAAAAAACCACCAAGCTCAGAAAGCATCAAAGACTCCGCAGTTTTTTGTTTTTTTGTTTGTTTTAAATGATGACAACCTTATTTTTATTTTTCTAATTCCCTCTGTGGATGGCCATGAATTTGAGATAAGCTTTCATTGCCATTGCTTTGGGTGTTTAATTTTCCTGGCTTTCTCAGGTGAACAGTTATTCCAAAGTTATTCCAAATTTGTTTTTCTGAATAATCAAAAAATTGCATTGTTTACTTATTTATTTAGCAAATTTATATGGCTGCCCATCTCATGCAAAGTGACTGGGTAATGACCACATTACAAAAAAAAAAAAGATGTTGAGACTTTGGAAAAAGTGCAGAGAAGAGCAACTAAGATGATTAAAAGCCTGGAGACTAAAACATACAAAGAACGGTTGCAGGAACTGGGTATGTCTAGTTTAATGAAAAGAAGGATTAGGGGTGACATGATAGTAGCGTTCCAATAACTGAGGGGCTGCCACAAAGAAGAGGGGGGGGTCAACTTATTTTCCAAACCACCAGAAGGCAGGACAAGAAGGAACGGATGGAAACTCATCAAGGAAAGAAGCAACCTGGAATTAAGGAGAAAGTTCCTAACAGTGAGAACAATTAACCAGTGGAACAGCTTGCCACCAGAAGTTGTAGGTGCTTCATCACTGGAGGTTTTTAAGAAGAGTCTGAAATGGTATAAGATCTCCTGCTTGTGGAGGGGGTTGGACTAGAAGACCTCCAAGATCCCTTCCAGTTCTATTCTGATTGATTGATTGACTGCTTTAGAAAAAATGACCCACCCGCTAAAAATATGGAGGCATTTAAACAAACAAACAAACAAATGCATAAGCAAAAATAGCCCACCTTCGTAGAAAATAATTGCATTCTTTTTTTTTACAAGCAGTATGGAATGCTAATAGGATAAACCCACAGACAATTATCACCGGGATCTGGAAATCTATTTTGGACCAAACGGCGAGAAAGCCCCAAAGAAATAAAAGACAAAATCATTTGAAATTTAAAAAGAAAAGAAAAGAAACAGTGCCCAGGAATCTCAGAATTCATTGTAGAATGTTATTTCCTGTCACTCCCCTAGGTATTAAATGTATCGTGGAAACCAAGAAATACTATCAAAAAGTATTTGCTGCAATGCTAATTAATTACAGTGGGATTTCATTTGAAAGTCCAAACTGATTCACACTGTTCATATGTGATTGTTATAGAGAGCTGAACAAAAGGAATCTTTTTTTTAAAGTGATACTAATGTCTTTCAGAGCTGTGGGGGAATCTTAGCTTTTCAGATCCTGGCAGGGTAAGAAGTTTAATTAGTAGAATAGAATAGAATAGAATAGAATAGAATAGAATAGAATAGAATAGAATAGAATAGAATAGAATAGAATAGAATAGAATAGAATAGAATAGAATAGAATAGAGGAGAGAAAATATGGAATGGAATAGAATAGAATAGAATAAGAATAGAATAGAATAAGAATAGAATAAGAATAAGAATAGAATAGAATAAAATAGAATAGAATAGAATAGAATAGAATAGAATAGAATAGAATAGAATAGAATAGAAAATATGGAATAGAATAGAATAGAATAGAATAGAATAGAATAGAATAGAATAGAATAGAATAGAATAGAATAGAATAGAATAGAATAGAGCCGGAAGGGACCTTGGAGGTCTTCTAGCCCAGCCCCCTGCAATTTCAAAATTTCAATTTCAAAAATGTGAGTTTCTCTTCTCAGCTGATAAAATTAGGAATGGGAGATCTGCTAGAATGAAGGATAAAGTCTGACCATAGTCTACACTACAAGTTATCTAGGATTTACAAACCTGAGTTCTGAGAAACAAAAACTGGTTTGGAGGGACAGACAGGAAGGCGGTGCAGAGAGTGGTGAGGACGGCAGAAAAGATTATTGGCAGTTCCCTCCCTCCCATCCAGGACATGGCATATAGCGTTGCTTGAGCAGGGTCCGCAATATTGTCTGGGACACGACACATCCACAACCTGTTTTCCCTGTTACCTTCTGGGAGGAGGGGGCTCTCTGGTATCCGAAGCAGAACATCCAGATTCGGTCACAGTTTTGTTCCAACCTTGTGAACTCTCAAGCTTCCTCTTTCCACTACGTATTCAAGATGGACAGTGATTAATATTTATATGTGTTTATATGTAAGGATATACGTATGTTGTATATAGCATGTTTAAATGTGTGTTACGTATGCGTACACTTTTGAGAGCAAGCAACAAAATTTCATCTATCTATCTATCTATCTATCTATCTATCTATCTATCTATCTATCTATCTATCTATCTATCTATCTATCTATCTATCTATCTATCTATCTATCTATCTATCTATAAAAGAACAACCATTTATTAACTATGCTTATTTACAACATTTATAACATATTTGTTGTTATTTTATTTATTATTGTTGTTCTGTGCACTATCAAGGAGTGGGTGGGAACACATGGTGAGTTTTGGTATCAGGTGCCAAAATAACTTCATGAGACTTAACCAAAATTGCTGTACTATACTAAGAGCTTTGGGATGGGCAAGATTTAACTTCTAACCTTGAGCAATTAAACATGGAGATTTCAGACTGACTTAAATTGGCAATGGACAATTAACTGACCAATTAAATTTGTCAATTGCATTTAAACTGACAATTAGAACGATGCATCGGTGGAACAACTTGCCTCCAAGAAGTTGTGGGTGCTCCAACAGTGGGAGGTTTTTAAGAAGAGATTGGAGAACCATTTGTCTGATGTGGTATAGGGTTTCCAGCTTGAGCAGGGGGTTGGACTAGAAGACCTCCAAGGTCCCTTCCCACTCTGTTATTCTGTTAAAAATGGGCCAATCCTGGTTGCAGTGATGACCCTGGGTATCAAAATCGAAATGAAGGCTAGAAAGAGAAAGCAATGCTTTATGTATGTTTCATTTCCCTAACCCTTCTCGTTCCTATCCTTTGTTCCTTTTACTGGATTGTTCCCTTCTTTGAGGAAGAAACAAAGAAATATCTCGGATTCTGCAGAAAGAGCCAGCCTTCATCCCTCATCCTCACTTACTCCCACTGACCCCTTTAACGTATCTTCAATAAATGGAATTCATTTCGCTTTCATTCACCAAGGCAGTATCAGTCGTTTCTTCACCCAAGCGTAATAATAAAATTCCTTTTAATATTTCTACGCGGAGTCTTTAATCGTCTTGCCCCTTTCTCTCTCTTTCATTCCTCCCAGCTTAAATAACTTGTTTGTTGTCAGGCAGGTGCATTGCTGGCACGGATTCACGAGATCAGACACACTTGAGCAAACATCTCTAGATGACCAGTTTACCCTTCCACAGGAGAACATCAGCTGCCGAATGCCCCTCTTCTGGTGACAGCTTGTCCTTCTTTTCACCTTGTCAGTGAGCCAAGCTTTTACACAGTCGGAGCACAGGTGAGCATCTGCTTCCCTAAACGTTGCCAACACCGTTCCATTATCAGCTACCTGAGGGTGCTTCAAAGAAAGATCCACAGCTTCTCTCCAGATGTACGTTTGAGGAACTTGATCTTAGCACACCCGCTCACTGACTGTCAGCTGGGACAACTATTGTGCTGCTTTTCCAGGCTTTGCCCAGACCATAATATCTATTGGCACTTTAAAAAATAAATAAATAAATAAGTAAATAAATAAACTTGGCAGACCTCAATGCAATTCATTTCAATCCTAAACCTCCTTTTACAAAATGATTTACGGCACAATTTTCAAAAGATGAAATCAACAGCGATGGTGGTCTCAGACAAAAGTACACATCCGCTGCTGTACGCAACTTGTTACAGTTGCGTACAGGGAGTTCTCGGCTTAACGACCACATGGTGGAGCGTGAGCGTTTCCATTGCTAAGCGAGACAGGGCGTTAAGTGAATTCTCACCCCGTTTTGCTACCTTTTTTGCCACAGTTAATAATAATAATAATAATAATAATAATAATAATAATAATAATAATAATAATAATAATAATAATAATAATAATAATAATAATAATAATAATAATAATAATAATAATAATAATAATAATAATAATAATAATAATAATAATAATAATAATAATAATAAAGCCTATACCAGGGGTAGGTAACCTTGGCTCTTTTATGACTGGTGGACTTCAACTCCCAGAATTCCTGTGCCAGCATGGCTCAGCTTGGAAACCTCTCCCTTTCCCCTCAGCATGGCTGGCTCAGGAATTCTGGGAGTTGAAGTCCACCAGTCATAAAAGAGCCGAGGTTGCCTACCCCTTCCCTATACCATTTCAGACAAATGGCTGTCCAGTCTCTTCTTAAAAACTTCCAGTGTTGGAGCATTCACCGCTTCTGGAGGCAGGTTGTTCCGCTGGTTCATTGTTCTAACTGTTCAGGAAGTTTCTCCTTAGTTCTAGGTTTCTTCTCTCCTTGATCAGTTTCCATCCGTTGCTAGGTTGCTAAGTGAATCACTGTGGTTAAGTTAGCCATGTGGTCGTTGAGTGGAATTTGGCTTCCCCCGTTGACTTGGCTTGTCAGAAGGTTGCAAAAAGGAATCACGTGACCCTGGGAGGCTGCGACCGTCATAAAACTGAGTCAGTTGCCAAATGTCTGAATTTTGATCACGTGACCGTGGGGATCCTGCAACGGTCATAAGTGTGAAAAATGGTCATAAGTCCCTTTCCCCCCCCAAACTCGACTGAAAATTAATAATTTAACCTTCACATTTCATCATTTTTGCCTCATCAACACACAGAAAGCCACTAAGCCAACTTTCTTTTCGTGGAAGTAAACTTGGGGAATAGTCTGAAGGAAGGGCTGTAAGATCACTTATTTTCGTTAGAGAGGAGACTGAATTTCATTCAGAGTGAAGTTTCAGAGAAGTGACATGAAATTAAGAAGGGAGATCTAAGGTCTAAGGAATTCAGAAAGAAGCAAAAAAAGAAGAAAAAGATAAAAGGATGGGATGGGATGGGATGGGATGGGATGGGATGGGATGTGGTATGGGATGTTCATTTCCCTCAAAGTGGCAATGGAGGGCTCATCTCAACGGTGCTTTTTTTGTGTGTGTTTCCATAAGGCAACTGGACTATGTTTCCCTCCCCCCCCTGGGGAAGAAGACATTTGGCTTCTCATCCAAGAAGCTTCATCAGTTCTGAATGGGTGGTGGGGAGGGTGGAAGGGTTAGTTCTGGGGAAAAAAATAATCTTCCTCAAAGAAAAAAAAATAGTCCAGTTGCCTTTTGGGAAAAAAACAACAAGAAAGAAAGAGAGAGAGAGAGAGAGAGAGAGAGAGAGAGAGAGAGAGAGAGAGAGAGAGAGAGA
>JALGBA010001444.1:0-20578 GCA_023970755.1 Azemiops feae
AGAAAGAAAGAAAGAAAGAAAGAAAGAAAGAAAGAAAGAAAGAAAGAGGGAGGGAGGGAGGGAGGGAGGGAGGGAGAAAAGAAGGAAGGAAGGAAAGAAAGAAAGAAAGAAAGAAAAAAGAAAGAGATGAATGAAGAAAAGGAAGAAGGGAAGGAAGGAAGGAAGGAAGGAAGGAAGGAAAGAAAGAAAGAAAGAAAGAAAGAAAAAAGAAAGGAAAAAGAAAGAGAGAGAGAAGGAAGGAAGGAAGGAAGTGGGAAGGGGGAGAGAGAGAGAGAGAGAGAAGGAAGGAGAAGGAGGAAGGAAGGAAGGAGGAAGGGGGGACAGAGAGAAGGAGATGGAGGGAGGGAGGGAGGAAGGAAGGAAGGAGAGAGGGAAGAAGGGAGAGAGAGAAGGAAGGAAAAAAAGAAAGAAATAAAGAGAGAGAGAGGAAGAAAGAAAAGGAAAGAAAGAAAGAAAGAAAGAAAGAAAGAAAGAAAGAAAGGAAGGAAGGAAGGAAGGAAGGAAGGAAGGAAGGAAGGAAGGAAGGAAGGAAGGAAGGAAGGAAGGAAGGAAGGAAGGAAGGAAGGAAGGAAGGCCCCTTTGAGACAGCCGTATCCTGGTTGTGACTGAGAACCTCCACAGACAATGGAGTGTCTGATCTTTCCTAAATTATCCACCTGCTCTGACTTTACACCGTGGACCCCTTTTGGGAAGGGAGGGGGGGTCACCACTTGAAAACCCGTCTTCTGAAAATCCGGGGAAATAAAGACTCGATCTATTATCCCACACTTCTCTCTCCCTGGAACGCAGGTATTTCTGTGAGCCGAATTCACATTAACCTATCATTATGGAAGCCGGGCTTCTGCGGGCCATTCTTTTCCCTTAATCCTTAGAGCGTTTCTCGTTCTTGAGTTTGTTTACGTTGTACAGTCACTTATTTCGCCCTAATTGATCTGCCATCGGTAACGTATTTAGCACCATCCCATTTTCCCAGATAAATCAAGCTTGCTATCCATTGCGTTGGGCTATATAAGAGAATTTTATTTTTGATTTCTTTCTTTCTTTATTTTTTTTTTCCCCCGGAGGAAAAGCTTCACTAAGCTCTTATAGGTACTGGATAATGAGATTTTTATTAGACTCTCCCCAAGTCCTTATCTCAAATTGGGTTTATTTCCTGTAAGAATTCATTTGTAAGGATTGTTAGCCAGGTGTAACGTCTCAGCTGCAGCTACTGACAGAGGGGTATATTACTCCCAGCTAGACTGTTGGCTATTTTCCTCCTTCCCCAAGGAAATAGTGGCATTTGAAAACAGCTGGTACGTCTCTGTTAGTCCTCAGCTTCCTATTGTTAGACTTTCTCTACTTCATTGTTCTGAAGCTTTCCAAAGCTGATGGGCACGGAGAAATTTACTTCTTGCCTTGTGCCTGCTCTGTCTATATTAAACAGATTCAATGGAGAGAAGAGGACACAAGACTTCTGTTTATTTGGTCCATCCTCGTAGAGACCAAAAAGAGAATGAAAGGGGAGAATTTTAGTACTTCCCTTGAAAGAAATTCCAAAATGGTATCAAAGGTGTCTCAAAATGCTTTCCCGAAAGGTAACTGGACTTCTTCTTTTTTCTTCCTTTGAAGACATTTCGCTTCTGATCCAAGAAGCTTGGGACACATCCTTCCTAAGTTCCTTTCTCTGACCATTAAGCCACTGAGGGTTCCTGTCCCTCTTATACGATTCTTTCCTAGGCATCATCTCTTCCCTACTTCCCCAAGGTCATCCACACATTCCATCACAAAAGAAGGATGTGCCACATCTGGGGAAAATGCCTTGGTGCACCATGAGGAAATATCTCCTATTACATCAGCAGCAGGGATGTAATATGAAATTCCGGTGAACCAAAGACGACAAAATAAAAGAAACTCAACATTTGGATCTTTCTTTTCCCTTTCATCCTTGGCCATCTGTTTACCACTCGGCTTTCCATTCAGCTGTTGATCATTTTTGTCTGGTCAGTATCCTTAAGCAGGTCCCATTCTTGTTCCTTCTCTCTTCTCCATGTCCTCCCAATATATATATATATATTTCCTTTCTATAACCAGTCCTCCCTCTAACCTTCCTGCCAGTTTGGAATTTGCAACACGTGATCGCCTTAAACTCAATTTGTTTCCTACTCTTGAAATGATGTCGAGGTAGCTAACCTTATAGACCAGGGGTCTTCCAACTTGGCCCTTTTATGACTTGTGGACTTCAACTCCCAGAATTCCTCAGCCAGCCACTCAGCTGGCTGAGGAATTCTGGGAGTTGAAGTCCACAAGTCATAAAAGGGCCAAGTTGGAAGACCCCTATTGTAGGCAATCATTTGCACATCCAGAAGGATCCAGGGAAACTGACATAGCTAGGATCTTACATTACATAACACTAGGTTGTCTTGTTGATTCCCAGTCATAATCACACCAAACAGTGTTAACTGTATTGAAATGTTATTTAATTCTCCCATTAAAGCAGCGGATCAGTTCTACCTTTCCCATTTTTCATTACTGGATCCCATTTATGTATTTTAAACATTTATAGCCCACCCACAATTCAGAGAATTCCGTGGCAGATTACTATAATTTTATACCGGGTTTGCAAGCAATGCCAGTTCGTGCAACAAAATGAATACAGGGATCTGGTCAAAGATAAAATGCATGTACTTCCATATCAGATGCTGTAATCTTAATGGGAGTTCTGAAACGTTAATGTTCTCTTATCTTCAATCTCGGCGGTATGTTAATTACTACAAGGATCAGATGTGCTAGAATCTTAAAATCAGGGCCTTTGGTTCAGAACTGAGATATGTATTACACAAAAATAAAGAGGCCTTGCATATGAAGGTCCTGTTTTGGCATGTTATGCATGAAATAAATCCCTTTCATCTGTGTTACATCGTAAGAGGCATTATTAGAAAATGGAACTCAGATTCCAATTGTTGATGTTGTCCAATAATGCCATCATTAAGAGTTTGGAAAACTATCAAATGAAAAGCCAACACAGTGTTAGGCTGCATTAACAGAGGGATGGAATCAAGATCACGTGAAGTGTTAATAGCACTTTACAAGGCCTTGGTAAGGCCACAGTTGGAATACCGTATCCAGTTTTGGTCACCACGATGTAAAAAAGATGTTGAGATTCTAGAAAGAGTACAGAGAAGAGCAACAAAGATGATCAGGGGACTGGAGGCTAAAACACATAAGGAACAGTTGCTGGAATTGGGTATGTCTGGTTTAATGAAGAGAAGGACGAGGGGGGACACGATAGCAGTCTTTTAATATCTCAGGGGTTGCCCCAAAGAAGAGGAAGTCAAGCTGTTCTCCCAAGCACCTGAAGGTAGGACAAGAAGCGACGGATGGAAACTAATCAAGGAGAGAAGCAAACTAGAACTAAGGAGAAATTTCCTGACAGTGAGAACAGTTAATCAGTGGAACAACCTGCCTCCAGAAGCGGTGAATGCTCCAACGTTGGAAGTTTTTAAGAAGAGTCTGGACAGCTACCTGTCTGAAATGGTATAGGGTTTCCTGCCTGAGCAGGGGGTTGGACTAGATGACCTCCAAGGTCCCTTCCAACTTTATTATTGTTAGTTGCATAGGTGTAAAAAGAGAAGAGAAGCTCCAGTGGGAGGCCATCCTTTCCTGCCCAGGTGATCCAGGTGTATCATTGTCCAGCAAAGAAACTCCTTTTAGCTTTCAAACACTCATAGAAACTTCATGGCTTTGAGTAGACGTTGAGTGAATCCTGCAGTCTAATCTGGACAAAACGTCTCTACAAAATAATCCAGAAGGATGTTCCTCCACTGTGCAATCTGCCCATTAGAGAACCGAGGACGCTGCTGTTTAATTTGCAGGATCCTTTTTGGGGCATCAAACGTCTAAAAGGTCTTTGAAGGTTCCGCCTTGTTGTCTGAACTCCATCCGCAAGACATGAAAGACCTTCGCCCTTTGGTATCTCTCCACTTTCCCCGAACAAAAGTGGTGAGAGCAGGAGTTGCACCAGGCTATCAGGAGGTCAGGGAAACTTTGATCGTGGATACTCCGATGCTGTTCCTTTCGCTGCTTCCAAAGAGGAGGAAGGGACATTAGGTGAGGTTTAATTCGCAGGTAGTTTGAACTGAGACAAAATTGTTGTCTGTGGCTCTCCACAGGCTATCAAACCCATGAGCGGAGAGAAGAACAATGCATGTCAATAGGCCATGAAGGCAGAAAGGCAGTCTTCTGACACCGAGGAACAAAACTTTCACAGTGGGTTGTAACTGACTCGCCGAGAGTGTCAACTGAAGCATAAACTGGTGGATTTTAGCTTCTCTTCGAGCGTCCAAAATCCTTTTGCTTCGGTGAATGATAGTCAACTACATTGCCTTTAAGCAAACCCACCCTCACGTACCTGCACACACAAGCTCTCCTGGGATGAGATGCTAGAAATAAACGCCACCGAATCCGTGGAACTTCTCTGTATTATTTCCCTTGAAGCGTACACATATGCACACAAAGGAAAGTCGGGACTGGAGATGTGTGGAGATGGAGAGGCAACTAGTAATAATAAATTTTTCTGAAATTGGTTGACCGTCAGCGAACAACGAAAACAGCATGCATTTCAGCCAGGGATTTTACTTCATGTAAAAACATGACTATAGTGATGGTTCAGAGTGTCTTTCTAATTCAAGTTTAGTCCAATAGCAGTTTGATCTCCTCTCTCCTGTAGTACCAATATTTCGAAAACTGATATGATAGATGATAGATAATAGATCTTCCTTCCTTGCTTCCTTGCTTCCTTGCTTCCTTGCTTCCTTGCTTCCTTGCTTCCTTGCTTCCTTGCTTCCTTGCTTCCTTCCTTCCTTCCTTCCTTCCCTCCTTCTCCTTCCTTCCTTCTTTTTTCCTTCCCTTCCTTCCTCCCCTCCCCTCTTCCTTCTCTCTCTTCCTTCTTCCCTCTCTCCTTCCCCCTTCCTTCCTTCCTTCTTTTTTCCTTCCCTTCCTTCCATCCGTCCTTCCTCCCTCCCCTTCTTCTCTCTCTCTCCCTCCCCTCCCTCCCTCCCTCCTTCCTTCCTTCCTTCCTTCTTCTCCTTCCTTCCTTCCTTCTTCCTCCTTCCTCCCTTCCTTCCTTTTCCTCCTTTTCCCTCCTTCCTTCCTCCCTTCCTCCCTCCCCTCCTTCCTCTCTCTCCCCTCCCCTCCCTCCCTTCCTCTCCTTCTTCCTTCCTTCCTTCCTTCCCTTCCTCCCTCCCCCTCCCTCCCCTCCTCTCTCTTCTCTCCCTCCCCTCCCTCCCTTCCTCCTTCCTTCCTTCCTTCCTTCCTTCCTTCCTTCCTTCCTTCCTTCCTGTCTAAAAGGTGTCTTCACACAGCACATACAGTATCCACACAGCACACACACCCACGCAGCACACACCACCATTCACCTACCCACATGTGTGTAAACACACCTGTGGAATTTACAACCTAAGACGTGCTGATTTGATGATTGCCCTGATGATTTACTAGAGTTATACGAAGAACTCCATAATGGGTTTGGATTGTTGAAGTGTTTTGATTTACTAAATGGATTCATTAATCTGATTTGATAAAAAAAAGTCCTTTTATGAGCAAGTTGATCCGAACATGCTTAATTCAGTCTAATGCATCACAGAGATTGGGTGATTAAACTCAATGGAGTGATTTGACTGAGTCACCTTTGCATGGGATTTTTGCACAGATTCACAGGTGATTTGCAACGCCCAAGGCAGATTACTTTTTCATCAGGGAAAGCAACAGGAAGATGTTACTATGCTGACCTTGATACTTTGCTTGTACCTTTCCAAACATCTGATTGGGAACTCTGCAAAACAAAACTAATGGACTAGCTAGAACTAGTCCAGCACGCAGCTCTTTCTGTGTTTTAGGGATGCTGAAATACAATGAATAAACATCAGATATTAAAGAGAAATGAGTCAGATGCATCCATCAAAAATAAACAATTGAAACTGTAGCTTTGAAAAAGGAAATGGAAAACATGGACACCATGCCTTTGAAAAAAGAAATGATTACCTAAATGAAGATAATCTCTGTTTTGATTATAGGTATGACAGAATAAAGGAATACTTGGTAATGCTATTTTCTGTTTTCCTTTGGAAAAATTAAATCCCCACTCCATAACTAGTTTGAAAGGGAAGATGAAAGTACCAAATGATAATGTAAGAGCTTCAGAAAGCAAAACAAAATGTTCTTGCAAACATTAAGCAATTTTACTGTGTTATATTATATTATACTGTATTATATGCATTGGGGGATACATTCTGACTATTCTTATAAGGCAAGTCCTGCACTTTGATTGGCTCCTGTGCAGGAGATATTCAGGATCTTTCCAACTTGTACTGAATAAGACCCGCTGAAGTTTGTAGAGAAAGAAAGAAAGAAAGAAAGAAAGAAAGAAAGAAAGAAAGAAAGAAAGAAAGAAAGAAAGAAAGAAAGAAAGAAAGAAAGAAAGAAAGAAAGACTATAGCCAGGGAGGGAGGGAGAGAGGAAGGAAGGAAGGAAATGGGAAGGGGGAGGGAGGAAGAGAGAGAAGGAAGGAAGGGAGGGAGGGAGGAAGGGAGGGAGAGAGAGAGGGAGAGAGGAGAGGAGGAGGGAGGAGAGGAGGAAAGGAAGAGGAAGAGAGAGGGGGGAGGAAGGAAGGAGAGGAGGAGAGGAGGGAAGGAGGGGGAGGAGGAAGGGAAGAGGAAGAAGGAGGGAGGGAGGAGGGAGGGAGGGAGAGAGGAGGGAGGAAGGAGGAGGAAGGAAGGAGGAAGGAGAGAGGGAGGGAGGGAGGAAGGAAGGAGAGAGGGAGGGAAGGAAGGAAGGAAGGGAGAGAGGGAGGAAGGAAGGGAGGAAGGGAGGGATAGTGCATCTATAGATTGAGAGGGAATGCCATGGGATTCTTTATTTTTGTTGACTTTTACCTACTGCTCAACCAATTCAGGAAAGGGAGAATGAGTAGTAAGGAAAACTACAGAAGGGGAAAACAACTGATTTGTTGTTATCATGGTTGCATATTAACATCTTGTTTGGAACCTGGGAGCTGGATCATTTTACCTTGAGAAGGGAATTACGTGTAGGAGCAGTGATGGATATGCTTCTGTTCGACAAGCTTCTTTGCATAACACATCTCACACTTAGTTGTAAATCAGTTTTCACACATGGAGAAAATTCCATTGATTTCAGCACAAGAAGGCTTGAGAGAGAGAGAGAGAGAGAGAGAGAACCGTTCACGAAGCAGCTTTTCATGAGCCTTCAAATATTTGCACAATCCCAAAACGTTGATCATTAAAGAAATCGAGGCTGTAGAAATGAATCGATCATGGCTAAAATAAAATGGAGAAAATAAATAGGGGGTGGATAAAACACCGAATCCCAAGAAATATAAATGGAAATAAAAGAGAAGAACTGGAAATAAGAAAAGAAGGCAGTATAAAAACATATGAGATACAGAAGGCAAAACTTTGAAGAAGAAGGAGAAGAGAAAAAACAACAACAACAACCCTGATTGACAGCCTCAAATAAGTCAGAAAGATTGACTGGAATAAAAACAATTCAAGTTTTGACTTCTAGCTGGTTATTAGTCCATAGAAATGTTGCCATACTAACACCTTTGGGGCTGCTTTTGGATAGTAGAGGAGATTCTTATATTTTAGTTTACTGTGAATTCTGCTCTGGTTTTTCTATTCATCCCAAGATGCCATATTTACTCACTTTAAGCTTTAACCTGGAAACTGAGATCTTAACAAGGGGGGCCTTGTTAAGTCTTTCGACTGTCCAGACTATGTACTCATAGTCTTAACTGCAACATTTTTACTTCTTTTAAGATAAGATTTTAATCTATTAGCTTCTGCTCAATTTGTTCAATAAAGATCAAATGTTTAGACTAACAAAAATGTTTCATTAATAGTTCCTTCGGATTTACAATTCATACTTTACCTAATTATTGAGCAGTGACTTGATCTTCGTAACATTTTTTTTGGAAATCCCAAACTGATATAGCGCAGAGGACCGTCTAAATAGAATTTTCTGATAGAAAGAACCTTTAATTCCAAATTGCCTACTTTGTCATCTGGTTGTTTCAATGATCATTTTTGGGTAATAGACTCATAACAACCGTGTTTCCCCGAAAGTAAGGCCTACACCAACAATAAGCCCTAGCTTGATTTGGGGGGGGTGGCCTAATATAAGCCCTATCCCCAAAATAAGCCCTAGTTGTGGGGCGAGGCACACACCTAAAAATCAAGCTAGGGCGGGGATGAGGGGGTGTGGAACTGCCCCACATGCCCCGCACCCGCTTCCCTTGCAGCCAGGCCTCTCCCACTTCTTCTTCTGAGGCCTCTTCTGCAGCCAGGCCTGCATTTCTCAGTCACAGGGCTTTCTGGAAGGCCTCTGCAGCCGAGAACCGAGCTATGGATTCAATCCGTAGCTTGGTTCTGCAAGACCTCAGCAGCCGAGCACCAAGCTATGGATTGAATCCATAGCTCGCTACTCGGCTGCTTAGACCTTCTGGAAAGGCCTGACTGCAAAATGCAGGTCCGAATACAGCTGCAGAACTTTGGCCCCAGAAGAAGTAGACCGGCTGGGTGGGGCTGTCAGTGCCGGAGGTGAGGTAAGGCCTACCCCGAAAATAAGACGTCTTTTGGAGGCAAAAAGAAAAGAAGAAGACGAGGTCTTATTTTTGGGGAAACAACGCTAGGACTTCAGGGAAGTGCTATTTCTTAAAAGTTCACTGACCTTGAGGAAACGGAGAAAGATCTAGCATTTTAGAGTCTTTTACACGGGCGCGTAGGGGCTGCGTCGCAGGGATTCCAAATTCATTTTTCTCTCTCGTTTTATGTTAATTAGTTATTACATATCTTATTATGTCCTTGTACCCTGAGGGTTTTGTACCTTGATTGCATTATAGGAATGCAGCTAATAGGAACAAATGCGTGCTTTTGGTGGGTTCTGCAAAAGACAGATGGCGTTAAGGAATGCTCATTGGATATGGTGGAGGAGGGGGCTCACTGCTGTGGATTAAATTAAATTTCATGTTCGTATTAAGTACATTTTTTGCATTCAGCGGAAACAATAATTGAAAGATCTCTTGGGCCACCGCTAGGATGCTGAACAGAAATAATAAGTAAGGATTTCCACTTGCTATGGAGAGAGATGAACTGAATGTACAAGATTGAGGACAATCTTCTAATACATCTGCGGCTTTATTGCTCTCATTGTAAATGGAAAGCTCTCCCTTCCCTTTGTCTAAATTACTATATATATATGTGTGTGTGTGTGTGTGTGTGTGTGTTTTCGTAGATTTTCATGGGTACAGGTATGCAGGTCTTGGCGTATTCGGGTCTTTTCCCGTGTAAGATTGAGAGTATCTTGCTGACGTTTTGATGAGGTCCCACTCGCCATCTTCAGGCTGGTGTCTTCGGCTTCGTGCTTGTGCGAGCAAAGTGTGATCGGAGCTGCCGTCCTTCTATAAATATTGGAGGGGGGTGGCGTGTTGGCTTTGTTGCTGTAAGCGGGTTGGTTGGTTGTGTTGTTACATCTTGATTGGAAGATGGAATTGATGTAAGCGGGTTGGTTGGCTGTGTTGTTACATCTTGATTGGAAGATGGAATTGATGTAAGCGGATTGGTTGGCTGTGTTGTTACATCTTGATTGGAAGATGGAATTGATGTAAGTAAATTAGTCAGTTGTTTGGTAACATCCTGTGTGGCTGAGGTGCTGGCTGTGTGCCCATTGTTCTTTTGTACCTGGGTAATGGGCTGTGTGGTAACATTCTGAGCTCTACTGTAGTGATATCCTGAGTCCTGTGCTGCCACATCATGGGAGGTAGGCTGCGTTGTAATATACTGTTAGCAAAGTGTGATCAGAGCTGCTGTCCTTCTATAAACATAAACAGTATGTTACAATGCAGCCTATATATATAAGTTGAACTATGGTGCTGGAGAAGACTCCTGCGAGTCCCCTGGACTGCAAGGTGATCAAACCGGTCAGTCCTAGAGGAGATCAACCCTGACTGCTCCTTAGAAGGCCAGATCCTGAAGTTGAAACTCAAGTACTTTGGCCACCTAATGAGAAGGAAGGACTCACTGGAGAAGAGCCTGATGCTGGGAAAGATTGAGGGCACTAGAAGAAGGGGATGACAGAGAATGAGGTGGCTGGATGGAGTCACTGAAGCAGTAGGCGTGAGCTTAAATGGACTCCAGAAGATGGTAGAGGACAGGAAGGCCTGGAGGAACGTTGTCCATGGGGTCGCGATGGGTCGGACACGACTTCGCAACTAACAACAAATATATAACTTTCATTGCATTAATTGGGTATCCTACATCAAGAAGACGGAGAAAACAAAAATGACCAGCTCTCCTCTTCAGAGGGAAAGCAGTAACTTGAACGAACTGAAAAAAATAAGCAAAACCTCATTTATTCCTGATGCCCAAGAGAAAGAGAAAGTAACAAAGATCAAGATGTGCCTGCCGTTGCTTATAATTTTAAAAGCTTCTTGCAGAAATTTTACAGGGCTTTTTTAAAAAAGAAAAAGAAAAGAAAGAAAGAAAAGAAAAAGACTGAACTTAAATAAAGAGCAAACTGAAAGCTAAAACAAACATTGAATGGCTTAAATGAGAAAGTGCCAGAGATTTTTTTTTCTTTAAAAAACAACAACATTAATGATTGATCCTTCTAGAATTACTTAGCTGAAAAATTCTGGTAAATAATGTGCAGTGGAAATTAAGGCAGGCTGAAAATGAATAAAATCATCAGAATAGTCTATTTACATGGTTGTTTTGTAAGCGTGATTTCTAGTTTCTAATCCTGCTTTATAATTGTGAACCTGATGAAACTACATCAATATTTATGGAGGAGTCTTAAAAAATATCTGTCTGTCTGTCTGTCTGTCTGTCTGTCTGTCTGTCTGTCTGTCTGTCTGTCTGTCTATCTATCTATCTATCTATCTATCTATCTATCTATCTATCTATCTATCTATCTATATCTATCTATCTATCTATCTATCTAGCTATCTAGCTATCTATCTATCTATCTATCTATCTATCTATCTATCTATCTATCTATCTATCTATCTATCTATCTATCTATCTATCTATCTATCTATCTATCTATCTATCTATCTATCTATCTATCTATCTATCTATCTATCTATGTTATGCAATTCCAGCAAGAGAGAATATTCCATCCTTTACAGGGATGCTCAGCCATTCATATTATAGACAGCCAGACACTTGCTAACAGTTTGAAAATATTGCACAGCTCTTAGAAATAAACTTTCAGTAAGATTTATCCTTCCTTCCTTCCTTCCTTCCTTCCTTCCTTCCTTCCTTCCTTCCTTCCTTCCTTCCTTCCTTCCTTCCTTCCTCCTTCTTTCCTTCCTTCCTCCCTCCCTCCTTCTTTCTTTCTTTCTAACTCACTGCTCACTGCCAGGAATTCGATCCTGACCGGCTCAAGGTTGACTCAGCCTTCCATCCTTTTGAGGTCAATAAAATGAGGACACAGAGTGTTGGGGGCAATATGCTGAATCTGTAAACCACTTAGAGAGGGGCTGTAAAGCACTGTGAAGCGGTATATAAGTCTAAGTGCTAATGCCATTGCTATAAAAAACATTCCCACTGCCAGGAGTTCGATCCTGACCAGCTCAAGGTTGACTCAGCCTTCCATCCTTTTGAGGTCAATAAAATGAGGACACAGAGTGTTGAGGGCGAGATAATGACTCTGTAAACTGCTTAGAGAGGGCTGTAAAGCACTATGAAGTGGCATATAAGTCTAAGTGGTATTGCTATTGTGGCTGAGAAAAGACTCTCCCTAGTTTTTTGAGCTGTAAGGGGAGAGGAGGTAGAAATGGATTTTCAGACTTACCGGATTCTGTTAATAAAACCTGACAATAAAATAGAATCATGACATCTCGCTTTGCTTCCTGTCTCATCAACCTTGCAGGGCTGACATAGCCATACCAATTTTTTTTGCAGGTGAGAGAGGAAAAACAAACAAACAGATGTCATGGTTCTGATAGATAGAGCCAAATAAATCAAAACTCCGAGGCTAGAAGCTTCCTCAAAGAACATGTTTATTGGATACAAAATATCGGCACGATCGAAAGTGAAACCAAGTCTGAAATTCCCTCCAAAGAGATACACTAGTCAAACTTCCCACCCCCAGTGCTAGGCAATCATCTACGCTCCCTAAATAGAATAGTTTGGCGGGCTTTCTAGCAAAACTCCCAACCCTCTAACATACCCGATAGAATGACCTTGGTTCCCACGGGACATAGAATTGTTTAGACTAGCAAAGAGACTCCACACCCCCTCTCATAATAATAATAATAGAATTATAGCTGGAAGGGACCTTAGAGGTCTTCTAGTCCAGCCCCCTGCTTAAGCAGGAGTACCTATACCAGGGGTAGGCCACCTTGGCTCTTTTATGACTCGTGGACTTCAACTCCCAGAATTCCTGAGCCAGCATGGCTCAGCTTGGAAACCTCTCCCTTTCCCCTCAGCATGGCTGGCTCAGGAATTCTGGGAGTTGAAGTCCACAAGTCATAAAAGAGCCAAGGTTGGCCTACCCCTGTCCTATACCATCTCAGACAGGTGATTGTCTAGTCTTTTCTTAAAGATCCCCAGTGATGGGGGTGCCCATGATTTCTGGGGGTAAGCTGTTCCACTGGTTCATTTCACGTGGCAACCGAGAATGAGAAAGATGGCTGCAGCCAAGCTCATTGTAGAGTTGACACCAGGCAAGCCTATTGGCTGCCCAGCCAACTTTCTAAGTTTTTTTTTTTTTAATGCAAGGCATCATGTAATTGTGTTTGTAGAAGCACACCATTTTTTATTTTTTTATTGCCTAGGCAGATGCCACATTGTTTTCTGACTCGTTTAATAGCCCAGGTGTCAACCTTGCAGGCAGAAGCCAGCTAGAGCGATTCCTTCCATTTTTCTCCTATCTGGCAAGTATATGGGCTTGAGACCCGTTCCTTTCCATTCGTCGCATTGTAATTTGCAAACGGTTCACCTTAGTCATTAATCAGGGACCCACACTTGGTGTAATTTGCCGAGAGAGAGAGAGAGAGAGGTCGTTCACATTCCTGCCTCTGTCATATCAAATTACAGAGGGCTTCCTCCGAGCGCTTCCCCTGTCTTAACTTGCAGCCATCTTTGTCATTTGGTAGAGCTGTTCCTAGCAAAGGACACGATAATATACCTTTGTATTAAGCTCTAGCCTTTATGGCTGACATTTGCTACAAGTTGTGGCTCATTTGTCATATATACATAGCTCATTTAGGAAGCATTCGGAAGAGAGACTCTGTTTTAGTGGCTTTATCTGTAACTGTCTGGAGTCTGCAACAGGCAATTTCTGAAAAGAAAACCAAAGGTAGGTAGGAGAATATTATATATATATATATATATACAGTATATAATATTGCCTGTGATTATTGATTACCTACTGAGCATTAAGTACTGTATGCTTCCTGGAGGCAACATTGGAATGTTTATATTCTCATTGCCAAATGTCTACAGAGATTGTCAGTCATCCAGGTCATGGTTGCCCCAAAGGTGCTTTTTCAGGAGGCAACTGGACTTCCTTATTTTTTCTTTGAAGATGTTTCGCTTCTCGTCCAAGAAGCTTCTTCAGCTCTGACTGGATGGCGGGGAATGGAAGGATTTATACTCCTTGCCGACAGCTGGTCCTTTGCCTTCTTTTAGAGCAGTGGTGGTGAACCTATGGCACGGGTGCCAGAGGCGGCACTCGGAGCCCTCTGTGTGGGCACACGTGCCGTTGCCCCAGCCTTGCCTCCCCCTGCGACCCCCTCACCAGCAGTACCCCTGGAGGAGAGTCGCCCCCAAGCATGGCCCACGCGGAGCAGTGCAACCAAGGACATGGCAGCCAGGCAGTGTAGACAAGACTCTTCCCTCACGCCCCATCATGCACAGTTGATGCTGCGGGGCGCGGGCAGAGGGCGTGGCCGCCATGGCGCTGCTGGGCGATCTGCGGTGGGCCCTGGAGGCGGTGAGTGGTCCTGCGGGCAGGTGGGGTGGGGGCGGCGCGGGGGCAGGGCAGGGGGTGGAGCAGGGGCGGGGCCAGTTTTTGGGCACTCGGTCTCTAAAAGGTTCACCATCACTGTTTTAGAGGGTCAAGTTGAGGCCCTTTGGAGATTTATCTGTGTCCTCAGGTAAGGCAGAAAACATCCTGCAGCCAAGAAGGCTCCACACACATTTGCACTGCTCAGGTGACCCTGAGAACACAGATAAATCCCCAGGTGGCCTCAACGACTCTCTAAAAGAATGTAAATGACCAGGGAAACAGATTTTATTTTTGTGAGAAAAGTAAAGAGAGAATGAATGAATGAATGAATGAACTGAGGGAGAGAGAGAGGAAGGAAGGAAGGAAGGAAGAAGGAAAGGAAGAAAGAAAAAAGGAAGGAAGGAAAGAAGGAAGGAAGGAAGGAAGGAAGGAAGGAAGGAAGGAAGGAAGGAAGGAAGGAAGGAAGGAAGGAAGGAAGGAAGGAAGGCTGGTTCATCAAATTTTAGTTAGGGTAAATCTTACTTAAAGTTTATTTCTAAGCGCTGTGCAATATTTTCAAACTGTTAGCAAGTGTCTGGCTGTCCATAATATGAATGGCTGAGCATTCCCTGTAAAGGATGGAACATCGTCTCTTGCTGGAATTGCATAAGAAATCTTTAGTGATGAGGAAAAAAGGCTTGGAGACCTTGGATGTCATCCCTAGGGAAGATAAATTGATAAGCTGTACAATTTCTCTTCCGTAACTGACAGCTGAGGTCCCAACAGCTCTCTTCATGTAGCACTATGGATGTGGGTTCTCTCTCTCTCTCTCTCTCTCTCTCTCTCTCTCTCTCTCTCTCTCTCTCTCCTGCCTCTTCCATTTTGAGGAGAACATTTTCACTCTCAAAAGCCATAACTGCAAACTTCAGATTAAAAAAAGTCTCCTTCCTTCCCCGATTGAATATCCCCCCCCCCACACCTTCCTGCAAATTATTTCTGATTTCAGCAAAAGAGAAAGTGTAAGTTGATATATCAAACTTGTTAGGCTGCCAACGGTTGAACGGATGACTTTTCTCCCGTGATACTTTTAGTAACAGTTTAATTCAGGGACAATAATCTTTTCTTTTCTTTCTTTTTTTTTCTGGAAAGTCAAAACATAAACTTTACAGAACAGCCGCGGCTGCTCGCTGCACTTGTTCCAGATGGCGTCAAGGGATGAACGCTGGAACTATTGTCGGAGTGGCAAACCAAAACTTCTAAACAATCTCATCTCTGTGGGAAGAGACAAGAGGGTTTGTTTTTTTTTGATCAGAAAGTGCTCAAAGCCGACTGGAAGAGTCGTTGTTCCACAAGCTCAAACCTGGTTACTATTTGGGAAAGGAGAATAGATGTTTCTGTTGCTAGCAAATGAAATATTGGACACCAGAATGTTCCCTTTTTATACGAATGGGACCACGCCTTTTCTGTTAATGTTCCTCACCTATTGCACTGAACAAATTGTTTATCTGTTTATTTTGAAGTAAAGGCAGTCGGCTACACACAAACACAATTTATGGGACATTGGTTAAGTCAACTTTGCCCCCATTTGGCGACCTTTCTTGCCACAGATGTTCAGTGAATCACTGCAGTTTTTAAGTGAGTAACACGGTTGTAAAGTGAAGCTGGCTCCCCCTCCATTGACTTTGCTTGGCAGAAGGTCACAAAAAGAGATCACGAGACCATCATAAATATGAGTCAGTTACCAAGCGTCTGAATTTTGATCGTGTCATTGTGGGGATTAAACAATGGTCATAAATAGAATGGAATGGAATGGAATGGAATGGAATGGAATGGAATGGAATGGAATGGAATGGAATAGAATAGAATAGAATAGAATAGAATAGAATAGAATAGAATAGAATAGAATAGAATAGAATAGAATAGAATAGAATAGAATAATAGAATAGAATAGAATAGAATAGAATTAGAATAGATAGAATAGAATAGAATAGAATAGAATAGAATAGAATAGAATAGAATAGAATAGAATAGAATAGAATAGAATAGAATAGAATAGAATAGAATAGAGCTGGAAGGGAACTTGGAGGTCTTCTAGTCCAGCCCCCTGCTCAAGCAGGAGAACCTATACCATTTCAGACAAATGGTTGTCCAGTCTCTTCTTAAAAACCTCCAGTGATGGAGCGCCCACTTATAAGTTATAAGTGCCAGGACCAGTCATTGTGTCATTTTTTCCAGCACTCTTGTAACTTCCAGCAGTTGCTAAACAATTGATTGTAAAGCCAGGACTATCAGTATAAACATGGAAAAAATCAGTGTCCCTAAAAACAGCAAAACCCTAAAAGCTTGCCCCAAGTGGTAGAGCAGAACAGAATAGAACAGAATAACAGAGTTGAAAGAGACCTTGGAGGTCTTCTAATCCAACCCCTTGTACAAGCAGGAGACCCTCAAGCCAATGGTTGTCCAATCTCTTCTTAAAAACCTCCAGTGATGAAGCACCTACAACTTCTGGAGGGAGGCCGTCCACTGACTGATTGTTCTCACTGTCGGGAAATTTCTCCTTAGTTCTCGATTTTTCTCTCCTTGAGGAGTTTCCATCCGTTGCTTCTTGTCCTTCCTTCAGGTCCTTTGGAGAATAGGTTGACTCCCTCTTCTTTGTGGCAGCCCTTAAATATGCAAAGCAGACCTATCATTTCCCCTCTTCCTACAGATCCATCTGCAGAGTTTTCTTTTTTTTTTTGCTTTTCTGAAACATCGCTGCTGTATAGAATGAAGAACTTGAGTGAAGGCCAGTGCTGTAAATCTCCCCCAAAGCATTAAAAAAAATGCTTATGCGAGTATTTCCCTGGAGCAATCTAAACCTTCAACTCAGTACCAAACTGTAACTTCTGGGACTTTATGCCCTGCCAGACACACAGAGCATGGAAAGATATTTGTAGAGGGGTAAAAAAAAAAAAAAGGCTTCTAACTCCAGTGAATTGTTTTAGAGCTGGAAAGATTCAAATATACAGTAGAGAGAGACGGTTTTCTCAAGAGGCTGAACCTCAGAAAGAAGGTTTAGAAAGAATTCTATCAGCGCATCATACAATTTGATTCTCATGTTGCATTGTATTTGCACCATGCTTTCCATATAAACTGGCCAGTGCTGAATTCATGCGTGGCGTGCAATGCTTTGGTCAAAAGGTTTCGCCCCCAAAATGCCTTCTGAATAATGTTCTGCCTTCAGAGGCGGTAGCTAAAAAAAGGTACACCCAGGAGGAAAATTGCATGTGAAGGTTCGCAAGCACAAATTATGAACAAAAATAGATGGGATTTTCCCTTCCTTGCAAAAGCATTTGCATCGTGCACTGGGTGAACAAGATTATATTTTCAAAGTTGCAATGGTGACACTGAGGGATGAAGGGAAGAGATACTGCCTAGAAAATTATCAGAATAGAATAGTCCAAGCTTTCCTGTTAACTGAAAGATACCTTGTGCATCAAGGTATAGTTAGTCAGTAGGATGGGTATCCTTGTTGCTCAAAAAGTAGAATAGAATAGAATAGAATAGAATAGAATAGAATAGAATAGAATAGAATAGAATAGAATAGAATAGAATAGAATAGAATAGAATAGAATAGAATAGAATAGAATAGAATAGAATAGAATAGGGTAGGTCTAGTCTAATGAAGAGAAGGACGAGGAGTGATATGATAGCAGAGTTCCAATATCTCAGGGGCTGCCCCAAAGAAGAGGGAGTCAAGCTATTCTCCAAAGCGCCTGAAGGCAGGACAAGAAGCAACGGATGGAAACTAACCAAAGAGAGAAGCAACCTAGAACTGACAGTGAGAACAATTAACCAGTGGGACAACCTGCCTCCAGAAGCGCTGAATGCTCCAACACTGGAAGTTTTTAAGAAGAGACTGGACAGCCATTTGTCTGAAATGGTACAGGGTTTCCTGCCTGAGCAGGGGGTTGGACTAGATGACCTCCAAGGTCCCTTCCAACTTTATTATTATTATTATTATTATTATTATTATTATTATTATTACTATTATATTATTATTATTATTATTATTATTATTATTATTATTATTATTATTATTATTATTGTTGTTGTTGTTGTTGTTGTTGTTGTTGTTGTTGTTGTTGTTGTTGTTGTTGTTGTTGTTGTTGTTACCAATCAATCAATCAAACATTCAATCAATCAGACAACCAATCAATTCCAAAGAAGAGGAGCTGCAGATGAGAAGGCATGTCTCTCTGAATCCATTTCCATAAGGAAAAGAATTCAGAATTACCATTTGTATGCAACGTTCTAGCTGAACAAGAATGATTATCATAATCCGTTACATTTTTATTGCCGAGGAGTGTACTGTTACGACTTGACATTTTTCTGGTCAGTCTATTGAAATCCTACCCTGCTTGGACTGGGCAAGTCTGAATCAATGTTACTTATTGAAAATCCTTTGACTTCAGCAATACTTTGTTGATATGTAATTAAACTTGCAAGAGGCAGACAATAGAAACAACACAACAGTATTCCTTTAAAAATAAATAAATAAATAAATAAATAAATAAATAAATAAATAAATAAATAAATAAATAAATAAATAAATAAATAAATAAATAAATAAATAAATAAATAAATAAATAAATAAATAAATAAATAAATAAATAAATAAATAAATAAATAAATCTTCCCTATAGTATTTTTAACTCTTGTTGATAATACGTTTTGGCAAGAACTATAAGATTGTCATCACTAAAGTAGTAGATGTAGAACTAATAACACTTGTTCTAAGTGCTAATACAATTTCATAAACATCATCGCAGTAATTCAGAAACCCAGTAAGGAGATCAGCATTTAATATCTGCTGGAGGCCACCCACAGATTTTAGAAGTAAGCAATGATTTTCACAGGAATCAACATTGTGGGTCATATTCTTAACCAGAATACTTGTTTTGCCACAAAGCAGGCTTGTTAATTTATTGCAAGTAGAGAAGACTTTCCCACTTCTGTTCTAATCTTCATGGAACAGAGTGCCTCCATAGCAGTAAATATGTTTTTTCCTCTTTGTTCTTTCCAGCAGTACAATTAAATCTTTATCTTAGAGACACAAAATTAATGAAAAAAGAAAAAAAGAAAAAAAGAAAAAAACCTCACGGTTGGATTCTTTACAGGTTACATTGACACATTTGTTCACTTCCGAAGGCCAGATAAAGCTATTTTACCCTATTTTAACACAATGAGTACACACCAAGCTAATGGCTGTGCAACCTTTCTCATTAGAATTGTGCAAACCTTACAATTTGTAAAATCACCACTCTACTGTATATCTGAAACTTCTCAAGAACAAACTAGCTTAAACAGAATTTTCTTCTCTGCTTTCAAGAATAATATTTGCATGTCCCTCCTGTTGGAAATCTGTTCAGAGAACTTAATAATAATATTAACAACAACAACAACAACAACAACAACAACAACAACAACAACAACAACAATAATAATAATAATAATAATAATAATAATAATAATAATAATAATAATAATAATAATAATAATAATAATAATAATAATAATAATAATAATAATAATAATAATAATAATAATAATAATAATAATAATACAGGGTAATTTTATTGTGCTTATAACTAGAAGCAAGAGCTAGCAAACAAGTAATAGGCGCCTTGGGTGCAATCCCAAAACAACTGGAGCACCACTTGAACACCATTGGCATTGACAAATTCGCTATTAGTCAATTGCAAAAGGCAGCCTTACTAGAAACTGCTTCCATCCTGCGACAATAACTGTAATACCATCAAACATCCACATCTACCTATCCCAGGTCCTGGGTAAGGACTCGATAGGTAGACAAAAATGCCAAATCCAGTCTGAACATCTGGCTGACTGTGCGATGATCAATAATAATAATAACAACAACAACAACGACGATGACAACAACAACAACAACAACAACAACAACAACAACAATAATAATAATAATAATAATAATAATAATAATAATAATAATAATAATAATAATAATAATAATAATAATAATAATAATAATAATAATAATAATAATAATAATAATAATAATAATAATAATAATAATAATAATGGGTAATTTTATTGTGCTTGTAACTAGAAGCAAGAGCTAGCAAACATGTAATTATTTAAGAAAATAATAAAAGTAATGTTTTAATGCAAACAGAGTGCAAACATTTGGCTGTATCAAGGTTGCAAAGACAATAAGATTTTGCCTGTAGGTAACGTAGTTTCATGTGCATTTAATTCTTTGGGAGTTTTGTGTGTTTGAGCTATAAGTAAACAACTCATTCAAAAGTAGATTAATAGCAAGAGCCTTTCAAATAATCCATAGCAAATTTATGAGAAGCCACACATTTATCTATAATGAGTGGATAGCTTTTGATGACTAGAAAGTCCACTATTTTTCTTCCTTCCTTCCTTCCTTCCTTCCTTCCTTCCTTCCTTCCTTCCTTCCTTCCTTCCTTCCTTCCTTCCTTCCTTCCTTCCTTCTATCTTACTTCTTTTTCTTCGACTGTCAAAGTGTTCTTTTTCTTTCTTTCTTTCTTTCTTTCTTTCTTTC
>JALGBA010001445.1:0-178800 GCA_023970755.1 Azemiops feae
GGCAGCTACAGTCTACTTAAAATGGCGGTTGGCTGACTGCCAATGGGATCCAACTCAATGTGGCAGATGGCTTTTCCTCCCCCATCTGAAGTTGGCAAACTGCCAGTCTCTCAATGCCTCCAGGAGTGTCCGAAAGTCGCACATGCATTTGCAGCCTGTTTTCAGCGGTTTGTGAAAGCATTGTGCAGCTTCTGCAGCTTGTTGGCTTGAGGAAGGAGAAAGCCATCCGGCATGTTGAGTCCTGTCCTGTTCCCATTGTTCTCTATTTACGTTGCCTCCAAAATGAAAATTCAGAAAAAAGAAAAATGTAACCTTAAAATCAACTACACCCCTTATTAATCAGCAGTGATCTTTGGAAAGTGGAAGGAAGGTGGCAGCAGATAAATATGGGGCTGGAGACAATATCCTTCCTGGCTATCAAAGCAATGCTAGTTCTTTGTTAATCGCCTCCCAAGTAATAAAATTGTGTATGTCTTTCAACACAGTTGAATAAAAATAACACTACCGCCTCAACTTTTTACTTTTGCAAACTTAACATGCATGGCTATTTTTATAACAAGAAATAAAAAAAAACCCAAAGAGAAAGTTTCATTTTTTTCTGTCTCAACCACAAAACCCAGAAGCAGTTTCCAAGTAGAAACGAAGTTGGATGTATTTTTTTTTTAATTAAAGCACTTAATCTGGCCATTCTCACTGCTGTCAACATGGATAACAACAAAGTTCCTTTTTTTCAAGTTCTTTGTCCATTCAGCCTAAAAGAAATATCTTGGGTTTAATTTTTATATTCTTTTTGAGACTCTTCTGTATTAAAACATGAATCTTATTTTAACATTTTAAAAATATGCATTTTTTAACAAATCATTTTATTATAAAAAAAGCTAGAAGAAAGGATCCGATACTTTACGCATTGCAGCCCCGTTGCTAGTTCGGCCGTTCCTTTAGATCCCCGAGCCTATTCCCACAACCATATTTTAAGAGACTTCTGGAAGGAGATCAAGGATGGTGATCTCAGCAGAAAAGTCCAATCTCCTGGGTCTACAGGGAGTGCTCGATTAACAACAGTTCACTTAGTGACTATTTGAAGTTACAAGGGCACTGAAAAAAGTGACTTTTACCTTTTTTCACACTTATGACCATTGCAGCATCCCAATGGTGACGTGATGTATATTCGGATGCTTGACAACTGACTCACATTTGTGACAGTTGCAGTGTCCCTGGGTCACGTGACCCCCTTTTGCAACCTTCTGACAAGCAAAGTCCATGAGGAAACCTCGTTCACTTAACACTTAAATTAACCACTGCAGTGATTCACTTAACAAATATGGCAAGAAAAGCCATGAAATAGGGCAAAACTCACTTAACAAATTCCTCACTTAGCAACATAAATTTTGGGCTCAATTGTTGTCAGTTGAGGACTACCTGTATACGTGACTCCTTAACAGCCCAAATCCGCAACATACCTCTTCCGCTATTGCTGATGGGGTGGATGGATGCAATCGGAAGAGGGGATCTCATTCCACGAAGGGCTTCAAAAGTCAAAAACGGCCCCTTGAATTGGACTCCGAAGCAAACTGGCAATCATCGCAGCTGGGGGAGCAGAGGTGTAATATCTGCCCCTCTTGTGGTACATAAAACTGCCCACATCACATTTTGTACCAGCTGAAACCTTCCAGATGCTCTTCAAGGGCAGCCCCATGTAGAGTGCATTACAGTAGTGCACCCAGGATGGCTATATACATTTGGCTATAAACTCTGGGCATCCCTAAAGAAGCTGTCTGGACAGGCTGTGAGGTGTCTGGGTAGATCAGGGGCCTCCCCAGATTAGGCCTGTGGAGGGCTGCGCCTGGAGAAAGAGGCCCCATAATGCTTGGGCAAAGCAGCTGCCTCTCCTTCCTCTGATTCCCACAGGCAAAGGCTATCCTGAGCTGCTTCCGCCTGTCTTGGGTTTGGCTCCTTTCCAAAATCCTGGCTCAGGAAGCAGCCCAGCATCTCATTTGCCAGGGATTCTCCAGACCCACAAAGGATAAATTCATACAGTGGATGTAACTGTGTCAGTCATGAACCCAGGAGGTGCCTTTCTATAACCTTCTCACATTGGGGTACCTGCAACCTTGGTGAATTTTTCATTCTGGGTGTATTGTGTGTGAATCTTATTTGCACAAGATGCTGCATCGTAAATTAACCAGTTTCTTGAAAGCAGACAAGATTAAGCCTGCTGTGAACCCAGAACGAAAAGAGAGGATCTGAAGGTGAGGCTCATCCTGCAGACGGCCAATTTCCAGAGATTCAACAGCAATTGTAAAGTCCCTCTAACGGCTTGGCCTTCTTCATCGGCAGAAATACAGAAGCAGAACTGGGAAAGGGAGGCAAAAGATCCATACCCTCAGTTGGGTTCTGTTTTTCCTGCAGGAGTAGCCAATATGTCACGGTAGCTGTTTATTTCTGCAGAAATAGAGAGCCTCACATTTGGGAGAGAGGTTCAGATCAAGTGCCCCGAGAGAAAGACGGCTCAAGAGATTCATACAGAAAGTTTTTTTGTTATTCATAATCGGTCTATGTCACTTCTTTCACACGATTAGTGTTACACGTCATCAATTACATTGATCAATTTTGGTACATTTGTTGTACTTAGTACAAGATAGGGAAACCTTCCTAATCATTGTCAAGAGTTTCCTGCTGCAGGTCTGTAGTTTGTCAGTCTCACAAGGAAGCCGAAAAGGTAAAGGGGAGCTTAGACAGTCTGGGAGGTAATTTAATCAGTGCTAACTGTTGCTGGCTTAGTTCAACCTAGTTGGATTAACTTCTGGCTGGTTTGGCGCTTAAACAGGATTTGAGACTTTTCTTCTGACCGGATTCCTTTTGCTTCCCCCCTTTGCTAATTGAGAGGAGAAACTGCAAAGCCGCAAACCAGCAGGGGGCGCCAATCTCCAGCTCATCCGTGTTTCCGGAAATTCTTTCCTCCCGCCTTGCTGAGACTCTCCGGATCTGAAAGATTTTCAAAGATTTATATTCTTTTATGTTCTACATTTTATATCCCTGAGCAATCAAGCTATCCCCTCCTCTTCCCCACAGACGGGGCCTTATTTCCACTCTGTACATGCTCAGAGGAAAGGTGACTGCAGAAGAAAGCAGATGATTAAAGCCCTGAAAAGACCGTTGAATGTTTCTCATACTTTGTTCTTTATAGGAAATGTGAAATCAACTGAATTTGTTCAATCCTAATAAGAAACCAGGATTTATTCTTTTAGTCCAAGGATTCCCCAGAAGAAGCGCCAAGGGAGAGAGCAGCCATCTTAGTTTATTGTGGGGAAAACCAAAGACTTTGAAGCTTCCTAAAGATTCACGGTTTCCCCAGAGAAGAAAATATCTCTGACATTGTTCCCTTGAAAGACATATCTTTCCCTGGAAGATGCCAGGAGAGCCTTTGAGCGTTTTTCTCCAGAGCGAAGAACATTTGGGATGTCATGAGCTAAAGAAAGAATCATGTGACTAGAAAGGACTTCAGAGGTCTTCTAGTCCAACCCTCAGATCCAGGCAGGAAATTTACTACCATCTCAGTCTAACAGTTCTCCAGTCTATTTTTGAAACCTTCCAGTGATGGAGCACTCACAATTCCAGGATGAAAATTATTCCACTGATTAATTGTTCTCACTGTTAGAAAATTTCTCCTTCTAGTTTGGGTCCCTCTTTAACAAGCCTCCACCCCTTATTTCTTCTCCTGCCCTCTGGGGCTTTGGAGAAGAAGTCAATCCCCTCTTCTCTGTGACAGCCCCTCAAGTAAAGACAGACAGTTACCATGAATATCCCCCCCCCCAAATTCTTCTGTGCTATAGGCTGGGCATACCTCGCTCTCTCAATGGTTTCTCATGCCGTTTAACCTTCCTTTATCACCTTTGTTGCTCCTCTCTGAGTCTTTCTGGGGTCCCAGCATCTTTTTGGAATCGTGGAGACCAGAAGCGGACCCGGCATTCCAAGGGTGGCCTCACTAGTGCAGGATAAACCGACATTATCATTTCTCGTGTTCTCTTGATGTTGCCCCTCGGTTGATGCAGCCCAAGACTGCACTGGCTTTTTTGGCAGCTCCACCTGAGCCCCCTCCACTGCCAGGGGCTCTGCGGGGTCTCCCCTCCCCCTCGCCTGCGCCCCTCCCCCCAGGCCCAGATAACCCTCCCGCTTTTCCCAGCCCCCCCTCCCCATTTCTGCCCCTCCCCCCAAGAGGCGGAATGCCTGGAAGGGGATTTCCTGATGGAACTTTCGCTTTCCTTTCCCCGCCTGTCCAGCCGGTTGCGCCTGGACGTTTGCCTAGCAACAATGACGACACGGGCATACGTTTTTTCTACTGGTTGAGCTTGGCCAATCACCCGCTTTTGCTCTGGGTTGTTGCGTTGTTGATCACCCGGAGCGCGTCTTTCTCTGCCTGCGACTTCTGGAGAGCCGAGCCGAGATGGCGCTGCGCTCTCTGTCGCTCCTGGTGTTGGTGGGGATCGCTCTGCGGGGAAGCTGCCTCGGTGAGTCCCTTTGGGGGCGTCGGAGTCTCCGGCCCCTATCTCCTGGTGGGGATCCATCCAGGGAATCTCTCTTCACCCCCAAAGATTATTCCCAGGAAGAGAATCCCGATTCGGTCCTCTTTCTAGTCCGCTCCCCTCCCCCTCTGGCCCCTCTCAGAAGGGACCCCAAAGCGTGGATGGGACTTTGCTGCCTCCCCCCTCCCCCCCAGGAGAGCCCCTCTAGGAACAGGACAAGGGAGGCCCCTCCAGAGGTCAGTCAAGTCTACCTGGGCGCCCCCGAGCGCAGTTCTTTCCCTCTTTCAAAGTGGAGGTTGTCGGAAAGCGGCGTTTGCAGGGACCGGGTCAGTTCACAAACTTCCTGGCTGCCTTCGCACAACCCCTTCGCCTGGGTCCTCTTTCCTGCCTTCGGCGGGGCTTGGTGGCTCTTTGTGGCTTCTGCTGCTGGGAGGACCCGGCTCGTTTCTCCACTCGGTTCCGTGTATTGGCAGAAAAGGAGGCTGGAGCACCGGAGCCATCGGGTTAAGGCTGTCCTGGGAATGCAGCAGGAGAAGAGTCTGGAGAGAAGAGTCTGGAGAGAAGCGCTCCGTGAATTGTCTTCCCAAAGATCCCCCCTGATTGATTGTCACTTTCCCCTGGATCCCCACACCCCACCCCGTCCTAAACCCCAATATCCCCCAGAGCTGTTTTCTAGGACAGGCAGGCATTTTTCCACCCCAAATCCTCCTCCTTCCATTTCAGGAGCCCCCAGCACGGGAGAGTTTGCAGAATCAAAAATATTTAAAGTTTACTCTTATTCCTTAGTAACCAGATAGGAGGTCTTGGGGTGTCCCTAGTTGTTCCTCAGAGAAACTATCAAGGCAGCAGCTTTTCAAAAGGCATTTCCAAAACTGTCTTAAGGATCTGAAGGATTAGACAGTCTGGGCTGGAGGCAGGAGGAGAGAAGCCCCTCTGGATGGAGAGCCTGAAATGAAGGGCTTGCTTGGACACAGACAGGCCCAAACTGACCAGCCCTTCCTGACCTGAGGAGGATTCGTGATTGTGAGGATGCCCAACCTGCGTTACATTCACACGTTTCTCCTCTCAGGCAGACTTCAGACTCCCTCACTGCTCAGCCCCACAAGGGGAAGAAGCGGGGTCTGGATCACGGAGGGTCCGATCCCCCCTCCTTCTGTCGGAGAAAAGCCCTGATCTGTTTGAAATCTCCCCAGACCAGGAAGTGGATCTGGGGATCCCTCTCCCCAAAAGCTCTGAGAAGCCTCCGGGATTGTGGGGAGGAGCAGGCAGAAGGAGGCCGAGGCCTTTGCCTTGGGAGACTGGGAAGGGCTGGGAGACCATACTGGAGGGACTGGGCAGTGGGACTACAGATAGTCCTCGACTTACAACAGTTCATTTAGTGACCGTTCAAAGTTACAAAAGCGACTTATCACCATTTTAAACACTTACGACCATTTTAGCGTCCTCATGGTCACGTGACCAGGATTTGGATGCTTGGCCACTGGTTCATATTTATGACGGTTTGCAGTGATCCTGTTTTGCGACCTTCTGACAAGCAAAGTCAATGGAGAAGCCAGATTCACTTAACAACGAGGTTATTAATTTAACAACTGCAACGATTCACTTAACAACTGTGGCAAGAAAATTCATAAAATGGAGCAAAACTCACTTAATAAATGTCTCACTTAGGAACAAAAAATGTGGGCTTGATTACGGTCGTAAGTCGAGGACTGCCTGCATTTATTTCTCGGGGGGGCTTTGGAGGTCCTGCCCTTTCCCATGCAGACCCAGGTTCTGCCCAAATAAGTCCCGTGAAGGATCCTGAAAATGATCTTTAAACTCTTTGGTGCCCCGGAAGAATTTCTGACCTGAAGAGCTTCCAGAATGGAGACCAAGAAGGGGCCTTGGGGAGTTTCATCAGCTTAATCGATTTCCCAGGAGCCTTTTATTCATTTTACTTTCTTTTACTTCTTTTAATCCACTTACAAGCTGTTGTTTTTCTGTTCCTTGGGCAGCCTCAGAGTCTCTTCCGTGTTTGTATTTTGACAATGAAAACTAAACAGTGACTTAATGTGATTTTTTTTTTGTCATTGTTAGTAAAGTTTAGCATAGTTTTATGTCTTGTGAATTTAGTCTGTCCTCCAATCCAAGGAAGGGCTGAAGAAACTTTGATGCTGCTCGGTTGGGAGTTTGCAGGATAGAAACTGAAATAATGTTGTATGTTTGTCTTTGGTTCACCAGAGGGGCTTTAAAGGTGATGGGACCCTCCATACAGAGGCTGAGTTTGGGGAGAGGACCCCAGCAGAGCCCCCCCCCACTGCACCCAATACGGGGATTGGCAGCAGGAACTCCCAAGCAGCCTCAGTGGGGGCAGGGGGTGGGGCCAGGGGGGAGAGGCCCCAGGGGTTTCTGCCAGGTGAGGGGAATTCTGGGAGTTGAAGTCCAAGTGGCTGAGTCTGAGAAACTCTAATTTAGGCCTTTAGGTTGAGAGTCACTGATCATGTGAAGAGTTGGGTAGTCACGATCAACCCCCACCCAAGCTTTGTGGAAGGCCTTGCTGGAAGGGGGGAGTGTGCAATTGGGGCAGGTAAAATTTGGGGGACCTGAGCTTCCCCTCCTCTCTCACCCCAACTTCCCTGCCCTCTAACCCTTCAGGCCCCCCAGAAGCTGCTTCTTTCCCTCTCAGCCGCTCCCTCCCTCCACCTCCTGCCTCCTCTTCCATCCTCTCCCCCTTCCTTTCCCCCTTTCTCCTCCCCCCAGCTATCTTCTCCTCCTCCTCCTCCTCCTCCTCCTCCTTCTTCCTTCTTTCCCCCCAGAGCCTCAGATTGGAGCCTCCATAGGATGAGGGTCCTTGACTGGAGCCCCCTAACTCTGCCCCTCTGGGTCCCTTCCAGGCGCCTCCTCGCACTCCCTGAAGTATTTCGTCACCTCCATCTCGGACCCCAGTCAGGGGCTGCCCCACTTTGTCATTGTGGGGTACGTGGACGGTCAGGTATTTGTTCACTACGACAGCAACAGCCGGACGGTGCAGCCTCGAGTCTCCTGGATGCAGAAGGTGGGGAAGGAGGACCCCCAATACTGGGACAGAGAGACCCAGATATCACGTGGCACTGGGGAGACGTTCAAAGAAGGTCTGGAGACTCTGAGGCTTCGCTACAATCAGAGTGAAGGTGAGTGATGGGTCGGGTGGCTCCTCCTGCCCCATAATCCCCTCCCCAGGAACCAGAGGGGGAGAAAGGGGGGTCCCGTCAAAGGGAAAGGCTGCTGCCCCACATTTAAAAAAAACTTTTTAAATGTTTCTTCTTTTTTAAAAAATCAGTATAAGCTTGTCGTTGCCTCCATAGCTGATGTTTTCTGCCAATTGCAGTTTTTTTAAAGTTATCCCTCTATCTCTCTGTATATTGATAAGATGTGGATATGGATATAAACTGAGATAAAAGAGACCGAAATCTCCCCTCCCCCCATAAAAGTTGGAGGGTCCTGGCCTTGGTGGACCCTCTGCTGTGGGGGGGGGGAGGGGATCCCAGGTCTCTCCCCTCCCGGAAAAGAAGCAGGTGGATCCTAAGGAGATCCTGGGGGAAGCAGGTCCCTGTTTTTCTGTCTGTTTCCACCCCAGAGAAATGAGGGATCAACTGCAGATCCATCTAGGCTGACTAGATCCCTCTTTCACCTCTTTTCGGAGGGATGAGGGGCCCAAAATGGCAGGAGCTTCTTCTCATCCTCCAGGTGGAAAGAGAGGCCAGGAGGCCAAATGGGGTGCGGGGGGGGGGCTCTTGTGGGGGGGCACAGGGCCTCTTCCAGCATCCTCCCAATCTTGAGGGGGAAAAGGACAGAAAAGAAAGAAACCCCCATTTGAGGCCCTTCCTGATGGCTTCACATGGTCCCTCAGGCTGAACTCCTGTGTGGCCTTCTTGGTGGGGCTGCCCTGGAGGGGGGAGGCCTTCTTCAGCAGCCCCCCCTTCTGCCATCTTTGGGGAACAAGATTCACCTTCAAGGAACCTGATTTAGGGGAGAGATTGCAAGCAAATATCTGTGTCACCAGAGGCTGCTTTGGGCTGAGATAAACTTTCTCCACAAACATCCGCCATTTTCCCTCCTTTCATCCCAAGGAGGTGCAGCCCCCCTTCTTCTGCCCTTTCCTTGCCCATCCCCCCCCAGGCAGACACCCCAGAGATCTGCCTGTTCTGCCCCTGATCCCCAAGGATCCCCCCAGGCCCCCTGCTGGCCTCTCAGGGGAGCAGAGCTGGACCCAGAGGGCTCCCCCTGGTGGAGAAAGGGGGAAGGAGAGCGGCCAGAGTGGGGGGGAGCCTCCTTTCCAGGCTAAACAGCCCCAAATGTCCCAACCTTTCCTCAAAGGGAGGCTGCTTCAACCCTCCCATCCTCTGGGTCGCCTCCTCTGGACCTTCCCCAGCTCCCTCCTGCCCTTTTTGGAGGTCTGGTGACCAGAACTGCACACAATATTCCAGATGTGGTCACACCCTTGATTTACGCAAAGGCTTTGTGACAGCCTCTGTGTTTTCAATATATTTTAATGATCTCTGATATCCTGTTTGCCTTTTGAATTTTTTTACATAATTTGTATTGAACCTTTTTAACCAAAGATAAAAACTAATAGAAAGTAACATAAAGTAAAGGAGATAGAAGAAAGAAATCAAAGAAAAATCTAAAACTACAAGAAAAGAAAACAAGTTGAAGAAAATAAAGAAAAAAGACATAAAGAAGTGGCTTCTGATATTCTTCACAGCAGTTACAAATATAAATATATTTTAGCCTCCCTAAAGCAGCCTTTCTTATCCTTTTGGCCCTGGAGGAACCCTTGAACTATTTTTCAGGCCTCGGGGAACCCCTGAACATCCAGGCTCAGAGATGGGGCAGAATTGTTTCCTGCGTAGACCTGCAGAGATGCACTAACAGAGTTCTCACACTAAGAATACAAAGTTGCCTTTTCAGTGTGATCCTTGTGCTTTTTTTTTGCAGCACAAATACTAAATTCTGTGCCAAACTTGCAATGAACACAAACAGATTTCATCTTCAACTGAAATAAGACGGTTTCTGTCTTAGCTTTTGATGCTTCTGAAATAAGACAGATCTTGTTCTCAGAAGTTGAAAACTGCAGCCAGATTTTCAGTGCCTTCCTGTGAATGGCAGGAGATTCTTCTTGGGCAGAAATCCAGAACCTTTATTTCCCCCTGGGCAGATCAGGGAATCTCCTCTGGAGGGCGGGATCAGACTCAGCTCAGGAGGATCTTCCTCTCCCTCCAAAGGGAAGGTCTCAGGCTGAGCAGAAGCTGCAGAGAAAGGATCCCCTCACCTGGTCACTTATGGGAGTGGAAAGGGAGGGAAAGGACTGGTCAGTTTAGTTCAACTGTACTTACAAGTGGTTTTCCCTCAGATTTGAGAGTTTCTGGCGTCCTTCCTCACTCTCAAGCCCAACCAGAAGTAGAAACATTTCAACATTTCCTTTTGGTTTTTTCAAACATTCAGTTTCCTTTTAAATCCCAGAATTTAGTCACTTGAAGTTGAAACATCTTCTCCAGGGCCTTGCAGAGACGGTAAACATCAAATTCATTTCAAAGGTCAATAACAATTTGAGTTTGCAGATCAGATTGGGCCACTTGCTGCTGTTGCTAAGGCAAATATTCCTTTGTGGCCCTTCAAGTCTTCATTCCCACATAGCACAGAGCCATGGTTTGTTTCTGGTTAATCTAAAGTGGGAACCAGCCCTGTGATTTGGTGATATTGGTGAAAGCAGACCAAGATTTATGGTAACAGGGATCCTTGCAAGCTGTTTTGCAGATCGACCAGATCCTCTTTGAGGCCACGTGATTCTCAGATTCTCTCTTTGCAGCTGCAGATTCAGATTCATGCAAATGTTCCCTCTCTGGGATCCCTTCCTTTCCCCCCAAGAGTCTCCCCAACAGAGGAACGGCAGAAGGAAAGATGGAGGAGGCTCCCTCCCTCCGTTTCTTCTGCGACTCCTTCTTTTCTCAGTCTCCCTCGGGATCCTCCGCTGGCTTTTCCAGCTTCCCTTTTCCTGGGGAGGTTCAGGGGCTCCATCCTGGGGGGGGAGGGATATGGGGGGAGGCAGGTCGAGGGAGGGGAGAAGGGCGGTTAGTGATGGGGGCTTTCTTTCCTTTGATTGCTAGGGAGGAAACGGGGCTGTCAGTGCCTGTGTCAAAGTCCCTGCAGGGAAGGGGGTCTGTGTCTATCTTGAGGACTCCCGAAACCATCATCTTGTTCCTATTTCAGGCCTTCACACGTGGCAGAGGATGTGTGGCTGTGAGCTCCAGGCTGATGGGAGCAAAGGAGGGTTTGATCAGTATGGCTACGATGGGACGACCTTCATCACCTTCGACAAGGAGAGACTCACCTGGGTGGCTTCCGTCCCCGAGGCCCAGATCACCCAGAGGAAATGGGACGCTGTTCCACAATACAATCAGGGAAGGAAGTTCTACCTGGAGGAAATCTGCATTGAGTGTCTGGAGAAGCACCTGTCCTACGGGAAGGAGATGCTGCTCAAGAAAGGTGAGCCTCTGGATGCTGGCTGGACTTTCCTCCTTTATGGCCGGATTTCTTGTGCACATTCGGCCCCTTTGGGTTCCTGGTCTGCCCTCTGACTGCCCAGGAGGGAATCCTCCCCCTCCCCTTCCAGCCCCTCTCCATGACGCGGGAAGCCCTGTTTGGTGTCTGGGTGGATCAGGCAGGAGAAGCACTTGGGGGTGTCCTGTTCATTGCCCACCGTGTGGCAACAAGGGCATTTGAGTTTCTTCAGTGAAACCCCCATTAGCCAAACTGTAGTCAAGTGTGAGGGGCTCCCTTAATTTCCCCCCATTACAATAGTGGCCAAAATTGTGGAAACCTTTTGGGAAAAGTGTATTTTTGAGGTTTGATGGCTAATAACACCACTTTGTTTTTTGCAGTAGTACCATAAAATTATATATCGATGGAAAGATAATTTAATCAAGAATGTAATGCAACAAAGTTTGTTCAATTATCTGTACTGTGTTCTATGAAAAGTTATAGCCAAATAACCAGAAAAAGGAAGCACAACTTGCTTAGGTTGATATCAGGTAGCTTTCCTTCATCTGATTGTAGCCAATGAGCATGAGTGCTTAGAGAGCCAATCAGGTGTCATCTTGTTTTGGCAATGAGCCAATCAGATCCCAGTGGGATTCAGTTATTGATGTCATGCATTGAAGCTGAGAGGAGGACGTTTGTCAGTGTGTTATGTGATCGCTATCAAGTTGGTTGGGTTTTTTTGTGTTCTTTCATTTAGTGAGCTTGAAAAATGTAATAAAATTAAAGTAATGGTGCAAAGAGTTGACTGGTCGCCCAGAAAGCGATGTAAAATAGAATTATTAAGTGAACAAGGCTACAGTTATAAAGAAATTAGAAGAAAAATGGGTGGAAACTTAACCAAAGGTGGCATTTCTACTGTACACTTTTCCCAAAAGGTTTCCACAATTTTGGCCACTACTTTAACTCTCCTTCCCGCCACATCCCACAGGGGGCTCCTTCCCTGCCGTGCAGCTGATGGTGCACCTCCCACCACCACCACTAGGTGGCTCCACTTCTACCATTAATAACACATCCTCAGGGCCCCAATTGGGCAAAAAAGGCCAAGATTGAGGGATTCTTTTCTTCCCAAAGTTTCTGTGGATCTTTCTGTTAAACCTCAAACAGGTTCCCTCAATTCTGACTTAGTCTTTCCTCAAAACAGCCCCCTCCCCACCTTCAGGAACACCCCCTCACCCCACAAGGGGGGCTCAAAGTATAATCTTTTCCTGTGATTTGTTATTATTTTCCCATCTAGACAACCTCTCCCCACTGGGTCGACCCCTTCCCCTCTGGGCTCCTTGACCCCCCTCCCCCATTGTATTAGCTGTAGGGAGAAACTCCTGTGTTGTTGATTTTTTGAAAGGGAACTTTAAAGAGCAGCTCCACTTTCCCTCCCTTGAAGGAAACAATCCATGATCACTCGGAGTTCAAAGCAGCCAGAGAGGAATTTCCTTGGACCCTCAATTTGCTGTTTGAGGGTTTTCAGGCTGAGTCCCTGGGAAGGACTCAGAATTAGGAGTCCTTGTGGTTGAGCATTTTCCAGATCTGGAGCATTTCCTAAAATTCTCGGAGACGCTGCAGGTGTGGAGTGGGAAGTAGTGTGAGATTTTCCTGCCCCTTCACATTTCCCATCCACCTTCCAGGCTCTGGAGGGGCTCAGAGTTAATTCCGGGGGTGCCGTTTCTGCAGAGCCCCCAGAGGTGACCGTGAGCAGCAAGACAAAGGAGGTGGAGGATGGGATGGAGACGCACGTCTGCCGCCTGCATGGCTTCTACCCCAAGGAGGTCGATGCCTCCTGGAGGAGGGACGGGGAGGTCTGGCTGCAGGACACCCTCCGTGGCTCCGTGGCCCCCTGCGCGGATGGGACCTTCCACTCCTGGCTCAGCATCCGGATCGATCCCCAAGAGAGGGGCCGTTATCGGTGCCACGTGGAGCACGACGGCCTGCAGGAGCCTCTGGACGTGGCCCTGGAGGGTGAGAGGCTGCAGGGAGGGAAAGGCTGGGCTCTTTGGCAGGCTGGAGGGTTGTGGGAGGGAAATCTCACCCCCAGATGTGTCCAGATGTGAGCATACCTGACTTTGAGCTGTTGGTTTTTCCAGTGTTTGAGGTTGGTGTAGCTGCAGGGACCAGACCATAGAACTGGCTTCAGGGGATGTAAAGGAAACTACAGAATCCCATCACAAGAGTTGGCCGATCCTGATGAAATCCTCTTAGATCCTCTCTTAGCTTCTGCATCTGACTTCAGGAAATGCAGAGAGTGGCTGGACTGATGCACCAGGAGTCAGAAAAGGGGCTACCAAGTCTGAATTTTTGCCATCAGAGACTAACACGGCTTTCTGCTTTGAAGGTCAAAATATAGTATGTTGTTGCTGTTTGAAAGAAATTACGTATTATTTTATGATATGATATGGGAATTCCTGAGGCTCAGCATAAAACTCCAGAAAAAAAGCCCTCTCTCAAAGAACTCTGCACATGCTCATAAGTGTCCCTGACATTTTTTACACTGGACTTCCAAAATTGCAGAATTCAAGTTTAAATCTTTTATTAATGATTGTCAGCATAATACAAAAAAAATGTTCAAATTTATTTTTTATGCTGATATCCCAGGCAAAATAAAATATTTGTTTTTGTTGTTTTTAGCAAGCATCAATTCACAAATGGCATGATAGCTATTCAGTAGGAGTCCTGAGTTTTGTGCAAGAGAAAATTACATTTAAAGTTCCCCTCGTCAGAACTTACTCCCAAAGCAATACCACTTTATAAGGCTTTGGTAAGACCCTACTTTGAATATTGCATCCAGTTTTGGTTGCCACGATATAAAAAAGATGTTGAGACTCTAGAAAGAGTGCAGAGAAGAGCAGCAAAGATGATCAGGCAAATGGAGGCTAAAACATATGAAAAACGGTTGCAGAAACTGGTTATATCTAGTCTAATGAAAAGAAGGCCTAGGGGTGACATAGCACTCTCCCCAATATCTCAGGGGCTGCCCCAAAGAAGAGGGAGTCAAGCTATTCTCTCCAAAGCACCTGAGGGCAGGACAAGCAGCAACGGATGGAAACTAAACAAGCAGAGAAGCAAACTAGAACTAAGGAGAAATTTCCTGACAATGAGAACAATTAACCAGTGGAACAATTTGCCTTCAGAAGCTGTGGGTGCTCCATCACTGGAGGCATCTAAGAAGAGACTGGACAGCCACTTGTCTGGAATGCTTGAGCAGGGGTTGTGCTAGAAGACCTCCAAGGTCCCTTCAAACTCTGTTATTCTGTTTCTGCCATTTCTGGGACTATCCAGAAGTTGGATGTCACCATATTCCATTTTTCATGCTGAGGTTCTGGAAGCACAAAATATAATTTTTTGCTATTTCTTGACTGGCCAAAGAAATGAAAGTGTATACTTTAAAAAAGGCTAGGTGATATAAACTCTTTTACTTTAAATAATAAACACTCAAACTGTAGAAAAAAACATAACGTACAGAGCTGTCCAAATTATGACAAGCTGGGGCAGCATCTAAACAGAAGAAAAACTGTTGTTTAACAAATGTTATTGTATTGTTCACCAATATTGTGTTGAAGTTTTTGTTTTGTAAGCTGCTGAGGGTCACAAGATGGCAAAGGGCTGTTTTTGAGTCGAAAAGCTAAAGATGAATTCCGCTGCCTTCATGCTGGGCTGGGGAGAGAAGAAGGCAGCATCAGGAGGACACGTCCTCTAACGGTGGTTAGCAAGGAGCCTTCATGCTACCCTTAGAGGGACATGAAGAGGAACCCATAGAAGTTTTTAATTTTGGGAATTTCCAGCTTCCGCTATTTTAGGTCTCTCCCCCAATTGGGATGATTGAGGTTCTCCTTCAATTATCTGCTTTTTCTCCCAATTCAGAACCAAAATCCAACGTGGGGATCATCATCGGCTGCGTTCTGGCTGGTCTTGTCCTGCTATGTGTGATTGTTGGGATCTTGGTATTCTTCAGTAAGTATCCTTTCCTGGGTGATGGAAGGAAGATGGGGAGGTTCCTCCCAAGTCTCTCTCTTTGGGGAGCTTCTTCTCCTGTCCTGTTTTCCCAGCCCTCTTGGGGAGCATCTGAGATCTCAGCCGCTTGCTGGGACTCCAGTCCTGACTTGGCTGAGTCTGAGGTTGGGACAATCCTGCCTTCTTCTGTGTTGGGAAGAAGCATCCCAGTTCCGTCCCTTTCAAAGTCTTTGGTCAAAGAGCAGCAGAGAAGGATTTCCATGAAAATCTTCCTCCCCTCCCAGTTACTGCTGCTTCCCCCAATTTCCCTCCATCCATCTCGGAGGCCGCAGGTCTCTCTTGGGGCAAATCAGGAGATACATTTCTATTTTGAAAATCTTTCTGTCTTTATTAATGAGACAAAGTGACTGCAAAATATCTCCTGAAGGTATTCCTCCCAGAGAGGGAGAGATTGGATGGTCTCTGGTGGATTCTTTTGAGCTTTCACTGATTTTTGTCTTTGCAGAGAGACGTCATGACTACAAAAAAACACCAAGTGAGTGACTTGTTGTCTTTACCTATAATCTACAATTTAGAGCAGAAACCAGAGGCACCATCAGTTGAGGAGTGTGTGTGTATGTATGTATGTGTGCTCGCCCGTGCATGCTCTCTTCCTTCTAAGAACCAGTCTGGGGAAGATGGGACCCCTTTTCATCACAGCCAGGCTGTTCTTGGAAGTGGGGTCCTCAAGGAGAAACATCTGGGACAGGGAACCCTCAAGAAGGTGAGAAGACCCAGCTGGTGGAAGGTCCCTCTGACTGAGAAGCTGCTCTGTTTCCCAAGTAGGGAAGAAGCTCCATAAAATTAGGGATGAAAAGGGGGCATTTTGAGAGAAAAGGAGCTTTAGGGGATTATCCTGTTTTCACGGTCATGTGTGGCCCTACTTCCGTGTAGACAGGTAGAAGTTTACTCGAATGAACAGATCAAAGAATACTTTATTCACAGAAATATTCAATAACTCACGATTAAGCTCTAATACGTCTGGAATACAATGTTAATCTGGATCCATATCATTAGGTAAAAAGACAGTGATATCCTCCGTCCTGTATATAAATCACATGTTGAATAATTGCTGTCTCCGAGCCATGAGGCTGGATCCCAATGTGAAGAGAATCAAACAATGGCACCGAGCCAGGAAGTACAGTCATAAACCTTTGAACTCCTCCCACTGACTAGATAAACTGACTGCTGAAACTACATTACCCATAAGCCATTTCTTAAGGAAACAGCGTTTAACCATATAAATGCTAAACATCCTAACATACAGTTCTCAGCTGCTGGTTGGTCCAGAAGAGGGATACCAGCTTGATCTCCTCTTGGTCTCCCATCACAAGGCTCTCTGAGTACGAACTGGTTAGAAAAAGAGACTTTAGAGCCACATGTATCTTTTTAGGTCAGCTCTGCCCGCGGGCTCAAGAACTGCTGAACTATTGCTCTGTGTTGATATACATATAAATTTTAGGAATTCTTTCCTAGGCCTTTTAGCCCAAGCAGTCTGGTTCAAACTCTCTCCAGGTAGTTCTGTGTCTTTGATTGTGTGTGTGCGAGAGAGGGAGCAAGTTGGAGTCAGAAAGAGCTGAGTTTCTCCATCTATAAGCCAACAGAGTGACTTCCTCACTCTCTTTTTCTTTCTTTCTTCTCCAGCAAGTGAGGAAGGATCCAGCAGTTCCAGCCAGGGTAGGTCGGAGGGAGCTGCTGCTGCTGCTTGAGCCATTCTGTCCCTTTGCCAGACTTTGGGAGGGTGGGGAGAGGGAAAGAGGGAGAGGCCCCCAGTTTTTAAAAGCCCCCTCCTCCTCCCCCCATTAATTCATCCTCCCTGTGTTCCCTCTGCGTCTGGTTCTGGTGAAATAATTAAAATAGAGTCAGTTTCATTAAGTGGTGATGGCACCAAGTGAAACTAACTGGGAGACGGTGAGTTCTAGTTCTACCTTAGGCATGAAAGCCGGCTGGGTGTCACAAAATGCACTTTCCTTGCATTGCTTTGTTCGTGAAGTAGAGAAGGGAAACTCTCCCTGTTGGGTTCAGGCACGGGAGGCAGCCCAGAGTCTGCCTGGTGGAGCCTGGCCCCTTTGTAGGAAGGAGCCCTCAACTCCTTGGTGGGAAAAAGGGGAATCACCAGTGATCCCATGATCCCCAGTGGTTAGAGACTTTTCTGCCGGCATAGCTGAGACCTGGCTGATTCTGGAAGTGGGGCGGGTTTCCCCTCTCATAGATTGGGGTTTAGGGTTTGGCCCCAGCCGAGATCCCAGGGCAGGGCAGGTGGGGTGGCACTGGTCCTCTGAGAATCCCTTTGGGCACTCGGGGGCCTTGATCCCCACGTTTCTGGTTGGGACTCCCTGTTTCTGAATCTGGGCTCACAGGATCAGTTGGGCTGGTTGCTGCTGTACCAGCCTCCCTGCTGCGTGGCCACCCCCCTCCCTCAGCCGCTGGGGGCCATCTTAGTGTTGACAGGGAGTTCCCCAGGCTTCTGGTCCTGGGAGACTTCAATCTGCCCTCCCCGGGTTTGGCCTCAGAAGGGGCCCAGGACTTCATGGCAGCCATGGGCCTCTCCCAGATCGTCTTGGGCCTGGCTCAGGTCAGAGGTCACACACCGGATATGATCTTCTTGTCGGAGCAACGGCAACGTGATCTGGTGGGGGAATCTGGTTTTTATTGTTTTAAATATTCTACATAGCTTTTTATTGAATTTTATTGTAAGCTGTCTAGTGTCACCTTGATGAGATGGTGGCATAGAAGTTTAATATTAGATGGATAAATACTTGATAGACAGACAGACAGACATGATGGATCGCCTGATATCCTCTTAGAGATTCATGAAGCCGAGAGATTTAATGGTGAAGAGAGAAGACCCAGACAAGGCAGAGACTCACTCTGTGTCTTTCTCTCCAATGCAGGGAGCAACCAGGCCATTTAGCAGCCCCCTCGCAGGTGAGTGGCCCCCATGGAGGCTGAATTGGGGGGGGAGAGGAAGGAAGGGAGGGGAGAGCTGACCCTCCCCTCTTGTAAATCCCACCTGGCTGATCCCTCCCTTGAGGCTGCTGCTTCTCCTCCTTCCCTGGGCTGATCTTTGCTGATCCCTCAGCCTGGACGGTGGGATTCCTCCTCTGGGCTCCCTCCCAGACTGACCCTGCCTGCTTTTTCCCTCCTCTTGACAGCCTGAGTGGACACTCCCAGCATAAGGAGGGAGGAGAGAAGAGGGGATCGGCCTGCTTCTGAATTAAGCCGGGTTCAGAGCGAATGGGATGAGGGACAGGAAGAAGAGTTGCTGGTTTTACTTTAAGGGAGGCTGATCAATTGTTAATCTTCCTCATACTTGCCTGGATTGAAAGGGGAGGGTTTTTTCTGCCTCTTATTTTTTATTTGTATACTAAAGTCATATAATAGATAGTATGTATCATGTGTAAAAGAATTTTCAACAAAATTATTTCTGTAAAAAAATTGTGCCTTCTTAGATTTCTGCCATTAAACTAATGTATTTGTATTTTTAACTTAAAAATTGCAATAATTTGACCATATATTTGACCATCCAAAGTTTGACTAATAATTAATATACCAAATGTAGCTGTCATGGTTCCGACAGATGAAACTCTTCAAAGAACTTCGAGGCATTGTTTACCTTAAAGAATCTTTATTCGAGTAGCATAGAATCTGCACATACATAGGCAAAGCCAAAATCTGAATTCCCCTCTCCTAAGCACATAGTATCAAAGCACAATTCCCTCCTCTGATTAACAGTCATAAATCACATTCTCCAATTAGTTTGAAATGCAGGCTTCCCTCCAATTCTCCAACCCGCCTTTTCTTATCATCTCTTATTTCAAAAAATCTTGATTCTCACACTATTCTAGTATTGTTATGTCTAACTCCCATGCACATTCCTCCCCCCTCCCCCCAGTATCACCTAATTCTAACTCTAATTCTAAGAGTAAAACATAAGAAGGAAAATGGCTGCATCTCCATACATTGTCAAGGCAAGAACATCCAATGTTAGCAGCATTGACAGTAGCATTCAAACACTGAATTTTTCCAGATTGCCATTTGTATACATAAGTTGTATAAATACTATATATAATGTTTAAAAGAATCTTCAACACAATTATTTCTGTAAAAAAAAGTGTGCCTCTAGATTTCTGCCATTAAAGTAGTTAATGTATTTGTATTTTTCACTTAAAAATTGCAATAATTTGACCGTATATTTGACCATCCAAAGTTTGACCAATAATTAATATACCAAATGTAGCATTCAAACACTGAATTTTTCTAGATTGCCATTTATGGATTTTCATGCTTTAGAAAAATGGAACATAAGATCGATTGCACAGCCGGGCTGCTACCTCCTTAACAATTGCACATATATTGTAAGTTTGCCAAAACTGTTTGCTGAAAATAAACACTTTTGTTTTCTTCTCACCTGAGTTGCTGCCTGTTTGAAGAGATTGGAAATAGGAGGGATTTTACTCTCCTTGTTGCTCAGAAAGACCAATTTCACTTTGAGTGGGAGGAAGGGGAGGAACCAAAGCAAAACCTGGAAGGAGCAAGAACTGGGGGGGGGGCTCCTGTGTGCTCCTTGGGGAGGAGGAGTTCACTTTAGTTGACATTCCTGGGGACATTGCTAACTGCGACCTGAAAATTAATACTATAGGACTAAAATTAGGCACTGCCAGAGCTGGCTGGGATTGTAGGCTTCATTGTTAGCCTTTGAAAAGGTGATCTTTGCACTTTTAAGAAGGGAGGCTGGTTCTCTTTTTTTAACTTTAAGGAAGCGTGTTTTTTTCTCCTTGGCCAAATCTTTTTCTTTTGCTATGGGAGAACTTGCTTTCTCAGCAACTATACAACAGAAAGTACCTTCTGGAAGACCTTGGATACACTTGCAAGTGTTAAGCAAGATAAAAATTTATCTGGAACAGGAAGTTTATAGGCCACGATTTGCTACTTGTGGATTGCCAGCTGGAATCATTGTTTTCTACTGTTCAAGCTTCTCATTTAATCCATCTCTTTTATTCTTTGATCTCTTGCTTTTTGACATATCACATAATGTACCAATGGAATGTATTTGTTTCTGTAACCGATAAAAAGATATGGGCCCGGGGCTTCCGGTTCCGGTCTGCAGCGCCTGCGGTCGTGCGAATGGTCCGTTCCCTTTGCCAATCGGTTTCCCCCCACCGGTAGACCCTGGACAGGGTCAAAAGTCACCCTGGAGGGGCGACTACCGCTGGGGAGGACACTCGTTGATTTTGGAGGGAGCGGCAGCTCCCTCCAAGGTCCGAGACAGCTCCTCTGGGCCGACGGGGAAAAGATCGGCCATTAACATGGCCGATCATCTAGCTCAGGGCTTTTCAACCTGTGGTGCGCGTACCACTTGTGGTACATTAACAAGTGGCAGGTGGTACGCAGCCCTGCCTAGCCAAGTGTAGTGGGGGAGGGAAAGAGCCAGCACAGACAAAGACTTACAGTGGGAGAGTCCTCTGGAGCTGCAAAGGCCCCAGGCTCACTTCTGGCTCACCCTCCCCCATGAAAAAGGAGGAGGAGGGGGGTGGAGACCTATAAAAGGAGGCAGTTTGGGCGGGAGAGGGAGAGAGAGAAAAAGCAGCAGCCTTGGGAGGAGGCAGAATCAGCTCTAGGGGAAGAAGGAGGAGGAGGATGGGGGGGAGAGGAGATCAAATCAAGCAGGCCGGCCATGAGCTGATTTGCAACTCCTGTGGCAACCACCTGTGCTGGCAGCAGCAAACAGGCAAGAAATGCAGTGGGGGAGGGGTCGCCCTCCAAGAGGAATGAAAAAAGGTAGCAATGGCTGGAGGTGAGGCACGGAGGAGGGAGGGAGGGAGATGGAGAGTGGAAGGATTCTTATGTGCTTTTGTGACTTTGAAGTTCTGGGATTTGTGCAATGTGGGCTTTGTGTTCTTAAGGAGTATTTGGCAATTTCTATTTGGCTGATGGCTGATGTCTCGTGTTAGCTTCTATTGCTCTGCTATTGTTAGCTGTAAGTTTTGCTGCAAGGGATTTTGAAGTATTTTTCTCCTGAATGGATTTTGCCTGTAGATTCCTTTACTTATGAATGGAGCCATTTGGGGAGGCTGCCTTAGCCGGCAGCCAATACTTACTACACTTTTTTTTTCTTCCTTACTTTCCTTTCTAGCCAGTAGCTAATTCTTAAAGGGGATTGTGCCTTTTTAAGCTAGTTCACTCAGCAGTTTGTCTTTTCTGTTTCTGGAGGCTTTTCCTTGTTTGATGAATATATGGAAGAGAAAAAATATGGGGGGGGGGTTCAAATTCTTCCTTCAGAAGGAGGTGGGCATGAGAAAGAGGGAGGCAGGGTAGGAGGGAGGGGGGGAAGTCCTGCCTTAGCACTTGGCCACCAGCAGCCCTGCCATTGACTTTATTTGTCAAAAGGTTGCAAAAGGGGATCACATGACCCTGGGACACTGTGACCATCATAAATATGAATCAGTTGCCAAGTATCCAAATATAAATCACATGACCCTGGGCATGCTGCAATGGTCATAAGTGTGAAAAATGGTCATAAGTCATTTCAGTGCAATTGCAACTTTGAACAGGGTTTTTTTTTGGTCATCACGTTTTTGACACCTTGCTAGGTGGTACTCGAATATTGCCATATTCTAAAAGTGGTACAATCGGTGAAAAGATTGAAAAGCCCTGATCTAGCTGCTCCAGCCGCAAGCCACAAGAACAGCTAAGCATAAAGAACCACCGTGGATGATCCGGGTGAGATCCTTCCTTCCCTCTCTGTACCCTAACTACCTTCCTGTGAAAAGCTTTTGGAATTATTTCCCTACTTTAAGAGAGCAGCGTTCGGATATTTGGGAAAAAGAGCTTGGAAAAACAATTAATTTTTATTGACTACTTGAATTGCTGGACTTCGGGGATCCTGCCTACTTGTTTTAGCTTGAAACCTTTAGGGAGGGGGGTGGAGTGTTTTTTATTCCTCTCCCCCCTTCTGTACATAAGGTGTCTTAAGCTATTCTATTTGAATTTATTCCTACGTTTAGAAAAATCATTTTAATCATATTATTCAGTTTAAAACCTTTTCTCTCTCATGCTGGGTTTTTTTTTCTGTGCTGTTTCAAATTAGTAACAAAGTATCCGCGTTGAGAACTTTCACTGTTTTGCACTCGGTGTGCATTCAGCCTTTTGGCGCGACGCCCAGACTTGGCTCCACGCCCAGACATTCCTATCTGACCGCAAGAAGATTGACTGCAAGAAGACACTTTCTTCAGGTTTTTTTTTCCTACTCTCTCCTTTAATATTCTAACTTGATTTTACAGTACTATCTTAGATACACAGTTTTGCTTTGCCTTTTGGATTACAAATTGACTTTTATTGAAATGGAAGTGATGGAAGAATCCCATTCACAATTTATTAAACGGATGTCGGGAAGAATCTATGAACTTCATGAGCGAGTGAATGCCAGATTAGATGCTTTTATTATAAGACTTCAAAATGACTTCCAGATTTCAACTGACTAATCTTACCATTCAAATAACAATAGATGAAGAACAAAGCACTATAGAAGAAAATATCACTGAGAACTTTGATGATAAAAGACAGACTTTAACTAAAACATCTACAAAGTCAAAAGCAATGGGAGCTGACTTGCAAACACGAGATTTGGAGAACTGTGATAAAATGGATTATCAACGAGTAATTATTATATTGAACAAAAAGTATTACATTGCTCAGATAACACCGGAAAAAGGAGAAGAGAGATGTGATCAGACTGAATGGTTTAGGAATATACATAACCAAATATTGGGATTTGAGGACGAGGCTCTTCTATGGAAACCTGCCTGGCACAAAAAGAAAGCTAGAATTAGATTTAAAAATGAGAATTAAAAATTTATCTGAAGGGTTAAAAAGGTTTAAGATTTTGGTTGAGATAATTACTACTGGGATGAAAATGACTGATTTGATTATGGTCTGGAATGGTAATATGGAAAAGGTTGTAAAAGTCTATAGAATAAGAAATAGAATGTAGATCTGAAAGGAGGTAAGAAAGTATCTTTTTGGGAATAATATGTTTTGTAAATTATGTGTTTATTCAAGGCTAAGTTGGAAAATGGTAATGGTAAATTAGTAAAATTTAAAAACAGGAGATGGATTGGATTGATTTATAAAATATATGCCTGAAATAGAGTAGAATAGGAAATAGAATATAGTTGGGAAATATTAAAATATAATGGTCGGAATAATATGTATATTTTAGAAATAATTATTGTTTCATGGGAAATTAGGAGAGCCGAAATGCAAATGATATGTTTTGCTTTAGGTGAAATATTATTGATATTTTCTTTACAATGATTGAATTTCATTTAGACCTGTTTTTCTTTACAATGATTGAATTCTATTCAGAAATGTACTAATTTGATTGTGTAATAACAATTGAGGGACTTTTGGAGATATGGATTGATTTATGGAGTATATATTTGAAATGGAGTAGAATAGGAAATAGAATATAGTTGGGAAATATTAAAATATAATGGTCGGAATAATATGTATATTTTAGAAATAATTATTGTTTCATGGGAAATTGGGAGAGCCGAAATGCAAATTATATGTTTTGATATAGGTGAGATGTTGCAACCATTTCAATAGCTTAAGGTTTCTTTATGCCTTATTAAGTTTCCATTTCCTAAGTTAACTTAAGGTTTCTTTATGCCTTATTAAGTTTCCATTTCCTAAGTTAAGTTAAAGGTTTCGTTTATGCCTTTAAGTTTCCATTTCTTGAGTTAAGTTTCATTTCCTGGCAAAACCCACCCTTTACAACCTCCTGCTGTGACGTAAGTGTACCAATAAAAGAGAAGCACGCAGATCCTTCTGGGCTCTTGCATGCTAACTCAACCTGAAGAAACATGTTGTCCGTGTGTTTCCTATCTACCAAACGCAAGGTCCGTTAGCCCAGGCTGACGTACGTCACTGGTCCGTCCAGCAGAAGCTGGACCCCGGGATTCGAACTCCCACAACCACTGGTCCGTCCAGCAGGCGCTGGACCCCGGGATTGAACTCCCACAACCACTGGTCCGTCCAGCAGGCGCTGGACCCCGGGATCGAATTCCCACAACTGGTGACCCCGACGTGATTCACTCTACGACGTGATTCACTCCACGGCGTGTTCTCTGTCTAGGGAAGCGCTGCTCTGGCTCCTGTACTATGCACCTGGCAAAGGCTTGATCAATCGTAAGTATAGGCACCCCGCTTTCCAGAGTTCTGTCCAAGCATGTGGATGAACTTTCCTCTTTAGTCAGAAAGGCAAATTGTTTGCAAAAAGTTAACGGAACAACTGTCTATCCCCAGACCCTTCCTCCCAACCTGTGCCTACTACGGAGGACGCTCCAAAGCCGGCACAGCCAAAAGAACCCCCCTCTTCGCTCTCTCCTTCTCTCTCTCCTCCAAAACAGAAACAGGCAACCCTGTATCCTGTTTTGCAGAGTTTTGCAACCGCACTCAATGCTTCCGTTTCATCAAACTATTTTGAGGTAGACCAAACAATAAATTTTCAGAACAATTTAGAGACATAAATTAACTCAAACTGCACTTCTCTGCAATGCGTTTTGAACAATTGGAATGTTTTGAAACTCTTTTGTAATCTGTTAAGTTTAACCCTGTCAGACAATGTCTGGTGGTGCTTTGTGTTGATGTGTGTGTTTTGTTTTATATATGTTTAATTCTTAGAACGTTATGCTTGGACTTGGAATGGTGAGAAAAATAGGAGATGGTTAAAGGGCCCTATAAAAACCACATGTTTGGTTGGAATCATCTCATGATTTTCTCGCTTCTTGCAGGACAAGCCATATGTTTAAATAAATGTTGTTTTAATGGTATTTGTGTATATATGTCTGTCTGTGTTGTTCTGTGTTATTTCCAAGACTTGGGAAAGGGTCAAAACCCTCTTTGATAACAACAAACAAAAAGGCCTTAATTAAAAATAAAAAGTTTGCTTGGAAAACGTATGTTGAAATATTTGTATGTGAAATGGTGTAAGCAAATAGAATGGAAGTGAATGAGTTAATTTGCTGGTGTAAATGTGTGTGTGTTAGCCCTCACCCCTCCACCCATCCCACGCTGTGAAAGGAACAGTAAAACTGTAGTTTTTATTGTTGTAAAATGGTAACGCAATAGCAAGAGTTTCCATGAGAAAAGTTTTATGGAGGATCTGTGAATGAATTTATTGAAAATGCCTGTGAATTTTTTGGTGGTGAGATTTTTGTAAAATTTCTTTTTCTTTTCCCCCCTCCTGACTCTTTCGTTTTTCGCTGGCTGTATTGTTTTAAGAGCGAAGGAAGGGCAGACAGAGGAGGGGGGGCAGCTGTTCGTTTTAACTATTTTTTTCTTCTTCTTCCTCTGCCTAGAAGTCTGGGTTGAGGAAGGGGGGTGGATGTGAAATTTGATGCCCACTCTTGCAGTTTCAGCTTGCTATTTTTTTACTCGAAAGAGGAGGCAGTAATTGTTGGGCAATTCTTTTGCAAATTTTTGAGTTTTAAATTGTTTAGTTAGACATATACATCCATCAACCAAAAGAAATGACTGAATTGTTTTGCTTAGATTTGTAAATGTTTTTCCTATTTCATGAAAATTTGTTTCATCTGAATGGAATTTGATCAAATTGGAACCTTTTTCATATCTGGGACATAAAATGTTAGCCTCTGCGGCCACGCCTGAGCTGCCAAAACTCAATTTTCCAAACAACCCTACATTAGTACAATTGCAACAATATTTAGGAACACTTAATTGGGCACGATCTTATCTTTCTCTTACCACGGCTGTTCTTTCCCCCTTTTTTCAAGCCTTAGCTATACTTAAACACCCTGCTGACACTTTACATCTTACTGATGTTCATCACACCACTCTCCAACATATAAATTCAATACTGCAGACCACTTGGGTCAACCGTGTCTTGAACAACACACCTTTTTCCCTTGCGATTTTATCAACACCTTCTCTATTCACTGCCATTCTTGTTCAAATATCTGACAAAAAATTAAACTGGCATGGGCATATTTCATGTCATTTGCCCGCAGATCCTCGCTTACAACTTGTCAAGACAATCCCTATTTCCTTTTCTTCTCCTATTGCTCCTTCACCCCTTAAGGACTGTCTTACCATTTTTACTGATGGTTCAAAAACATATGGTGCTTGTACTTGGCAATATAAAGGAACATGGCACAAAAAGCAAACTTCGCCTCAACAATCAGCTCAACAAGCAGAACTAGCTGCTCTTATTTTGGCTTTAAGCTCCTTTTCTTTACAACCTTTAAACATCATCACAGATAGCTTATATGTTTCCCATATCACTCACAACATTTTTGACTCTTATCTGTCTCCCTCCATTCCACCTGTCCTTATGAAACTCTTTCTTTCACTACAAACACTATTACATGATCGTGTTCATCCCTTATTTCTAGCACATATTCGAAGTCACCAACATTTACCAGGATTTCTTTCAGAAGGGAATCATATGGCCGATGAAGCCTGCAAACTTTTACCTGTTGTCATCAAAGTTCCACAGCCAGCTCCCATGACAGCGGGGGAAAGTCACAGCTATTTTCATCAAAATAAGAAGGCCTTAATGAAACAATTTGGAATCACTATGGCTGAAGCTACAGCCATAATTCAACAATGCCCAACCTGTAGCCTACAGTCTAAAGGTATCCCACAGGGCGTTAACCCTAGAGGCACTGAAGCCTGTGATACCTGGCAAATGGATGTAACTCAATATCCTCCATTTGCCCCGTGGAAATATCTACATGTTACAGTAGATACGTTCTCCGGATTTATTTTGGCAACCCCACAAAAAAGGGAAGCTGCAAAACAAGTGATTAATCACTGTATTCGTACCTTTACAGTGCTGGGATGTCCAAAAATACTAAAAACAGACAATGGCCCAGCTTATGTCAGCTCACAATTTTCACAGTTTTGTCATCACTGGTCCATTGTCCACAAATTTGGAATTCCTTTCAATAGCCAAGGGCAGGCTATTGTTGAGCGAGCAAATCAAACTTTAAAAAATGCATTAGATCGTTATATGGGGTCCAAGGGCTTATGCCCCCCAAACCTCCCGGCACTGCAAAACGTGTTAAATGTTTGTCTGTATACTCTCAATTTTCTAAATCTCACTGGCACTCCCTCTTTGTCTGCTGCGTCTCGACACTTTACTAAACCTGTTGTCCCAACTTCAAGACCACTTGTATACTACAGGCAGCTCCCGGATCCAACTTGGAAAGGTCCAGCCGAACTCATCACCTGGGGAAGAGGCTACGCTGCAGTTCAACTACCCGACAGAGTTTTGTGGGTCCCTGCTCGTTGTATTTGCCCATATTTCATCACTCCACACAACCCACCAACTCCATCGGATGTGCCATCATTGCCTTTGTGAGTGTGGATGTACGTGCTGTTATTGGTGTAACAACTGCATATTGCACCACCCATATTGTCCAGGGGTCCAACACTTTTGCATCAATCATGTGGACCCTGCTTTTGATGACACTCTTGACAAGTTCCTTCCCCATGATGTCCACACTGCACCTTCCCATGATGACAAAGCACCTGAGAATTCCTCTAAATTTTCATAAAGGCCTATATTGTGGTCCTGTTTTTTTTTTCTTCTTGATCTCAATACTACTGCCCTTTTCCATTGTTATGACCGAGGTCAATCCTTTTGACCCTTTGTGTTTTTTCGGTATCCTAATCGTGGCATTCCTCTTCCACCATCTCCCTCTATTTCCCTCACCTATGCTCATTACCCTTGTCACATAACTCTTGCTATTCTTGTGACCCCTGAGACTACGGGGCGCTATTATGTGTCTGGATTTTCATCCTATGGTACTTATACTACACATTCTTTTGAACTCGCATCAGTGGCGAGCTATGCAAAACCTCCTTTGTCTCCTCGTTTACTTGCCTACAACTTTGTTCCTCATCCCCGCTCCTTCCTAGACCTGGCCGCCCGTACTTTTACCTCACCTCACTTACAACACTTTCATTCCACAAAGCAACCTCGCTCACACCAACGCATCATTCATTCTCGACGACGACGATCTCCTGATCCTAATCCTCATCGACCTCTCAACTACACATGGACTGTTCGTGACTTTGAAAATCAGGTATTATTCCAAATCTCCAAATACACAATATGGCCCTGGTTCCCTATCTTACATATTGACTTTGCCGAAATGGGTACCGGGGTCAACAAATTTGCTTCAAAATCTCTCCAAACTAACATTTGGGACAAACAAGGTTCGTGCACACCTTCTCCACTAGAAGCAACATGGTGGGACCTGTATTTTTGTCCCGAACCAAAGACACCTGAGGAAAAATATCAATGTGGCACTTTATTGGATAAATACTGTGCCTCATGGTCTTGTGTTTCTACGGGCGCTATATCCTGGACTGCCCCTCGCTCAAATGATTATATCGCCATTACCCGTAGTAATGACAAACCCCCTTCTCCTTCCTGCCCTTCTAATTTGCATTGTTGTGGTGAGCGGAAAAATCCAATGAACATTACCTTCACATCCCAAGGAAAGACTTTGACTACAGAACAATGGGCTGTCGGATATTCTTGGGGTGGTAGAGAATGGAGCGGTTCTGGGAACGACGGCGGAGTTTTTTCTATTCGTCTCACAATCCAGTCACCACATTCCCCTCCTATAGGTCCTAACAAAAGCATTCAACCTGTTTTTTTACAGTCCGTTGTACATAATATGCCTAATCCCTTGATTAACCTTGTCAATGCTTCTTCCTTTTTGCTAAAAAGTGCTGTTAATTCTTCTTCACAAACCGACCACTGTTGGCTCTGTTTATCAGCCACTCCACCCTTTTATGACGCTGTTGGCTCCATCGAACCTATTAAGAATGCTACAAAAGATGACTCCTGCAGATGGAACTCAACGTCTATTACCATTACTTCTATTATGGGACATGGTTGTTGCTTGGGAAACATTCCTGCAAATTATTCTCAATATTGTGCTAATATCACCACTGGCAAATATCAATGTGATGTTTGGCTCACCCAGAAAAGATCGGGCAGTGTAAATACGGCAGGTTATAACTCTCTTTTTACCTTGAGTAATGGTAATATCTCTGCCAGCTTAAAGGGCCAATTCTTCATCCCCGGCAACAACTCCATCTGGGCTTGCTCTACAGGTGCCACAGCCTGTGTATCAGGGGATGTCCTTATACAACAAAAAGCCTTTTGTATTCAGGTACGCTTAGTCCCTAGAATCACTTATTATTCCCCCTCTGATTTTGTTTCCCTTATGGAACCACCGGAATACCACCTACGTGTAAAACGTGAATTTGTTACAGCCCTAACCCTTTCAGTTCTTTTAGGATTAGGTGCTGCAGGAGCAGCTACTGGAGCTGCGGCTTTGGTTGTTAATCAACAACAAATACAAAAACTTAGTCTAGAAATAGATGATGATCTTTCCCGCATTGAGACTTCAATTTCTGCCCTTCAAACTTTTTTGTCGTCTCTAGCTGAAGTAGCTTTGCAGAATAGGCGTGCCCTCGACCTTTTATTTTTAAAGGAAGGTGGAACGTGTGTAGCCTTAAAAGAAGAATGTTGTTTTTATTCTGATCAATCTGGCATTGTGCGCGACTCTATGAATGAGTTACGCAAACGATTAAAAGACAGGGAACAGGAAAGGTTCTCCCAACTATCCTGGTATCAAAGCATGTTTAATTTCTCTCCCTGGATTACTACATTGCTTTCTGCTATTTTAGGACCTTGTATAATTTTGCTTATAATATGTATGATTGGTCCATGTGTTTTTTCACGCCTTTTGCAATTTCTCAAGGACCGATTAATTGGTCTGGATTCTAATCTTTCTAAGATTGATGTTATGCTTGCCTCAAACAATATATATGAACCCTTGAAACCCAAATGCCACCCCTCTGAAAAGGTTGCCCTACTGACACTGTCTGACACGGACTCCAACTGCTCTGATACTGAATCAGACTTAGCCATGGTGGCTCTTGCCTCCAAGCAAGAATCTCGCATTCTTATGGAGTTGTCCTCTTCTGTTTCGGAGGATGCAGATGATGGCTACGAGTAGGATAGAGATTGAACTTTAAAAAATAAAAACAGTGGAGATGTTGCAACCATTTCAATAGCTTAAGGTTTCTTTATGCCTTATTAAGTTTCCATTTCCTAAGTTAACTTAAGGTTTCTTTATGCCTTATTAAGTTTCCATTTCCTAAGTTAAGTTAAAGGTTTCGTTTATGCCTTTAAGTTTCCATTTCTTGAGTTAAGTTTCATTTCCTGGCAAAACCCACCCTTTACAACCTCCTGCTGTGACGTAAGTGTACCAATAAAAGAGAAGCACGCAGATCCTTCTGGGCTCTTGCATGCTAACTCAACCTGAAGAAACATGTTGTCCGTGTGTTTCCTATCTACCAAACGCAAGGTCCGTTAGCCCAGGCTGACGTACGTCACTGGTCCGTCCAGCAGAAGCTGGACCCCGGGATTCGAACTCCCACAACCACTGGTCCGTCCAGCAGGCGCTGGACCCCAGGATTGAACTCCCACAACCACTGGTCCGTCCAGCAGGCGCTGGACCCCGGGATCGAATTCCCACAGTGAAATATTATTGATATTTTCTTTACAATGATTGAATTTCATTTAGACCCGTTTTGCTTTACAATGATTGAATTCTATTCAGAAATGTATTAATTTGATTGTGTAATAACAATTGAGGGACTTTTGGAGATATGGATTGATTTATAAAATATATATTTGAAATAGAGTAGAATAGGAAATAGAATATAGTTGGGAAATATTAAAATATAATGGTTGGAATAATATGTATACGTTAGAAATAATTATTGTTTTATGGGAAACTGGGTGACCTGAAATGCAAATTATAGGTTTATTTAAGGCCAATTGGAAAATGGTAATTGTAAATTAGTTAAACTTTAAAACAGGATTTGGATTGATACAGGTGAAATATTATAGATTTTCTTTACAATGGATGAATTTTATTTAGAAACATATTAATTTGATTATGTTATAGCAATTGATGGAAATAGAGAAGGAACTTTTAAAGAACTGTTGAATTATATGTATATGATTATGTTTTCTTTTTTGGATGATGGATTACCCTATCCCCACGGTGATTCTCAAGCACTCTGATGTAAAAAAAAAAAAAAAAAAAAGATCTGGGCCCGTCACAGGTTCTTTTAACTATATACCCAGTTTGGTGGACTCAAGATACCGAAGAAATGGTGTCGGGTTTCCTGCCTGAGCAGGGGGCTGTCTAAAACAGGGGATCCCAACCTTTTGGGCACCAGGAACCGGTTCTGTGGGGAGAGGTTTTTCCACGGACCGGAGAAGGTGTTGTTTTGTGTGCTGCCTGCATTCCCCGGATGGGGTTTCGCTTGTTTGTGCAGCCCGGTTTCTGGCATGCCACGGCCCAATGCCAGTCCACGGACCGGGGGTTGGGGACCCCTAGCCTCGAAGACCTCCAAAGCCCCTTCCAACTCAGTTATTCTGTAAGAGCTAACAACAACACAGTTTTCTTGACAACACACACACACACACACAGTTCTCACGCTTTTCCACAGCAAGTCTCACCTGTATTCCTCCTTGTGAGGGCTGTTAGAGAAAAACCTCCCTTTCTAACTGCTTTACTTCCACACAAAAATACGCACCTTCTTTCCCCACACCCTCAGTTGTTTCACAGCACAGCTTTTACAGGCAACTCTGCTGCTGCAGTCTTCGGGGAGAGGCCTTGAGGAGACCGGACAGAAACAGCAGAGGTGGTAGCAACTTTCTGGGTAGATTGCTCCTTCGCACCCACAGCCCTTAATGGAGGCTTTTTGTTTTGCCTGAATTACTGGGTGTTTCCTATTTTTGGGTGGGCAAAGAAGCCCCTTTGCAAAGGGAAAAGCGTCTCTCTCAAATTCAGGGCTCAAGTTCTTACCAGCTATAGGCCAAAGTCGGGGTGTCTGAGTTTGGAGACAGGAGCAGTACCTGAATAAAGAATCTCTCTCTGACGGACGATGCAGAGTTTCAAAATGGGCTGCCTGCAGTCCCTAAAATGGTGGAAAGCTGCTACAGTCTACTTAAAATGGCAGTTGGCTGACTGCCAATGGGATCCAACTCAACGGGCCAGATGGTTCTTCCTCCTCCATCTGAAGTTGACAAACCGCCAGGCCCTCAGTGCCTCCAGGAGCGTCGCAAAGTCATGCATGCATTTGCAGCCTGTTTTCAGCAGTTCCTGAAAGCATTGTGCAACTTCAGCAATTCATCGGCTGGAGGAAGGAGAAGGCCGTCCAGCATGTTGAGTCCTGTCACATTCCCATTATTCTCTATTTACATTGTCTCCAAAGAGAAAACTCAGAAAAAAGAAAAATGCAATCTTAAAATCAACTACATCCCCTATTAATCAGAGGTGATCTTTGGAAAGTGGAAGGATGGTGGAAGAACTTGTTGCCTTCTTAGCTGAAATGATAAATGTCGGGCGGGAGATAATATTCCCTTCTTGGCTATGAAAACAATGCCAGTTCTTTGTTTATCTCCTCCCAAATAACAAAATTGTGTGTTCTCTTCAGCACAGTTGAATAAATGTAACATTACAGCCTCGACTTTTTACTTTTGTGTATTTAATATGTACTAGCCATTTCTACGACCACAAAGTTGTCTGATCAACAAAAGTCATTTTTTTTCTGTCCCAAGCACAAAATCCAGAAGCAGTTTCCAAGTAGAAACAAAACTGGATGTATTCTTTTCTTTGACTAAGCACTTAATTGGGCCATTCTCACTGCTGTCAACATGGGTAACAAGTTCCTTTTTTTTTTTTCAAGTTCTTTGTCCATTCAGCCTAAAAGAAAAGGATCTGGTTTCATTTTTATATTCATTTTGAGAATCTTCTGTATTAAAACATGAATCTCATCCCTGTATTTTAAAAATAGTGTGCAGTTTTTAGCAAAAAAATATTATTATTAAAAAACTAGAAGAAAGGATTTGATGTGATCAGCATTGCAGCCCCATTGCTAGTTCGCCAGTTCCTTGTGATCCCCGAGCCTATTCACACAACCATATTTTAAGAGACTTCTGGAAGGATATCAAGGATGGCGGTCACTGCAGAAAAGGCCCATCTCCTGGGTCCCACTACATGTTACTCCTTAACGGACAAGACCCACAACATACCTCTTCTGCTAGAGCTGGTGGGGTGGACGGATGTAATCGGAAGAGGGGGTCTCATTCCACGAAGGGCTTTAAAGGTCAAAAACAGCACCTTTAAATGGAGCCAGAAGCAAAATGGCAATCATTGCAGCTTGGGGATCAGGGGTGTGACGTCTGCCCTTCTTGTGGTACATATAACTGCTCACACCACCACATTTTGTACCAACTGAAACCTTCCAGATGCTCTTCAAGGGCAGCCCCATGTAGAGTGCATTAGAGTAGTGCACCCAGGATGGCTATTTACATTTGACTAATCAATCAGAATAGAGCTGGAAGGGACCTTGGAGGTCTTCTAGTCCAACCCCCTGCTCAAGCAGAAAACCCTGTATCAGGGGTGTTAAACTGCCGGCCCGCGGGCTGGTTGCATCATCCGGAGGCCGCACCCACCCCGGCTCCGGCAATGTGAAAAAAGTCGCAATATGTTGCGACACGTCACGTGATGCAGCGAGTTTGACACCCGTACCCTATACCATTTCAGATAGGTGGTTGTTCAGTGTTTTCTTAAAAACCTCCAGTGATGAAGCACCTACAACTTCTGAAGGCAAAGCTGTTCCACTGGTTAATTGTTCTTAATATTAGGAAGTTTCTCCTTAATTCCAAGTTGCTTCTCTCCTTGATTAGTCTCCATCCATTGTTTCGTGTTTTGCTTTCTGGTGCTTTGGAAAACGTTGACCCCCCCCCTTCTTCTATGTGGCAGCCCCTCAAATACTGGAATATTGCTATCATGTCAGCCCCTGGTCCTTCTTTTCTCTAGACTGGCCATATCCGATTCTTGCAATTGTTCTTCGTATGTTTTTGTCTCCAGGCCCTTCATCATCTTAGTTTATCTTCTTTGCACTTTTTCCAAAGTCTCAACATCTTTTTGTAAGTGGTGGCCAAAACCGGATGCAGTATTCCATGGGCGGTTTTACTAAGGATTTATAAAGCAGTACTCATACTTCACATGATTTTGATTCTATGCCTCTGTTTATACAACCAAGGACTGTATTAGCTTTTTGGGCTGATGCCGTACACTGCTGGCTCATATTTAAGTGATCGTCCACCAGGACTCCAAGGTTCCTCTCACAGTTACTGTTTTTGAGCCAGGTCTCGCCTAATCTGTACTTATACCTTTGATTTTTCCTGCCGAAATGTAAAACTTTGCTTTTCTCCCCATTAAAATTCATGTTATTGCATACGGCCCATTGTTCACGTCTGTCAAGATCTTTTTGGATCCTGAGCTTGTCTTCTGGGGTGTTGGCTTTTCCTGCCAGTTTAGTGTCATCTGCCAATTTGATGAGTTTCCCCTTCTATTCCCTCACCTAAGTCATTGATGAAGATATTGAAGAGTACTGGGCCTAAGACGGAGCCTTGTGGTACCCCACTGCTTACTTCCCTCCATGTGGATGTAGTACCATTGATGACTACTCATTGAGTATGGTTTGTCAGCCAGCTACAAATCCATCTAGTGATGATGCTGTCTATCCCACATTTTTCTATTATTTAATATATCAATAAACTCTGGGCATCCTTAGGAAGCAGTCCGGAGAGGTTGGGGGGTAAGGTGTCTGGGAAGATCAGGGGCCTCCCCAGAGAGGCATGTGGGGGGCTTTCCAAAATCCTGGGTCAGGAATGAAGCAGCCCAGCCTCTTAATTTGACAGGGATTCTCCAGGCCCACAAAGGCCAAATTCATACAGAGAATGTAACTGGGTCAGCCACGCACCCGGGAGGTCCCCGTTCCACAACCTTTTCATATTGGGTTATCTGCAACCTTGGTGAATTTTTTCCTTCTGGGCGTATTGAGTGTGAATCCTGTGAGATACACAATGGCAGATTATAGGTGGACTGTTAGCATGGGACTGACCTGGGCCTATCAACTGGGCCTGGGGAGGATGGACAAGCGTCCAGTGAGAGAAATGTATAAAATATATATGCTGAGATCTGTAACAGGGGTGTGGTCTCTTGCTTGCAGCTTTGAGATCCACCAGCCTTTGCAAATGCTTTGTAAATAAAACTTCGCTATTTCCAACAATGTGAGTGTGAGTCTTGTTTCTCACAATCCTACTTGCACAAGATGCTGCATCATACATTAACCAGTTTGTTATAGCAGACAAAGGTTGAGCCTGCTGTGAACCCAGAGAGAAAAGAGAGGATCTGAAGGTGAGGCTCATCCTGCAGACGGCCAATTTCCGGAGACTCACCAGCAATTGGAAGGTCCCTCTAACGGCCTCGGCCTTCTTCATCGGCAGAAATTATAGAACCAGAACTGTGAGAGGGAGGCAGAAGATCCCTCTATCAGCCGGACCCTCAGCTGGGTTCTGTTCTTCCGCCACGGGTGGCCAATAAGTCACAGTAGCTGTTTATTTCTGCAGAAATTGAGAGCCTCACGTTTGGGAGAGAGGTTCAGATCAAGTGCCCCGAGTGAAAAATGGCTCAGATATCCATACAGAAAGTTTCTTTGTTACTTACAATTAGTCTATGTGGTTCCTTATGCAAGATCAGTGTAGACACCTGGTCAATTACATTTGCCATTTTTGGTACAAGATTAGATTTGTTATACTTACTTCAAGAGAGCGAAACCTTCTTAATCCTATCATCGTCAGGAGTTTCCTGCTGCAGGTCTGTAGTTTGTCAGTCTCGCAAGGAAGCCGGCAAAGTAAAGAGGAGCTTAGACAGTCTGGGAAGTAATTTAATCAGTTCTGTTGCTGGCTTGATATTACACAGTTTGATTAACTTCTGGCTGATTTGGGATTGTTTTTCCTGACTGCCTTTGCTAATTTGAGACGAGAAACTGCAAAGCCGCAAACCAGCAGGGGGCGCTAATCTCCAGCTCATCCGTGTTTCCTGAAATTCTTAGGCCCCGCCTTGCTGAGACTCTCCGGATCTGAAAGATTTTCAAAGATTTATATTCTTTTATGTTCTATATTTTATATCCCTGAGCAATCAAGCTATCCCCTCCTCTTCCCCACAGACGGGGGCTTATTTCCACTTTGTACATGCTCAGTGGAACGGTGGCTGCAGAAGAAAGCAGATGATTCAAGCCTTGAAAAGACTGTTAAATGTTTCTCATACTTTGTTCGTTATAGGAAATGTGAAATCAACTGAATTTGTTCAGTCCTAATAAGAAACCGGGATTTATTCTTTTAGTCCGAGGATTCCCCAGAAGAAGCGCCAAGGGAGAGAGCAGCCATCTTAGTTTATTGTGGGGGAAACCAAAGACTTTGAAGCTTCCGAAAGATTCGTGGTTTCCCCAGAGAAGAAAATTCCTCTGACATTTTCCCCTAGAAAGACATATCTTTCCCTCGAAGATGCCACGAGAGCCTTTGAGCGTTTTTCTCCAGAGCGAAGAACATTTGGGATGTCATGAGCCAAACACAGAATCATAGGACTAGAGAGGCCCTCAGAGGTCTTCTAGTCCATCCCTCAGATGCAGACAGGAAATTTAATACCATCCCAGTCTAACAGTTCTCCAGTCTGTTTTTGAAAACTTCCAGTGATGGAGCACTCACAATTCCAGGATGAAAATTATTCCACTGATTAATTGTTCTCAGTGTTAGAAAATTTCTCCTTCTAGGTTGGGTCCCTCTTTAACAAGCCTCCAGCCCTTATTTCTTCTCCTGCCCTCTGGGGCTTTGGAGAAGAAGTCAATCTCCTCTTCTCTGTGACAGCCCCTCAAGTAAAGACAGACAGTTATTATCACACACACACACACAGACACGCACACACACAGAGACAAAAACACACATACCCCAATTCTTCCGTGCGATAGGCTGGGCATACCTCCCTCTCTCAATGGTTCCTCATACCGTTTAACCTCCCTTTATCACCTTTGTTGCTCCTCTCTGACTGTTTCTGGGGTCCCAGCATCTTTTTTGAGTCGTGGGGACCAGAAGTGGACCCGGCATTCCAAGGGTGGCCTCACTAGTGCAGGATAAACCGACGTGATCATTTCACGTGTTCTCTTGATGTTGCCCCTCGGTTGATGCAGCCCAAGACTGCACTGGCTTTTTTGGCAGCTCCACCTGATCCCCCTCTACTGCCAGGGGCTCTGCGGGGTCTCCCCTCCCCCTCGCCTGCGCGCCTCCCCCCAGGCCCAGATAACCCTCCCGCTTTTCCGAGCTCCCCATTTCTGCCCCTCCCCCCAAGAGGCGGAATGCCTGGAAGGGGATTTCCTGATGGAACTTTCGCTTTCCTTTCCCCGCCTGTCCAGCCAGTTCCGCCTGGACGTCTGCCTAGCAACAATGACGACATGAACATACCTTTTTTCTACTGGTTGAGCTTGGCCAATCACCAGCTTTTGCTCTGGGTTGTTGCGTTGTTGATCACCCGGAGCGCGTCTTTCTCTGCCTGCGACTTCTGGAGAGCCGAGGCGGGATGGCGCTGCGCTCTCTGTCGCTCCTGGTGTTGGTGGGGGTCGCTCTGCGGGGGAGCTGCCTCGGTGAGTCCCTTTGGGGGCGTCGGAGTCTCCGGCCCCTTTATCTCCTGGTGGGGATCCATCCAGGGAATCTCTCTTCCCCCCCCAAAGATTATTCCCAGGAAGAGAATCCCGATTCGGTCCTCTTTCTAGTCCGCTCCCCTCCCCCTCTGACCCCTCTCAGAAGGGATCCCAAAGCGTGGATGGGACTTTGCTGCCTCTCCCCCCCCCCCAGGCGAGCCCCTCTAGGAACAGGACAAGGGAGGCCCCTCCAGAGGTCAGTCAAGTCTACCTGGGCGCCCCCGAGCGCAGTTCTTTCCCTCCCCCAAACTGGAGGTTGTCGGAAAGCGGCGTTTGCAGGGACCGGGTCAGTTCAGAAACTTCCTGGCTGCCTTCGCACAACCTCCACTCGGTTCCGTGTATTGGCAGACAAGGAGGCTGGAGCACTGGAGCCATCGGGTTAAGGCTGTCCTGGGAATGCAGCAGGAGAACTCGAGTCTGGAGAGAAGCGCTCCTTGAATTGTCTTCCCAAAGATCCCCCCTGATTGATTTATTGTCACTTTCCCCTGGATCCCCACCCCCCACCCCGTCCTAAACCCCAATATCCCCAGAGCTGTTTTCTAGGACAGGCAGGAATTTTCCCACCCAAACTCCTCCTCCTTCCATTTCAGGAGCCCCCAGCACGGGAGAGTTTGCAGAATCAGAAATATTTAAAGTTTACTCTTATTCCTTAGTAATCAGATAGGAGGTCTTGGGGTGTCCCTAGTTGTTCCTCAGAGAAACTATCAAGGCAGCAGCTTTTGAAAAGGCATTTCCAAAACTCAGGATCTGAAGGATTAGACAGTCTGGGCTGGAGGCAGGAGGAGAGAAGCCCCTCTGGATGGAGAGCCTGAAATGAAGGGCTTGCTTGGACACAGACAGGCCCAAACTGACCAGCCCTTCCTGACCTGAGGAGGATTCAGGATTGTGAGGACGCCCAACCTGCGTTACGTTCACACGTTTCTCCTCTCAGGCAGACTTCAGACTCCCTCACCGCTCAGCCCCACGAGGGGAAGAAGCGGGTTCTGGATCACGGAGGGTCCGATCTCCCTTCCTTCTGTCGGAGAAAAGCTCTGATCTGTTTGAAATCTCCCCAGAGCAGGAAGTGGATCTGGGGATCCCTTTCCCCAAAAGCTCTGAGAAGCCACTGGGATTGTGGGGAGGAGCAGAAAGAAGGAGGCCGAGGCCTTTGTCTTGGGAGACTGGGAAGGACTGGGAGAACATACTGGAGGAACTGGGCAGTGGGACTACAGGTAGTCCTCGACTTACAGCAGTTCATTTAGTGACGGTTTAAAGTTACAACATCATTGAAAAAAGCGACTTATCACCATTTTAAAAACTGATGACCATTTTAGTGTCTTCATGGTCACGTGACCAGGATTTGGATGCTTGGCCTCTGGTTAATATTTATGACGGTTGCAGCGACCCCGTTTTGCGATCTTCTGACAAGCAAAGTCAATGGAGAAGCCAGATTCACTTAACAACGGGGTTAACAACTGTAGCAATAAAATTTGTAAAATGGAGCAAAGCTCACTTAACAAATGTCTCACTTAGTAGCAAAAAATGTGGGCTCGATTATGGTTGTAAGTCGAGGACTGCCTGCGTTTATTTCTCTGGGGGGCTTTGGAGGTCCTGCCCTTTTCCATGCAGACCCAGCTTCTGCCCAATTAAGTCCCGTGAAGAATCCTGAAAATGATCTTTAAACTCTTTGGTGCCCCGGAAGAATTTCTGACCTGAAGAGCTTCCAGAATGGAGACCAAGAAGGGGCCTTGGGGACTTTCATCAGCTTAATCAATTTCCCAGGAGCATTTTATTCATTTTATTTATTTATTTTTATTCTTTTAATCCAGTTACAAGCTGTTGTTTTTCTGTTCATTAGGCAGCCTCAGAGTTTCTTCCATGTTTGTATTTTGACAATGAAAACTAAACACTGACTTAATGTGATTTTTTTTTTTCATTGTTAGGAAAGTTTAGCGTAGTTTATCTCTTGTGAATTTAGTCCGTCCTCCAATCCAAGGAAGGGCTGAAGAAACTTTGATGCTCCTCGGTTGGGAGTTTGCATGATAGAAACTGAAATAATGTTGTATGTTTATCTTTGGTTCACCAGAGTGGCTTTAAAGATGATGGGACCCTCCATACAGAGGCTGAGTTTGGGGAGAGGACCCCAGCAGAGCCCCCCCCCCACTGCACCCAATACGGGGATTGGCAGCAGGAACTCCCAAGCAGCCTCAGTGGGGGCAGGGGGTGGGGCCAGGGGGGAGAGGCCCCATGGGTTTCTTCCGGGTGAGGGGAATTCTGGGAGTTGAAGTCCAAGTGGCTGAGTCTGAGAAACTCTAATTTAGGCCTTTATGTTGAGAGTCATTGATCATGTGAAGAGTTGGGTAGTCACGATCAACCCCCTCCCAAGCTTTGTGGAAGGCCTTGCTGGAAGGGGGGAGTATGCAATTCGGGCAGGTAAAGTTTGGGGGACCCGACCTTCCCCTCCTCTCACCCCACCTTCCCTGCCCTCCAACCCTTCAGGCCCCCCAGAAGCTGTTTCTTTCCCTCTCAGCCGCTCCGTCCTTCCACCTCCTGTCTCCTCTTCCATCCTCTCCCCCTTCCTTTCCCCCTTTCTCCCCCCCCATCTCTCCTCTTCTTCTCCTTCCTTCTTTTCCCCCAGAGCCTCAGACTGGAGCCTCCATAGGATGAGGGTCCTTGACTGGAGCCCCCTAACTCTGCCCCTCTGGGTCCCTTCCAGGCGCCTCCTCGCACTCCCTGAAGTATTTCTACTCCTCCATCTCGGAGCCCAGTCAGGGGCTGCCCCACTTTGTCTCTGTGGGGTACGTGGACGGTCAGGTCTTTGCTCACTACGACAGCCACAGCCAGAGGATGCAGCCTCGAGTCTCCTGGATAGAGAAAGTGGGGAAGGAGGCCCCCCAATACTGGGACACTCAGACCCAGATATTACGTGGCACTGAGGAGACGTTCAGAGAAAACCTGGACATTGCGAGGACTCGCTACAATCAGAGCGAAGGTGAGTGATGGGTCGGGTGGCTCCTCCTGCCCCATAATCCCCTCCCAGGAACCAGAGGGGGGGAGAAAGGGGGGTCCCTTCAAAGGGAAAGGCTGCTTCCTCACATTTAAAAAGGTTTTTAATAAGTTTATTCTTTTTTTAAAAAAATCAGTATATGCTTGTCGTTGCCTCCATAGCTGATGTTTTCTGCCAATTGCAGTTAATAAAAACATTTTTTTAAAGTTATCCCTCTATCTCTCTGTATATCGATAGGATGTGGATATGGATATAAACTGAGATAAAGAGAGACCGAAATCTCCCCTCCCCCCATGAAAGTTGGAGGGTCCTGGCCTTGGTGGACCCCTTGCTGTGGGGGAGGGAGGGGATCCCAGGTCTCTCCCCTCCTGGAAAAGAAGCAGGTGGATCCTAAGGAGATCCTGGGGGTAGCAAGTCCTTGTGTTTCTGTCTGTTTCCACCCCAGAGAAATGAGGGGTCAACTGCAGATCCATCTGGGCTGACTAGATCCCTCTTTCACCTCTTTTTAGAGGGATGAGGGGCCCAAAAGGGCAGGAGCTTCTTCTCATCCTCCAGGTGGAAAGAGAGGCCAGGAGGCCAAATGGGGTGCGGGGGGGGGCTCTTGTGGGGGGGCACAGGATCACTTCCAGGATCCTCCCAATCTTGAGGGGAGAAAGGACCGAAAAGAAAGAAACCCCCATTTGAGGCCCTTCCTGATGGCTTCACATGGTCCCTCAGGCTGGACTCCTGCGCTGCCCTCTTGGTGGGGCTGCCCTGGAGGGGGGAGGCCTTCTTCAGCAGCCCCCCCTTCTGCCATCTTTGGGGCACAAGATTCACCTTCAAGGAACCTGATTTAGGGGAGAGATTGCGAGCAAATATCTGTGTCACCAGAGGCTGCTTTGGGCTGAGATAAACTTTCTCCACAAACATCAGCCATTTTCCCTCCTTTCATCCCAAGGAGGTGCAGCCCCCCTTCTTCTGCCCTTTCCTTGCCCATCCCCCCCAGGCAGACACCCCAGAGATCTGCCTGTTCTGCCCCTGATCCCCTAGGGATCCCCCGAGATCCCTCCAGGCCCCCTGCTGGCCTATCAGGGGAGCAGAGCTGGACCCAGAGGGCTCCCCCTGGTGGAGAAAGGAGGAAGGAGAGCGGCCAGAGTGGGGGGGAGCCTCCTTTCCAGGCTAAACAGCCCCAAATGTCCCAACCTTTCCTCAAAGGGAGGCTGCTTCAACCCTCCCATCCTCTGGGTCGCCTCCTCTGGACCTTCCCCAGCTCCCTCCTGCCCTTTTTGGAGGTCTGGTGACCAGAACTGCACACAATATTCCAGATGTGGTCACACCCTTGATTTACGCAAAGGATTTGTGACATTAGTCTCTGCGTTTTCAGTACTATTTTAATGATCTCTGATATCCTGTTCGCCTTTGAATTTTTTTATATAATTTGTATTGAACCTTTTCAACAAAAGATAAAAACTAATAGAAAGTAACATAAAGTAAAGGAGATAGAAGAAAGAAATCAAAGAAAAATCTAAAACTACAAGAAAAGAAAACAAGTTGAAGAAAATAAAGAAAAAAGACATAAAGAAGTGGCTTCTGATATTCTTCACAGCAGTTACAAATATAAATATATTTTAGCCTCCCTAAAGCAGCCTTTCTTAACCTTTTGACCCTGGAGGAACCCTTGAACTTTTTTTCAGGCCTCGGGGAACCCCTGAACATCCAGGCTCAGAGATGGGGCAGAATTGTTTCCTGCGTAGACCTGTAGAGATGCATTAACAGCCTTCTTACACTAAGAATAAAAACTTGCCTTTTCAGTGTGATCCCTGTGCTTTTTTTTTGCAGCACAAATACTAAATTCTGTGCCAAACGTGCAATGAACACACAGAGATTTCATCTTCAACTGAAATAAGACGGTTTCTATCTTAGATTTTGATGCTTCTGAAATAAGACAGATCTTGTTCTCAGAAGTTGAAAACTGCAGCCAGATTTTCAGTCCCTTCCTGTGAATGGCAGGAGACGCTTCTTGGGCAGAAATCCAGAACCTTTTTCCCCCCCTGGGCAGATCAGGGAATCTCCTCTGGAGGGCGGGATCAGACTCAGCTCAGGAGGATCTTCCTCTCCCTTCAAAGGGAAGGTCTCAGGCTGAGCAGAAGATGCAGAGAAAGGATCCCCTCACCTGGTCACTCATGGGAGTGGAAATGGAGGGAAAGGACTGGTCAGTTTAATTCAACTGTACTTACAAGTGGTTTTCCCTTAGATCTGAGAGTTTCTGGCATCCTTCCTCACTCTGAAGCCCAACCAGAAGTAGAAACATTTCAACATTTCCTTTTGGTTTTTTCAAACTTTCAGTTTCCTTTTAAATCCCAGAATTCGGTCACTTAAAGTCAAAATATTTTCTCCAGGACCTTGCAAGGACTGTAAAGTTCAAACTTCATTTCAAAGGTCAATCACCCTTTGGGGGTGCAGATCAGATTGGGCCACTTGCTGCTGTTGCTAAGGCAAATATTCCTTTGTGGCCCTTCAAGGCTTCATTCCCACATAGCACAAAGCCATGGTTTGTTTCTGGTTAGCCCAAAGCGGGAACCAGCCCTGTGATTTGGAGGTATTGGTGAATGCAGACCAAGATTTATGGTCACAGGGATCCTTGCAAGCTTCTTTGAAGATCGACCAGATCCTCTCTGAGGCCATAAGATTCTCAGTCCCTCTTTGGAGCTGCAGATTCATGCAAATGTTCCCTCTCTGGGATCCCTTCCTTTCCCCCCCAAGAGTCTCCCCAACAGAGGAACTGCAGAAGGAAAGAAGGGAGAGGCTCCCTCCCTCCGTTTCTTCTGCGACTCCTTCTTTTCTTGATCTCCCTCGGGATCCTCCGCTGGCTTTTCCAGCTTCCCTTTTCCTGGGGAGGTTCAGGGACTCCATCCTGGGGGGGGGGAATGGAGGGAGGCAGGTCGAGGGAGGGGAGAATGGCGGTTACTGATGGGGGCTTTCTTTCCCTTGAGTGCTAGGGAGGAAACGGGGGTCTCAGTGCCTGTGCCAAAGTCCCTGCAGGGAAGGGGGTCTGTGTCTATCTTGGGGACTCCCCAAACCATCATCTTGTCCCTATTTCAGGCCTTCACACATGGCAGTGGATGTTTGGCTGTGAGCTCCAGGCTGATGGGAGGAAAGGAGGGTTTATGCAGCATGGCTACGATGGGAGGACCTTCATCACCTTCGACAAGGAGACCCTCACCTGGGTGGCTCCCCAAACCCAGGCCCAGATCACCCAGAGGAAATGGGACGCTATTCCAGGACACAATCAGTACTTTAAATCCTACCTGGAGAAGGAATGCACTGAGTGGCTGGAGAAGTACCTGTCGTACGGGAAGGAGACGCTTCTGAGGACAGGTGAGCCTCTGGATGCAGGCTGGACTTTCCTCCTTTATGGCCGGATTTCTTGTGCACGTTCGGCCCCTTTGGGTTCCTGGTCTGCCGTCTGACTGCCCAGGAGGGAATCCTCCCCCTCCCCTTCCAGCCCCTCTCCATGACGCGGGAAGCCCTGTTTGGTTCCCCTTGCCAGGCCGCCATTCAATGGACCAGGAAACGCAGCCTCTGCCTGGCGGGTGTCTGGGTGGATCAGGCAGGAAAAGCACTTGGGGGTGTCCTGTTCACAACCCACAATGAGGCAACAAGGGCATTTGGGTTTCTTCAGTGAAATCCCCATTAGTCGAACTGTAGTCAAGTGTGAGGGGCTCCCTTAATTTCCCCCCATTACAGTAGTGGCCAAAATTGTGGAAACCTTTGGGGGAAAGTGTATTTTTGAGGTTTGATGGCTAATAACACTTTTTTTTTTTTGCAGTAGTACCATCAAATTATATATCGATGGAAAGATAATTTAATCAAGAATGTAATGCAACAAAGTTTGTTCAATTATCTGTACTGTGTTCTATGAAAAGTTATAGCCAAATAACCAGAAAAAGGAAGCACAACTTGCTTAGGTTGATATCAGGTAGCTTTCCTTCATCTGATTGTAGCCAATGAGCAGGAATGTTTAGAGAGCCAATCAGGTGTCATCTTGTTTTGGCAATGAGCCAATCAGATCCCAGTGGGATTCAGTTATTGATGTCCTGCATTGAAGCTGAGAGGAGGACATTTGTCAAGTGTGTTATGTGATCGCTATCAAGTTGGTTGGGTTTTTTTGTGTTCTTTAGTGAGCTTGTAAAATGTAATAAAATTAAAGTAATGGTGCAAAGAGTTGACTGGTCACCCAGAAAGCGATGTAAAATAGAATTATTAAGTGAACAAGGCTACAGTTATAAAGAAATTAGAAGAAAAATTGGTGGAAACTTAACCAAAGGTGGCATTTCTACTGTACACTTTTCCCAAAAGGTTTCCGCAATTTTGGCCACTACTGTACCTCTCCTTCCCCCCACATCCCACAGGGGGCTCCTTCCCTGCCGTGCACCTCCCACGCCCACCACTAGAGGGCTCCACTTCTACCATTAATAACATCCTCAGGTTCTTTTTAGGGGTTCTTTTCTTCCCAAAGTTTCTGTGGATCTTTCTGTTAAACCCCAAACAGGTTCCCTCAATTCTGACTTAGTCTTTCCTCAAAACAGCCCCCTCCCCACCTTCAGGAACACCCCCTCACCCCACAAGGGGGGCTCACAGTATAATCTTTTCCTGTGATTTGTTCTTATTTTCCCATCTTGACAACCTCTCCTCACTGGGTCGACCTCTTCCCCTCTGTGCTCCTTGATCCCCCCCAGTATTAGGTGGGTGAGATCAGGATCCATGGGGGAATTCCCCTCCCCACAATTGTCAGCAGCCCCTCCCTGCCCTGGGAGAACTGTCTCTCTCTCCCTCTCTCTCTCCCTCTCTCTCTTCCATTGGCCTCACCTCTCTCTGTCCCCTTTGAGCGATAATATCTCTTCTCCAAATTAATCAGTCAGAAATTGCAAAAGCCCTGAGCCCCTTTTTGCTTTGATTCTGGCTCTTCCCGTCTTGAAACTGTGGTCGTGTCCCTTGGAAAGAGGCCTGGAGCAGCCTCAGATTCAGGGGAGCAGAAGGAAACCACAAAAGTAGGGAGAAACTTCTGTGTTGTTGTTTTGAAAGCAGCTCCAATTTTGCTCCCCTGAAGGGAGAAGCATTTCCTAAAACTCTTGGAAATGTTGCAGGTGTGGAGTGGGAAGTAGTGGGAGATTTTCCTGCCCCTCCAAGTTTCCCACCCACCTTCCAGGCTCTGGAGGGGCTCAGAGTTAATTCCGTGGGTGCCGTTTCTGCAGAGCCCCCAGAGGTGACGGTGAGCAGCAAGACAAAGGAGGTGGACAATGGGATGGAGACGCACGTCTGCCGCCTGGATGGCTTCTACCCCAGGGAGATCGATGCCTCCTGGATGAGGGACGGGGAGGTCTGGCTGCAGGACACCCTCCGTGGCTCTGTGGCCCCCAACGCAAATGGGACCTTCCACGCCTGGCTCAGCATCCGGATCAATCCCAAAGAGAGGGGCCGCTATCGGTGCCACGTGGAGCATGACGGCCTGCAGGAGCCTCTGAACGTGGCCCTGGAGGGTGAGAGGCTGCAGGGAGGGAAAGGCTGGGGTCTTTGGCAGGCTGGAGGGATGTGGGAGGGAAATTCTGGAAGCACAAAATATAATTTTTTGCTATTTCTGGACTGGCCAAGGAAATGAAAGTATATTTTAAAAAAGGCTAGGTGATATGAACTCTTTTACTTTAAATAATAAAACGCAAACACTCAAAATGAAGAAAAAACATAACGTACAGAGCTGCCCAAATTATGACAAACTGGGACAGCCTCTAAACAGAAGAAATACTGTTGTTTAAGAAAAGCTATTGTATTGTTCACCAATGTTGTGTTGGTGAAGTTTTTGTTTTGTAAGCTGCTGAGGGTCACAAGATGGCAAAGGGCTGCTTTTGAGTCGAAAAGCTAAAGATGAATTCCGCTGCCTGCATGCTGGGCTGGGGAGAGAAGAAGGCAGCATCAGGAGGACACGTCCTCTAACGGTGGTTAGCAAGGAGCCTTCACGCTAGCCTTAGAGGGACATGAAGAGGAACCCATAGAAGTTTTTAATTTTGGGAATTTCCAGCTTTTGCTATTTTAGGTCTCTCCCCCAATTGGGATGATTGAGGTTCTCCTTCAATTATCTGCTTTTTCTCCCAATTCAGAAGCAAAATCCAACGTGGGGATCATCATCGGCTGCATTGTGGCTGGTCTTGTCTTGGTGTGTGCGATTGTTGGGATCTTGGTTTTTATTTACATTCTCAGTAAGTATTCTTTTCTGGGTGATGGAAGGAAGATGGGGAGGTTCCTCCCAAGTCTCTCTCTTTGGGGAGCTTCTTCCGGGCTTCCTCCTGTCCTGTTTTCCCAGCCCTCTTGGGGAGCATCTGAGATCTCGGCCTCTTGCTGGGACTCCAGTCTTGACTTGGCTGAGTCTGAGGTTGGGACAATCCTGCCTTCTTCTGAGCTGGGAAGAGGCATCCCAGTTCTGACCCTTTCAAAGTCTTTGGTCAAAGAGCAGCAGAGAAGGATTTCCTTGAAAACCTTCCTCCCCTCCCAGCTGCTGCTTCCCCCATTTCCCTCCATCCATCTCGGAGGCAGCAGGTCTCTCTTGGGGCAAATCAGGGGATACATTTGGTTTTTGAAAATCTTTCTGTCTTTATTAATGAGACATAGTGACTGCAAAATATCTCCTGAAGGTATTCCTCCCAGAGAGGGAGAGATTGGATGGTCTCTGGTGGATTCTTTTGAGCTTTCACTGATTTTTGTCTTTGCAGAGAGACGTCAAGATGACTACAAAATAGCAGCAAGTGAGTGACTTGTCCTCTTTACATATAATCTCCAACTTAGAGCAGAGACCAGAGGCACCGTCAGTTGATGTGTGTGTGTGTTTGTGTGCGTGCATGTGCATGCTCTCTGCCTTCGAAGAACCAGTCTGGGGAAGATGGGCCCCCTTTTCATCACAGCCAGGCTGTTCTTGGAAGTGGGGTCCTCAAGGAGAAACATCTGGGACAGGGAACCCTCAAGAAGGTGAGAAGACCCAGCTGGTGGAAGGTCCCTCTGACTGAGAAGCTGTTCTGTTTCCCAAATGGGTGGAAAGGAAAGGTTTGGTCAAATGAGAGTCAGAAGCTCCATAAAATTAGGGATCAAAAGGGGGCTTTTTGAGAGAAAAGGAGCTTTGGGGGGTGCCAGCTGGATCTCCTCTTGGTCTCCCATCACAAGGCTCTCTGAGTACGAACTGGTTAGAAAAAGAGACTTTGGAGCCACGTGTATCTTTTTAGGTCAGCTCTGCCTGCGGGCTCAAGAATTGCTGAACTGTTGCTCTGTGTTGATACACATATAAATTTTAGGAATTCTTTCCTGTGCCTTTTAGCCCAAGCAGTCTGGTTCAAACTCTGTCCACGTATTTGTGTGTCTTTGATTGTGTGTGTGCGAGAGAGGGAGGGAGCTGGAGTCAGAAAGAGCTGAGTTTCTCCATCTATAAGCCAACAGAGTGACCTCCTCACTCTCTTTTTCTTTCTTTATTTTCCAGCAAGTGAGGAAGGATCCAACAGTTCCAGCCAGGGTAAGTCGGAGGGAGCTGCTGCTGCTGCTGCTTGAGCCATTGTGCCCCTTTGCCAGACTTTGGGCGGGTGGGGAGAGGGAAAGAGGGAGAGGCCCCCAGTTTTTAAAAGCCCCCTCTTCCCCCCATTAATTCATCCTCCCTGTGTCCCCTCTGCGTCTGGTTCTGCTGAAATAATTAAAATAGAGTCAGTTTGGTTTAGTGGTGAGGGCAACAAGTGAGACCAACTGGGAAATGGTGAGTTCTAGTCCCACCTTAGGCATGAAAGTCATCTGGGGGTCAAAATCCACTTTCCTTGCATTGCTTTGTTCCTGAGACGGAGAAGGGAAACTCCCTCTTGGGTTCAGGCAGGGGAGGCAGCCCAGAGGCTGCCTGGTGGAGCCTGGCCCCCTTTGGAGGAAAGAGCCCTCAATTCCTTGGTGGGAAATAGGGGAATCACCAGTGATCCCATGATCCCCAGTGGTTAGAGACTCTTCTGCCGGCATAGCTGAGACCTGGCTGATTCTGGAAGTGGGGCGGGTTTCCCCTCTCAGACATTTGGGTTTAGGGTTTGGCCCCAGCCGAGGCCCCAGGGCAGGGCAGGTGGGGTGGCAGTGATCCTCCGAGAATCCCTTTGGGCACTCGGGGGCCTTGATCCCCACGTTTCTGGTTGGGACTCCCTGTTTCTGAATCTGGGCTCACGGGATCAGTTGGGCTGGTTGCTGCTGTACCAGCCTCCCTGCTCCGTGGCCACCCCCCTCCCTCAGCCGCAGGGGGCCATCTTAGTGTTGGCAGGGAGTTCCCCAGGCTTCTGGTCCTGGAGACTTCAATCTGCCCTCCCCGGGTTTGGCCTCAGAAGGGGCCCAGGAGTTCATGGCTGCCGTGGGCCTCTCCCAGACCGTCTTGGGCCTGGCTCAGGACAGAGGTCACACACCGGATATGATCTTCTTGTCGGAGCAACGGCAATGTGATCTGGTGGGGGAATCTGGTTTTTATTGTTTTAAATATTCTACATATCTTTTTATTGAATTTTATTGTAAGCTGTCTAGAGTCATCTTGACGAGATGGTGGCATAGACGTTTACTATTAGATAGATAAATAGATGATAGACAGACAGACAGACAGATATGATGGATCGCCTCATCTTAGGCCCATCTTGGGCCTGGCTCAGGACAGCGGTCACACTAACTCAGGACAGTGGTCACACATCGGATATGATCTTCTTGTCAGAGCAGTGGCAAAGTGATCTGGTGGGGGAATCTGGTTTTTCAATTTATTGTTTTATATGTTCTACATGGCATTTTATTGAATTTTACTCTAAACTGCATAGAGCCACCTGGGCAAGATGGGTGACACAGAAGTTTAATAATAAATGAATAATTAGCCTGGTCTCCTCTGAGAATTTCGTGAAGCTGCAGAGGCTGAATGGCGAAGAGAGAGATTTGTCCTCCTCAGAGGACCCGGACAAGGCAGAGACTCACTCTGTGCCTTTCTCTCCAATGCAGGGAGCAACCAGACCGTTTAGCAGCCCCCTGGCAGGTAAGTGGACTGCTGGGGGCTGTATGGGGGGAGAGGGAGGGAGGTGAGGGCTTTGAGGTCCAAGGGACCAGTTGATGGTGAAGATATTTTGGGAAAACCATCTTCCCTCTTATATTCAACTCAAACACTGCAAGGTAAGGAATTTTGGGGAAGAGGTATTGGGGCTCTGGGGAGGGGTCTGCCTGCCCCCAAACTCTTATCCTCTGGCGCCTCTCAGGCTCTGACTGTCTTGATATAACTAACCCTTGGATGCTTTTCCCCCTCTTCTTTGCAGCACGATGGACACTCCCAGCATAAAGAGGGAGGAAAGAATTGGGGACCAACCTTCTTCTGAATTAGACAGGAGGATCCATTCAGGGCCTTCCAGCATTCTGGAACCAGGATATATTTGGGGTCTTTCATCATTGCTTTTATCACAGAATCAGTAACCTTTTTTTTTTATTATGATTGAGGATCACAGGAGAAAAGAATAGATTATGTGTTACTAATCGTGGTATCAAAAGATTTCAAATTGGGTTTCGTAGATAATAGTTTATAATAGGTAGGTTGCATAACGCCCTTAATGGGCTTTTGCTGGTTAGTGAATAGAGATTAGAGGTTAAAGATGATGTTTTAGAGATGGGTTTATAGGGAATGGGGTGAGGGATAGGATGAAGAGTTTCTTGGTTTTATTTTAAGAGAGATGTATAAGTTGTTAATTTTCATTATACTTGTTGGGGATAAAGGTGGGTGTTACTTTTTCTTTTTTTTTCCTTGTGTTAGTTTTATAAGTTTAAATGTTATCTTTGATGAAACCATTACTAAAAGAAGAAGCGTGCATTCTGAGATGTTTGTCACTAAAATCGTTGATGCATTTTTAATTGATTATTGCACAGTTAATTGAGCATATATTTGATAATTCAAAGTTTGACAGATAATCAGTATAACGAGTGAAACATTCAGACACTGATTTTTTTTAATAGATTGTCATTTATGGATTTTCACGCTTTAGAAAAATGGAGCATGAGATCTATTGCACAGCCGGGCTGCTGGCTCCTTTAATAATTGCACTTAGATTGTAAGTTTGTCAAAGTTGTTTGCTGAAAATAAATGGTTTTGTTTTCCTCTTACCTGAGTTGCTGCCTGTTTGGGGAGGTTGGAAATAGCAAGGAATTTATGCTCCTTGTTCATCAGAGACCCCAATTTCGTTTTGAGTGGTAGGAAGGGGAGGAACCAAGGCAAAACCTGGAAGGAGCAAGAACTGAGGGGGGGGGGCTCCTGTGTGCTCCTTGGGGAGGAGGCAGCCATTTTGCTCCTGTGTCCGGATGTTTCTCCAACATCACCAGCTGATCTTCCGTAAAATGGCCGCTTGGTCTTGGCTTGGTGGGGGCAGCAACAGAGGCGGCTTTTCCCTCAGATCCACCTTTGCCTCAGGCTGAGGGCCGAGTGGCTGGTCTCTGAGCCTCATCCAGGGGCCCTTTGGGAGACAGGAGCTCAGTGACCGGCCGGAGCCCTCCTGGCCCCCTTGCAGGAGGGCAGCTTCTCCTGCCTCTGAGAGGTCCTCTCTGGGCTCTTCAGGGGCCCAGTAGGATGCCCTGGCACAAGAGTGGGGAGAGCCTTGATTGATGGGAAAGACGTCCCCCATATTATAGTGGATGCTTTCTGGGCGAGGAGGAGTGGAAAGGATGGGGTCTGTCACCCCCCTCCCTCTGGACTAGCCCTCTTTGAAAGCTTAGAAAGTAAACTTCAAAGCATTTTGCAAGAATTGAATAGATATTTCAGCCTGTTCTACTGATTCAAAACTCTTAGAAATTTATTTATTAATTAGAATATATGACCGCCCAGCTCACATAAGCAGCTCTGGTCAGCCAACACAATAAAAATATCAATACAAGAACAAAAGACAGTAAATGTAATGCACAAAAGAAAAATGTGCACCAAGGATAGACCAGTCAGCCACAAATTCATTCAATTTAGCTTACAGGTAGTCCTCGACTTACAACAGTTCATTTAGTGACCGTAGTTAAACAGGATTGAAAAAAGTGATTTATGACCATTTTTCACACTTTGCAGCATTCCTGCGGTCATGTGATCAAAATTTGGATGCTTGGCAACTGGTTCATATTTATGACGGTTGCAGTGTCCTAGAGTCACGTGATCACCTTCTGTGTCCTAACAATTTCAGCGATCCACTTAACAACTATGGCAAGAAAAATCGTAAAATGGGACAAAACTCACTTAACAAATGTTTCGCTTAACAACAGAAATGTTGGGCTTAATTCTGGTCATAAGTTGAGGACGACCTCAAGTGGTTAAAGCACCAGGCTAGAAACCAGGAGGCAGTCAGTTCAAGTCCCGCCTCAGGCACAAGAATCAGCTGTGTGATTTTTGGGCCAGTCATCGCATCTCCACAGGGTTGTTGTGGGGAAAATGGAGGACAAGGAAAGAGCATTAGATATGTCCGCAGCCTTGAGTTCTTTATGGAAATGATAAAAGTGGGGTATGAACAAACAAACTCTCGGGCTTAACTCTCTCCCAATCTCAAGGACGTCTGAAAGAAAACAAGGACTTTACTAACGGCCAACGGGGTTCAGCCTGACTCTAACTCCAAAAGAAAGAATGTCCCAGTGGGTGGATGGTAGAGCCTTAGTCATCTCCTTCCTTGATAACCTTAAGGACTGCCCTTCAAGAAATGGAAAATTATAAGCCAAAAACTAGAGGAAAAATATAAATCAATTGGGTGAAAGCCTTCTTTGCCCCTTTCCTGGAAAAGAAAAAAAAAAGCCCCACAGTTGTGGTTTCATTTAATGACTGCTTTTGTTTAATAACCGAGTTGCCTGTTGCAATTTTGGTTGTTTAATGAGATTACCTACACCTCCTTTCAGTGGTGTGTAATAATTCTTGCACTCGATGTCCATGAGCAAAATGTCCAGGATTTGATGTCTTGATAAATTCCAAATACCAGGGATGACCAAGATGGCATAAGTTCCTTTTAAGACACGCAGTCAAGAAGAAAAAAACGTAGGGCGTACAAAGATCAGCGTATTTAATCATTTAGACTTAGAAAGGTCACAGTACATTTTATCAGTTTCCTTAGAACAGAGGTCTCCAACTTTTCCAGCTCAGCGGATCAGCAGAGGTGGCAGCGGTGTGTGTGTGGGGGAGGGGATGGTTTCACACGCACAGGCGCCACTTTCACAAATGAAGCTTTGTACACGCATGTGTGTGCTCGCTCACCCACCACTTCCGCAGCCCGGTTCCAAATGGGCTGCAGCCCGGCACTGGGTCGCAGCCCGGAGATTGGGGGCGCCTGTCTTAGAAGATGCTATTGAAATAAAGAAGAAGAAGACATTTAGTGTTTTGAGGAGGCACAATAATGAAGAATGGTTATTCCATATATTGTTTAGTTAATGGCCTGTCATGGCCCCATCAGAGCCCGATTCGCAGGAAGAGGAGGAATTGGAACTGGAACCGTTGGACAGGGATGGCACATCTCCCTTGGCATGTTTGGAGAGGCAGTAAGTGCTGGGTGGGGTGTATTTGTGTGTAGCTTCAGCAGTGTGAGTGAGGGATAGGACTTGCCCCTGCTAGATGGGGGAGGGAGAGGGTGTGTGTGGCCACAGCAGTACATGCTACATTTTCTGGTTCCTAGGGTGGCTTATACCAGGTGGGGGAGACTTATCTCTGACTTGTAACCTTTCCTACTGGCTTCCCCATTGCCTTTGTTTGTGGGAAGGCGGCAAATGGTGATGATTTGATTGTGGAGTTTGGAGAGCCAGGGGCTGAGGACAATGCTGTCCCAGGTCCCTCAGGCATTGGGGAAGGAAGGTAGTCGACCAGATGAAGAGCTGCCTGCCTTCACAGACACGGGAGGATCGGCTGCTGACAGGCACTGGTGCCAATAGGCAGCAGATCCCCTCTGATGAAGAACAGCTGCCTCCCCCGCTCGATCCAAGGGCACGGAGAGTGGACCCTAGGCAAACTCAGAGAAGGGCTGCGAGGTTACTCGAGAGAAGGTCGCTCTACCCCTCCTCACAAGGAATGCCTGGAGTGGATTGACTTAAAAAAAAGCGGTGGGGAGTTAGCCTTTGCCAGGAACAATTGTTTGCTTTGGCTTACACGCCTCCGACTTTGACTCATGACTTGCCTGGAGAACTGCCTTCTGCCTTGTACCTTGCCTTTGCCCTGAGGACTGCCTTTCATTTTGTGTCTTGCCCTTGCCTTGTGGACTACAGTTTGCCTCATGGGCGCGCTTAACCGGGTGGACTGGACTTAGGACCCTGGACCTTGCCCTGTGAGCGTGCTCCTACTCTGCGGACTTTTCTTTGTACTATACGGGCTGTTGTTTGGGGGACTGTGGGTGGCTGCCTTCAGGGTGGCGTGGGGGTGGAGCCTTACCGGTCATCGGAGGGCTATTTATTGGAACATTTATTGAGAGCAATAAAGGACTCTCTAGAGCAGAGCTGTCAAACTCGCAACGTCACATGACGTGTCACGACTTTTTTTCTATTGCCAGCAATGGGGTGGGCGTGGTTTCAGCATGACGGATCCGGCCCGTGGGCCGGCAGTTTGACACCCCTGCTCTAGAGGCCTGCCTTGCCTTGGTGTTCGATAGAACAAGGGTCTACCATGCAGGGAGGTTGACAAAAGTTAAGGCTGCAAATCATTGGATAGGGATCGCCACCCCATAAAAAGACGTTCAGTTGAAACTGCTGAAGATCTCACAATCTTTGATGCATCTGCCACCAGCCTTTTTACATCTTTGGCTGTATGTTGTGTTGAAGAGTAGCCCGTGTCAGTCCCAATCAGTGGTGGGATTCAAATATGTGAACAACCGGTCCTCTGTGTGGATGCCGCTTCCGGAAGTCCATTCTGGGCCTGGGCAAGAAAAAATTAGCTCTCGGTCTGCCGAAGTGGTGTGAACTGGCTGAATCCCACCACTGGTCCCAATCCATTTCATTTCCGGGTTTTCTGTAGAACCTTGTTATTTGTGTTATTTTGATCTTTTCAAATATTTTTTTAGGGAAATGTCCAAGTCACATTATTTTGACTTGAAAAAAATTAGCATGGATAGCTGCACTGGCCAATTCGTAACAAAGCCTCCTTCTTTAGTAGGTATTTTGCAGCTGATTTCTGTTTTAAAATAGCTTTTGCCCCATTCATTAGTAACTTATATTATGGACTATGCATTTCTAAATAGTCCTTAATTAGATTTGTTCCTGTCATTTTTCTCCTGAGGAATAGTGTGGTTAATGATCCCAAAAGGTGATCTTTTCATTTAATTTAATTTTGTAGAATTAACATGCTGTAATAATTACCCTGAGGAATCACCACAGGTAGGTCGCAATTAATGTGAGTTCGAATAAAGCAATATTTAGTATGAATTATCGATTGATACTCGATAATTTAAGGTGCACTAAAATCCAGTCAATGCACTCAAGATCCCGATGGAGCTCGACAGACTTGAACACTGGGCCCTACCTAACAAAATGAAATTCAATATAGAGCAAAGAAAGGTTTTACACAGGCAAGAAAAAACAAATATACAGGTACACAGATTAGGTGAAACTTGACTCAATAGCAGTAACTGTGAGAGGGATCTTGGAGTCCTAGTGCAGGGCTTTTCAACCAGTGGTACGGGTACCACCTGTGGTACATTTGCACCTGGCAGGTGGTACGCGACCATCCTAGAAAAGTGGTAGTGGGGGAGGGGAATGAGCTGAACCAGTGGCAGCACCGCACAAGCCTGAGCGAGAGATGGAGCTGCAGGACTGTCAGGGCTCAGCGGAAGCGTCAGGATCAGCGCCAGGCTCCAGCTGGAGCTCAGCGCTGATCCTGGTGCTTCTGCTGAGCCCCAAAGAAGCACCAATCAGCTGGAAAGCAGCACTGATCCTGGCGCTTCTTATGAGTCCAGAAGAAGCGCCGATCAGCTGGAATGTTGCAGCATCTCCAGGGTCTTGTGATTTACATTCAGATGCTTGGCAACTGATTCATATTTATGACGGTCACAGTGTCCCAGGGTCATGTGAAGTGACCAAAGCCTGCTGCAACCACCCAGCAGACGGGAATAAAAACCAAACACCCCGCCCCGCCACCCCACCCCACCCCTGCTGCCAATCCTCAACAGAAATGCTCACAACAATGAAAACCTTGGACAGGAGGAAGAGCGCCGCCGGGCGGGCAGGTAGGTGTCTTGCTCAGCTGTGGCTTGGGGGGCACTTTTTTCAGTGCCATTGTAACTTCGAACAGTCACTAAGTGAACTGTTGTAATTCGAGGACTACTTGTACTTTATTACTTTTTTCCTTTTTTTTTTTGGTCATCAAGTTTTTGACACCTTGCTAGGCGACTGGTGGTACTCGGATGTTGCCATATCCTAAAAGTGGTACAATGGGTGAAAAGGTTGAAAAGCCCTGTCCTAGTGGACAATCACTTAAATATAAGCCAGCCGTGAGCAGCAGCCACCAAGCCAATGCAATCCTAGGCTGCATTAACAGAGGGATAGAATCGAGATCACGTGACATTCTAGTACTGCTTTACAGGTAACTCTCGAGGTACGACAGATCATTTAGTGACTGTTCAAAATTACAACAGACCTCCCAAAAGCTACGTATGACCCAGTTTCAAAGTTACGAATTTTACACATACAAATGATCTGGTGGCTTCTGTAGAATTCGTAAGTTTGCAGAGCTTACCTATCTCTCCCACCCCCACATCCTTACATTTCCGGGTCCCCAAAGGCACTGCTTTGCCCCCCATTTCACCCCTCCCAGTCCCTTGCTTACCTTCTGAAGATCTGCAGAACTCAGTGTGGGAAGTCAGCCCGCTCTCCCCCCCGAGAAAGAAATAGTTTTGGGACTATTAAAAGGCAGAATATTATATTTTCCCAAAGGATATTAAAGGCAGACACCCCCCCCCCAAGTCTCTCTGCCCCAAACAGAAACCAGGTCTGCAGAAATGCAGATGTGATAATCTTGTCAGAAAGATTGGAGCCAGGAAGCTTGGATTAGAAAGACAAAAATCTCTAGAATCGACAATCCCTCGCACCAAAAAAATCTAACACAGGACGTAGTCATCAGCCAGAGCCCCAGGGAAGCAGGATATTACCCTTGGGACATAATAGGATTAACCCACCACCATCAGAATACCAGAAAGGCATACTCAGACTCAGGTCAAAGTTCATGCCACAGGAACAACCCCAAACAAAAGCTCAAGGTATAAAAACCCACCACTCCCTACTACATGTGGTCAGTTTTCCCAGAGCCATCTTTCTGTCTGGCTCTCTTCAATAAACTGCAACCTTCTTTCTAAAGCAGTCTCCATTTTGTTTATTCCCAGCTTGGACTGGACCCTGATGAAGATTTTTCTTTCAACATCAGGATATGGGGGAAGGGAAGGAAAGTACTAGTCCATTCTTGCTGGGCCACACAGAGTTGCTGGCTGTTTGAAACCTGACTTGGACTCGGCAAAGCAACTCTTCCCCCTCCCTCTGCATCGCCTCTTTAACTCATCACAGCACAATGAGGCAGAGTTTGTGCTTTGCAGTTTCTATATTGCCTGGATGAAAAAGCACATTTTAAACCAGAGCTGGAGAAACAGGACTCTGCTGACACGGAGAATAGGCAATGAAGGGTTAAAAGTTAAAGAAGCCATTTGAAGCCTGACCTGGACTCCTGGACTGAGTGAGGCAGCTTTTTCCCTCTGCATCACCTCTTTAACTCTTTGAACATGCGCATCGGGGTGATCCAGAATGAGGGATCTTTCACTTAACGATTCAATTAACATCCTCCTGCCTTACGACCAAAATGGGCAGCCTCCATTACTGTCGTAAGTCGAGGATTACCTGTATAAGGCCTTGGTAAGACCATACTTGGAATACTGCATCCAGTTTTGGTTACCACAATATAAAAAAGACGAGACTCTTCTAGAAAGAGTACAGAGAAGAGCAATAAAGATAAGTAGAGAGCTGGAGGCTAAAACATATGAAGAATGGCTCCAAGAATTGGGGTGACATGATAACAGTGTTCCAATATTTGAGGGCTGCCACAAAGAAGAGGGGGGGTCAACCTATTCTCCAAAACACGTGAAGGCAGGACAAGAAGCAATGGATGGAAACTAATCAAGGAGAGAAGCAACCTAGAACTAAGGAGAGATTTCCTGACAGAATAAACCAGTGGAACGACTTACTTCCAGAAGTTGTGGGTGCTCTGTCACCGGAGGCTTTTAAAAAGAGACTGGACAACTATTTGTCTGAAATAGTGTACAGTCTTCTGCTTTAGCAGGAGGTTGGACTAGAAGATCTCCGAGGTTCCTTCAAACTCTGTCATTCTGTTAATTCTCAACAGTTGCCACTGGGGCTATAGATACAAATTGTTACATGTGCAAAATGCAGAAATGGAAGGTTCCATTCAAGGCAAGCTGAAAACAAGAAAAGGCTCATTTTGAAGAAGTACAGCAAAGAACAGGAGATAGACAAATATATTCCTTCAATCTTTTATTGTTACATTTTATTAATAAAATTTAGAAACATACAATTACATTTTTACATTGCCTATTTCCATCGGACTAAAAGCCATTACCCTGTTTTCCATAGAAATATCACTTTCAGTAATACAAATTTTGTGGGATTCTCTAACTAAACTAAACAAGACCTATCTGTGTGACTTCTATCCAAATACAGATTTGCTACCACTAAAAGGGATCACACCAAGCCGGGTAATAAAATGGGGGCTGCTTAGGAAAGAAGGTTTATTAATGAGCAGAACCAGCAACAGCATGCAGTTCTGGGACAGCTGACAAAATGGCTGAGTGAGTGGATGGATCTTTATAAGGCTCTGATTGAGAGGCTCCAGGGAGTTGTGCAATGCAGTGAGCCTTGTGTCAATGGTGGATTAATCCTATTATGTCCTAAAGACTTGTGGGAAGAATCCAGAGAAAGAAATATTTTGGGAAATATTAAAAAGGCAGAATATATTTGCCCAAAGGATCTTAAAGGCAGAACCCCCCCCCCAAGTCTCTCTGCCCCAAACAGAAACCAGGTCTGCAGAAATGCAGATGTGATAATCTTGTCAGAAAGATTGGAGCCAGGAAGATTGGAACTGATGGGATTAGAAAGACAAAGATCCCTAGAATCAACAATCCCTCACACTAAAAAAATCTAACACAGGACATAGTCATCAGCCACAGCCCCAGGGAAGCAGGATTAACCCACCACTATTAGAATACCAGAAGAGCACACTCAGACTCAGGTCAAAGTTCATGCCACAGGAACAACTCCAAACAAAAGCTCAAGAAGGTATAAAAACCCACCACTCCCTACTACGTGTGGTCAGTTTTCCCAGAGCCATCTTTCTGTCTGGCTCTCCTCTTCAATAAACTGCAACCTTCTTTCTAAAGCAGTCTCCATTTTGTTTATTCCCAGCTTGGACTGGACCCTGATGAAGATTTTTCCTTCAACAGATCATATCCTGCCCTTAGAATTTGGGTGGGGGAATGTCAATTTTTAATCCCATCAGCTGTGGGGGCTGAAGGTGTTTTGTTTATGAATAGATTGGCCCAGTCTTTCTTAATAGGTACAAAATATCCATCTCTAAAGACCTGAGGCTTCTACTTGAGGCCTGTTAAGAAAGACTGGGGCTGCTTTCTACCTTTCTTAAGATTTTTCTCCATTTCTCCTTTGGGAAAATATAATATCCTGCCTCTTTTAATATTAAGAATAAGGAATATTTTAATCTGGGGAGGGGGAGCTTCCTATACAGGGATACTTTATTTAACAATACAAAAGAGGAAGCCAAGCTGCTGCAACCAATATTAAAAAGGTGTAGTAAAAGAGTTAGGTTCCTCTAAAAAGTTCTCCCGTGCCAAATTTAAACAAAGAAAAAATTGGTGCACTGGTGTGTTTACTAAATAAGACAGTTGCTTGAAAACAGGATTCTGCACTTTCCACAGTGGAGTTTGCAGGGTCCAGGTTGCTACTTAACACAATACAAGAATTGTGCCCAGATAAGAAAAGCAACATCCCCTTGCAAATGGCTGCAATTCAGCAATCCTTGACTAGCGAATAGCTGATGAACAGGCTACTTTGTCCTTCTGGGTCATTCTCTTTCCATAGGAGAGTGCTTTGTCTATCTCCCCCGCCAATCATGCATTTGGCATCTACAAAAGCAGTGGATCCTGTGGCTGCACATCTCGTTGCAACTCCGGAGGTCACTCCGCCTGGGTCCTTTCCACAAGTCTGTAGTAGGGGCCTCTCCAGCCCATCAGCTCCATGTGAATCCCCTCCTCCACAACCTCTCCTCCTTCCAGTACCACAATCTTGTCTGCGTTCTCCACTGTCTGCATCCGGTGAGCAATCACCAGCATCGTCCGGGCTCCACTGTTCTGCACAGAACGCTGGATCTGGAGAAGCAATAGCATTTAGACTTATATGCCGCTTCACACTGCTTTACAGCCCTCTCTAAGCAGTTTACAGTCAGCATATTTGCCCCCAACAATCTGGGTCCTCATTTTACCGACCGTGGAAGGATGGAAGGCTGAGTCAATCTTGGGCCAGTGAGGATCGAACTGCTGGCAGTCGGCAGAATTAGCTTGCAATACTGCATTCTAACCACCGCACCACCATGGCTCTTAAGTGTTAAGGATTATTTCCTATGTTTCTTAGCTAAAACAGTTTTGTTCAAACTCTTTGAGTGCATTGTGTGTGTGTGTGTGTCCGTGTGTGTGTGTTTGACGGAAGGAGCTGGAGTCAGAAAGTCCTTGGTGTACAAGTATAGAATGGGTGGTACCTGGCTCAATAGTAGCAATTGTGAGAGGGATTTAGGTGTCCTAGGAGACAACCACTTAGGTATAAGTGGGCAATGTGCTGCAGCTTCCAAAAAAGCTAATGCAGTCCCAGAGGGATAGTATCAAGATCACTGAGGTGATAGTAGCGCTTTATATTGCATTGGTGAGACCACATTTGGAATACTGCATCCAGTTCTGGTCAACGTGATACAAAGAAGATATTGAGGCTCTTAGAAAGAATGCAGAGAAGAGCAATGAAGATGATCAGGGGACTGGAGGCTAAACTCTATGATGAACGATTGAGGGAACTAGATATGTCTAGTCTAGCAATAGCAATAGCACTTAGACTTATATACCGCTTCACAGTGCTTTACAGCCCTCTCTAAGCCTATTTCCCCCAACAATCTGGGTCTTCATTTTATGACCTTGGAAGGATGGAAGGCTGAGTCAATCTTGAGCTGGTGAGAATTGAACTGCTGGCACTCGGCAGAATTTTAGCCTGCAATACTGCATTCTAACCACTGCGCCACCACGGCTCATCAATAATGATCCACAGCTCATAAGCAATGATACAGAAGAGATCCTGGGTGGATTCCTTAGAAGCACCAGAGAGAAGCTCCTTCTGGTTTCCACCAAAAGGTACTTCTCCAGCTCTGCCATAGAACCCATAGTTCCACAGACAGATTTGGCCTCAAGTGTTTTGCAGTCTGGCAAACAATAAAAGCCGCCCCTACATTCATGGCCCTAAAACAGACCAAGTACAGGCAACCCTTGACTTACAACAGTTCATTTAGTGACCGTTCAAAGTTACAACGGCACTGGAAAAAAGCGACTTACGCCCGTTTTTCAGAGTTATGACCTTTGCAGCATCGCCAGGATCACGTGATCAAAATTCAGATGCTCAGCAACTGCCTCCTACTTATGACCGTTGCTGTGTCCCAGGGTCGTGAGATCACTTTTTGCGACCTTCTGACAAGCAAAAGTCAATGGGAAAAGCCAGATTCACTTAACAACCGGGTTAGTAATGTATCAACTGCAGTGACTCACTTAACAACTGCAGCAAGAAAGGTCGTAAAATTGGGCAAAACTCACTTTAAGAAATGTCTCACTTAATGACAGAAAATTGGGGCTCAGTTGTGGTCGTAAGTTGAGGTCGACCGGCACTGGTTGTCTTCGATTACAACCATTCGTTTAGCTATTGAAGTTATGACAGCCCTGAAAAAAAGTGATTATTGACTGGTCCTGAAACCTCACTTTCTCGAAAAGGAACGAGGCAGAGACGAGAAGGGAAGGCAGTTCGTGTCCATCATCTGCAATCTATAATCTGTAACCAGCACAAAGGAGAAGTTGAGCTGCCCACCATTTTCACCTCCCTTCCCAGCACCACAATCGTGTGGGCATCACTGACACAGGAATACTACAGTAGTGGCCAAAATTGTGGAAACCTTTTGGGGAAAGTGTATTTTTGAAGTTTGATGGCTAATAACATCACTTTTTTTTTGGAATAGTACCATAAACTTATAGATCAATGGAAAGATAATTTAATCAAGAATGTAATGCAACAGAGTTTATTCAATTATCTGTACTGTATTCTATGAAAAGTTATAGCCAAATAACCAGAAAAAGGAAGCACAACTTGCTTAGGTTGATATCAGGTAGCTTTCCTTCATCTGATTGTAGCCAATGAGCGTGTTTAGAGAGCCAATCAGGTGTCATCTTGTTTTGGCAATGAGCCAATCAGATCACAGTAGGATTCAGTTATTGATGTCCTGTATTGAAGCTGAGAGGAGGACATTTGTCAGTGTGTTATGGGATCGCTATCAAGTTGGTTGGGTTTTTTTGTGTCCTTTCATTTAGTGAGCTTGTAAAATGTAATAAAATTAAAGTAATGGTGCAAAGAGTTGACTGGTCACCCAGAAAGCGATGTAAAATAATATTATTAAGTGAACAAGGCTACAGTTATAAAGAAATTAGAAGAAAAATTGGTGGAAACTTAACCAAAGGTGGCTGTCAAGGCTGCTAACATCGAATGTTATGCTTGACATTATATATGGATGCAGACATTCACTATTTAACCTGTGTATTACTTTAAGAGCCACTATTAGATAGTATGGGGGGGGAGGAAGTAAAAGAATGTGCTGAGAACTATTTAGCCATAACAATATTTCAGCAGAGTGTCTTCAAAGCTGGATGAAATGTGAGAAGATAAAGATATGGCGCGGGAGGGAAAGCTCACACTTTAAACTAATTGGAGAATGTGATTAATGACTGTTACATGAGGGAGGGGAATATGCTTAGACACTGTGGGAAGAAGTAGGAGGGTTTAGTTTTTGGCTTGATGTTAGGTTCCGAAGGAAGATGCATTTCAAGGAAGTCTGAGACATTGTTTACCTTTAAAACTCTTTATTTTGCAACATAGCTTCGGTACGTATAAAGTGAAGCCAAAAACTAAACCCTCCTACTTCTTCCCAGTGTCTAAGCCAGGGGTGTCAAACTCAATTTCATTGAGGGCCGCATCAGCATTGCGGTTGTCCTCGGGGGGCCGGATGGGTGTGGCCAGGGTGGGTGCGGCCTACTGGGTGGGCGTGGATGGAGTGGGTGTGGCCTACTGGGTGGGCATGGCCAGCTCTACATCATTCATGTCAAGGGGGCCTGGGCAGGAGTGGGACAGATCTGAGGGTCTCTGGCAGAAGGGGGTGGGACCAGGGCAAGTGCCAAGGCGTGGTCCACTGGAGGAGCCTCCTCAGCATGCACTCAGGGGGCGGGGCCGACGCGGCAGGGGCTGGTTCCTCGCTGTTTCCAGACGGCCTTGTGGAGCTAAGACTGAATGCGTTTCAGCATAGATGGCCACCACAAAATTGTACATTGGCTCCCGGCCGGCCTGGGCCAGGGCCAAGGCAGCGGGGGCCGTTCCCTCACTGTTTCCACGATGGCTTCGCGGGCCACATGAAACCACTTCGCGGGCCGCATCTGGCCCCCGGGCCTTGTGTTTGACATGTCAGGTCTAAGCATATTCCCCTCCCTCATGTAACACCCCTACATTTGTCTGGTAGAGGATGAAGGAGACCAAGTTTCCTTCGGTCATGAGGCCAGTGAGGATCTGCTGGTAACCACAGTAGAGCAGGATCAGCTTCATGCTCAACTGGAGGACCTGGAGTGGGAGAAAAATGGTAGGCCGTGGCTGAGAATCCTGCCTCTCTCTCACTCCATGGCGTCTTCTTACTTCTTTTGGGTGGGGCTATGAAATATTTTTTTTAATGCTCTTCCATTCTGCAGACATTTTTTGGCAGGGTTGCGATTTCTGGGCAAGAACCAGGCCTTTAGTGCCATACAAAAGGCCAACAGGGTTAGGACCATCCTAATTTCCAAAAGGTGAATGTTTCATACGGTGAGCAATACAGCAGAAAAGGTATACCTTCTGGGCCCTACCAAATGGCATTCCCTAGCACAGGGGTCCCCACTACCAGGCCACGGCCTGGTCGAAACCAAGCCGCGGGAGAATGGGCAAGTGCATGCATGTGAAGTTCCACTCACGAGAGCGATGGGCAAGTGCACACATGCGCGCAGAGCTCCACTCACATGAGCTGAGGGTGCTTGCCCTCGTGTGAGAAGCTCAACTCACATGAGCAGAGGAATAAACAGCCAAGAAATACAGGTAGTCCTCAACATACGACCGCAATTGAGCCCAATTTTTTTGTTGCTAAGTGAAACATTAGTTAAGTGAATTTTACCCCATTTTATGACCTTTTGTACCACTGTTGTTAAGTGGATCACTGCAGTTATTAAGTTAGTGACACGGTTGTTAAGCGAATCTGGCTTCCCCATTGACTTTGCTTGTAAAAAAGTCATAAAAGGTGACCCCAGGCCACTGCAATCGTCATAAATATGAGTCAGTTGCCAAGCATCTGAATTTCGATCACGTGACCATGGGGATACTGTAACGGTCATAAGTGTGAAAAACAATCATAAGTCACTTTTCTCAGTGCCGTTGTAACTTTGAACAGTCACTAAATGAACTACCTGCGTACACTCCAGACTAGCATTGGTAGATCAGTCATGAATGGAAAAGATAGTCAAATCCCATGACAAAGGTCAGAATTGTGCAAGTCATGGAATTCCCCGTGGTTTTCTATGGAAGTGAAAGTTGGACTTTAAAGAAGCAGGATAGGAAGTGTATTGATGGGTCATTCAACAAATTAAACCAGAGTTCTCACTCAAGGCATGTGTCAAGGAATTGCGCAGCAGCTGTCCAGATGAAATTGGAGATACTGACACAAACTTGTAGCCTTTTATATAAATATAAATATATTTAACATTCAAATCTACAGCAATCTTTGTCATCAACCAGGAAAGGAAGAATATAAGATAGTCGGGAACACAGGAATATCCTGAGGTAAATCTAAAACAGTATACAGAACACACAGATGAAAAAGGCGGGAAAAAGGGAAACTCCCCCTTTATACTTACAGCAACCAATCACAGTGTAGTTTGCCTCATGCATGAGTCAGCACTCTCTAGCTAATCAACTACAGCAGTGTGTTCTGGCCTATTGTATACTTCAAGAAGCTCTCAGGGAACACACAGCCATGCAGGGGAGCAAAAGGGTTGATTTCTAGAGCTTCCCCTTTCCCAGGCAAGTTTCTTCTGACTTAGAAAACATTCTAAATATAAAACTGCGGAGAATCTGTAGCAGACCAAAAAAGTAATGCTACAAGTAAGATGCCATTTTTCCGCCAGAAGTCTACTTTACTGTTCCAGCTACTAAATTCAATATCCTAACACATGAACGACCAGGCTCAAATTGTCCTACTTCCGAAACATTTCGCAAAGACCCAGCTTTCTGGAAGAGGCTCCAATGCCGGGAAAGCTGGAAGGAAAGAGAAGAAGACAATGACCAACAGCAAGGTGGACAGATTCACTTACAGAGATGATGAGTGCACCATTGGGAGACTTGAGAGAACATGATGACACATAACCAGTTTTGGTTATTGATGATTCAAAGAAAAAAACCATGACAGACTTAAACTGGAATTTCACTGGGTTGCATGTCCACTTATTGTCTGACCTTTGGCAGTTAAGATTTTAATTGAAAAAACATTCTTGATTGGCAAGTCAATGCTAAGAATTATGATACAGCATACTTAAAATCTTGTAAGATTGGGGACAAAGACACAAATTTTCAAAACTTTTCATACGAAGTAAGAAAAGCTTGCAAGACTTGGCAATCTCCTAAAATCTGAGCCATATTTTGAAATTATTTTATTTAGACACCTGCAACAGGAACCCCCACAGGTTGGGAATCACTCACTTAGAGGACCTAGGTCAGGGATCTCCAACCTTGTCAACTTGTGGACTGCAACTCCCAGAATTCTTTGGCCAGCCACGCAGTCCACAAGTCTTAAAGTTGCCACGGTTGGAGACCTCTGAATCCTAGAGGACTTACCCGGACAACGAATAAGTAAACAATCGTTTCCAAGTCCCTTTGGTTCTTCAGCTGGCAGGTGTCTTCCAAGGACGGTATAGGGCGGGGGTCTTCAAACTTGGCCCTTTTATGACTTGTGGACTTCAACTCTCAGAATTCCTCAGCCAGTGTGCCTGGCTGAGGAATTATGGGAGTTGAAGTCCACAAGTCATAAAAGGGCCAGGTTTGAAGACCCCTGGTATAGGGTCTCCTGCTTGAACGGGGGGGGGGGTTGGACTAGAAGATCTCCAAGGTCCCTTCCAGCTCTATTCTGATTGCTATTCTGATTGCCCTTTGTCATGAGCTACCATTCCCACCTAAGTCCAGGCTACTTCCCCATGAATTTTGGGGTAGCCTCCTATCCAAGGAACACCTGAGCTTCTTTCTCTGAAACCAACCAAGGGCTTCCTTCTCTTGGGCAGGTAAAGATTCTCTCCAGCCAATTTCTGCCAATCATGAAAAAGCTGAACAAGTGTAGGTTTGGTGAATACTTAGATGGCAAACTGGACTAAAAAGATAAGGAAAAAATCCAATGGAAACCACTTCTTTATGGCCTGCAAAGAAAAAACATGGTTGCAACCATGTTGTTCCCGGGAGCAGAGTTTATCCCAAAGCAAAGCCCAACTATGGCATTAGTTCTGCTTGAAAACCTAAGATGAGACCTGACTGATACATGGATGGGAGGCCACCAGGAAATCCCAAGTTTGTGTTTGTGTGTGTGTGTGTGTGTGAGAGAGAGAGAGAGAGAGAGAGAGAGAGGGAGAGGGAGCAGAAAGTGGCACTTCCATCTTTCCCCCAAAAAATATTAAATGAATGGTCTGCCTAGTCATCAGTCAAGCTTCACTTGAGAGACTCTTTTCCTTTAGACAGTTCCAGAAACAGCAGCTGCCTGTTTGGGCCCTCACCTGTTTTCACCTCCTGGAAGAAGGCCAGGTCTTGCCGCACCAGAGAAGAGAAGAGTAAGTTGCAAGTCCTGATAACCATCCGTGAGATCGTGAACGGCAGCTGGCAAACGTGGAGCTAGAAGGGAAAAACAGCAAGGGGGGGGGGTTGGTTCCTGCTTCGCCCATGGAAACTGAGTCACAGCTCCATGTATGAGCATGTACTGGATTTGACCCGGGTGCAAAGAGAACAAAACGTTCACATGGACAAATCTATCCCACTGTTTGAGATTAAATTACTTCGGACTGATGCTCTCCCCCCCCCATTTTGAAACTGCTTTCATTTTCATGTTGAATTTAAATCAGCAACTAACATCCCTGATACCAGCCAAGAATGGACGTTCCTTTAGAAAGCTTTTTTTTTGTTTTGTTTTCAGATTTGCATTCAAGTGAAAGCCAGGGATAGATCACAAGTTTTAACTGGTTAGACTTCTGCCAGGTTGCAAAACAAGCAGCTAAGGATGTCCCAAAGGTGCTTTTTTCAGGAGCCAACTGGACTATCTTGTTTTCTCTTTGAAGATGTTTCGCTTCTCATCCAAGAAGCTTCTTCAGCTCTGGATGAGAAGCGAAACGTCTTCAAAGAAAAAACAAGGAAGTCCAGTTGCCTCCTGAAAAAAGCACCTTTGGGACACAGGGCAGAAAACATCCTGCAGCCAAGCAGGCTCCACACACATTTGCACTGCTCAGGTGGCCTCAACGACTCTCTAAAAGAATGCAAATGACCGGCTGCCTGCAAGGAATATAAATCCTTCCATTCCCCACCATCCAGTCAAAGCTGAAGAAGCTTCTTGGATGAGAAGCGAAATGTCCTCAAAAAAAAAAACACAAGGAAATCCAGTTGCCTCCTGAAAAAAATCACCTTTGGGACAACCATGTCCTGGATGGCTGAGAGTCTCCATAGACAAGCAGCTAAGAAGAAAGCAAGGGCTAAGATTTGCTTCAGGAGGACTCCAGAGAACAACCTGATTTTCAGACCTTTCTTGAAGTCTTAAAACAGGGGTGTCAAACTGCTGGCCTGTGGGCCGGACGCGTCATCCGGAAGCCGCGCCCACCCCATTGCCGGCAATGGCAAAACAGTCCCGATACGTTGCGCAACATCACGTGACATCGCGAGTTTGACATATCTGTCTTAAAACATCAGGCGGGTGCCGTATCTTTTAGGCCCCACCTGGCCTTTCACTGGCAGGCCAGAAGGGAAAAGGCACCTCCCCTGCCCTGGAGTAAGCAGTTCTGGAACCAAAAAATTGGTGTAGCCAAGATCAAAACCACATTTGCCGCAGGGATCTGGCTGAGCTCAGTTGATCTCAAAAAGACAAGCGGCATCAAAGCTGGCTGGCATTTGGACAGGAGGCCACTAGGAAATCCCAGAGCAGAGGTTACACTAGGAATAAAAAAAAAAAAAAAACCATCCCCAAAGAAGGCAACAGTCAATAGCTTTCCCTACAGCTGGCAAGGGGGGGGGAATGCCCCAGTGTCTCCATGAAGGCAACTTCATCCAACGTGATCACCCCCTTGTACTGCCTTGTGAACAAGATGCCGGGCGACAACAGAACCATAATCTTGGGTATGTATTTAAGGGCAGCTGCAGCAAAGGTGCTGGTGGGGCCTGGAATAAGCTCACCTTGCAAATGAGATCAGGAAGAGTAGAGAGATGGCTGTGGAAAAGGCTTCTGCGTCATATTTGGTGCCCAGGATGTCAATCAAACGCCCGGTGTAGTAGGGCAGGAACGCTTCACCTGCAAGGGGGGGGGGGAAGAACAGAGGTGGTGATGTAGGACCTCTATCAGGAAAGGCAGCTTAATCCACACACACACACACACACAACACACACACACAGGAACACTGTAAATTGTACATCTGTTCTGTGAAATGGAAGGAAACCATGAGCTTTTTGATCCAGGGTTCCTGCCCCAACTATGGAAAGAATGGGGCAGCCCCTCAGGATGGGAGCAAAGATGCTCGAATTGGACACTGAAAGGGCTGAATGGAGAGTTTGGAAGATCCTGTCTTCCTGTCTGTATCTCTTTTCATCCTGGAAAACAGGACACGCCCTGGCGAAAGCAAGTTCAGAGCCAATGGCCAAAGCCTCCAGAATTCCACATTTTATCTGGGCAGGAACTGCTCCGTGGCAGGAGGCAACCAAGAAGGGAATCAGAGGGGATTCAGGGAGAACGTCAAAAGGAGCGGCAGAATTTCAAAGACTGAGGTCAGGTCTATTAAAGACCTTTTGGTGACCAGTTCGCAACTGAGTTATTTTCTTTAGTGTATGGCATGGGTGCCAGAGGCGGCACTCAGAGCCCTCTCTGTGGGCACGCACGCCATCGCCCCAGTCCTAGGCCTTCAGCTGGGTTTTATAAAACCTTTTCGCTTTAGGCCTCCATCGCCATGTGCAAAAAAAAAAAAGGTTCAATCAATCAAATCAATTTCAACTTCTCGCGGGGAAAAAAAAGATTCGCAAAGTTGGAATTGACTGATTGAACTTTTTAGTCCCACCCAGTCTGCCCTTACCACCGCAGCCACGCCCACCCAATGGGCCACACCCACCCAATGGGCCACAGACACCCAATGGGCCACGCCAACCCGGCACCCGACAATACAGAAGTGGGTTTTGGGTTGCAGGTTGGGCACTTGGTCTCTAAAAGGTTCGCCATCACTGGTGTATGGGGTGATTCCAGCCCTGGTGACTATTTGTAGTTCTCATAAGATTCGTGTTTCTCGCCATGCACATGTATACAACATAACCCGAACTAGCTGTTCTCTGTGTCATATAATATATGTAGGTCTATGCATAATTCTGTATGTATGCATGTATTTATTTATTTATTTATTTTATTTATTTATGGCATATTTATGTAGTGTATATCGGAGGTGGTGACTCTTTGAGAGCTGTATGCAATGAAATTTCATTTTAATGTATGCCGACTAGTGTACATTCAAAGTGACAATAAAGTTATTATTCTATTCTATTCATTTATCCTGCGACATAAGAGAATGATTTAATCCAGTACCGACTCACCAATCACCGCCAGGACGAGGAACAAGAAGGCGCCAGTGAGATACAGCTTGTCTGGACGGAAAAGCTTGAGCATCTTCCAAAGGGTGGCCTTGTCTTCTTTCCGGGACTCCTTTGTGCTTGGCCCTTCTGCCAGGATCCCCCAGAGGAGCTGGGAGAAGCCCACCGCCCCGTAGATTGCCAGCCACCAAGACCAAGCAGCTGAAGAGACCAGGAGGGGAGGGTCCCCAAGCCAGTGTCCCACCAACAGGTACAAAGGGGGCAGGATGCTGACTGCAGCCACCGTGGAAAAGGACATCGGGGAGGTCCGACCCACGGAGAGCAGGCCCCTGACCCCCCAGAGAACCAGCAGTCGGAGAGCGGCCTCCAGCCAAGCTGCTGAGACCCCCTGGGGGACCAGGGAGGGGCTCCATCCATTCAGCAAGGAGAGCAGGATTCGGTCACAGAGAAGCAGGAGAACTGCCTGAAACACGACAGGGACCGGCATCTTGCTGACGGGGCTATGGGGAGAGAGAGGGAAGGATTACTGGTTATGGGAATCAGGGGATTGTGGATTTAAGGGATTTGGTCCCTGAAGTCAACTAAACTGCCTCCCAATTCTGTACCAAGATCCAAGATCCTGCATCTAAATCAGCTGACTTCCCAGCAAAGGATTCCTGTGGCTGCAGCCTCAATATTCATTCTGAGTGCAGCAAGTCTTGCGGCAATTTCGGGAAAGGTCACATTTACACTAATTTTGGCTTCTTTGGTTACAGGCACCTTTCTGCGTATTTTAATTTGCGACACGTTCTTCGGTCCTAAGGGGCACCCCAGCACTGCTCGTGAAGGCTGAAATCAGAATAACAGAGCTGGAAGGGACCTTTGAGGTCATCTAGTCCAACCCCCTGCTCAAGCAGGACACCCCATAGTACCATTTCAGACAAGTGGCTGTCCAGTCTCTTCTTAAAAAAAACCTCCAGTGATGGAGCACCCACAACTTCCGAAGGCAAGCCGTTCCACTGGTTAACCGTTCCCACTGTTAGGAAATTCCTCCTTAACTCTAGATTGCTTCTTCGTTCAGTTTCCTTAGCAAGAAACCTCAGAACTGTGACAGAAGCGTTTGAATATCCAGGTCGGTTCTTTCAGGCTAGTAAGGATTTGAACCCCGCTCCCATCCTCCGGAGTGGAGGCGCGACGCAAAACAGGAGCCCAAAAGTTTAGATCCCACGCAAAGTAGAAAGAAACACGCCAGGGTTAGTTCTTAAGAAGGCAGGAAAATCGGAGATCACTAACCAGCTACTTAAGGAGGAGGTGGACTGCGCTCCCCCTAATCCACAGCCAGCATGAGCAGCCGTGCTGGATGGGAATGATGGGGCGTGGAGTCCCTCGCACCTCCGGAGCCGCTCAATCATCCAGATTAGTGCAACCCTCCGCTCTTTTTCCAGCGTCTCACCTTCCGGCAGCGGCCAGGAAAGTCCTTCCATGCCGGGCTTTTGATCCTTCTCCATCCGATGCCTCGCTCCACCCATGCCGGGCTGGGTTTCTCTCTCTTGTCCACCAAGCTCACTGCACAGAGCCGAAAAATCCCCCAACGCGTTGCTTTCGCTTTCGGTTTGAGCTTCTGGTTATGTCCCTGTGTCATTGCTTTTTTCTGAGCTGCATTAGTTGCTAATGGGCCTCCCTGGAGCAATTCATGTTGGGAATCACTCACTTTTAAAGGACCTAGGTCAGGGATCTCCAACCTTGGCAACTTGTGGACTGCAACTCCCAGAATTCTTAGACAGTCCACAAGTCTTAAAGTTGCCACGGTTGGAGATCTCTGAGTCCTAGAGGACTTACCCGGACAACGAATAAGTAAACAATAGTTTCCAAGTCCCTTTGGTTCTTCAGCTGGCAGGCGTCCTCCAAGGATGCCTCGTAGCGCTGCGACTCCTTCTCCTCAGTAGCAAAGCTGCGCACGGTCTGCAAGGATGAGATTACCTCATACACCACCTCCTCTGAGCGGGCCATTGAGTCCTGGATCGCCTTCAGTAAAGCCTGGATGGACCATGAAGAAAGCGGCAAAGTGAGCCTCCTGAAAACTACCTTGGACCAGGCATCCTGCTGGTGGTGGCATGCCCAAACCAAAGTTCAGTGGCCTCATTCTGAGGAGACCCCAAAAATGCTTCATTCCACTCCATCCCATTTTATTTCATTTATTTCTCACATGTGACCAACCGGATGCCAGAGTACAAGCTAAAGAGGGAGATGTACTCTCCCACTATTATGCTTCCTTCCCACAGCCCCCTGGATAATTTCCTCTCCATGCACAGAGGGAGCTGAAATCCTTCAGAAGGCTGCAGCAACATTTGAGAGCAAAAAAGCTGCCTGCTGGTAACTGAAATCTGTTGAAATCTTCTTGGCAGGTAGCACTTTTGCTCCACCCTACAATGACCTGGGAGATTGCAATTGGGAGTTCCAGCATGGCAGACAGTGGGCAAAACAATTGTGTAGGCATCTTACTTAACAACCGCTTCACTCAGTGACCAAGATTTTAGTCTCAATTGTGATCATAACTCGAGGACAAGTTTTAGGATGCCCATCTGCTTTTTCACTATATTTCTATTTGTCTTTGCCTTAAAACTGGCTTCTTCATCCTTTTTCCCCCCAGCTCCTTCTGTCTCTCCTTGTAGCTCTCCAGCAAGTGGGGCCCTCATCCTCCTTTTCCTCTTTTCACTTGAGGAAATAGACAGGGGCGCAAACACACAATCCCTTTTCCTTCAGCCCAGGAAAAGGGGAAACCAGGCTACACAACCCACAACCCATCCTTTTGTAGAAGCCACACAGACAAAGGAGTGGGTTTTGATCACATGGCTGCCATCTTGCCTTTTCTGACCTTCTGGAGACGGCACTGCATTCTGTGCTGCTCAGCTCCCTTGAAGTTTCTTTTTTCTTCCCCTCTCTGGCTTGCTTTTCCTTTCGCTGAGCTGGCCCAGTCCCTCCTCACCAAGCTGGCATTCCTTCCCCACACACAATTGGTCTCAGAAATCCAGAAGTGACCGCCATTCCCTCTAGGCCGCGATCTGCCTCCGTGATCCCTACCTGATGACGGACATTGTAGAACTTCTCGACGGCCATCATGAGTGGGGTCTCGATCAGCATTAGCAGTGTCAGGCGCCAGGACAAGCCAATCATGAATATGTAGAGCCCAATGGACTTGATCAAGGTGCGCAGGAAGATGTTGGTGTTGAGCGGCACCGAGCGACTCATCATAGTTGTGTCTTTGGAAAGGTGGGAGGCCAGCGCCCCGTGGGCAAAGAGATATCACTCGACAAATGCCACACTTGCAACACAGGGAGGGAGATTATAGGGAACAATCCCCCCAGGAAGGAGAAGACCAAGTCCTTGACACGGTATCCAATGATAGCAAAGAGTATCCTCTTTGCTATATTCTAACAGTGAGGACAATTAACAGTGGAACGGCTTGCCTTCAGAAGTTGTAGGTGCTTCATCACTGGAGGTTTTTAAGAAGAGACTGGACAGCCACCTGTCTGAAATGGTATAGGGCAGGGGTCTTCAAACTTGGCCCTTTTATGACTTGTGGACTTCAACTCCCAGAATTCCTCAGCCAAGTTTGAAGACCCCTGGTATAGGATCTCCTGCTTGAGCAGGGGGTTGGACTAGAAGACCTCCAAGGTCCCTTCCAGCTCTATTCTGATTGCTATTCTGATTGCCCTTTGTCATGAGCTACCATTCCCACCTAAGTCCAGGCTACTTCCCCATGAATTTTGGGGTAGCCTCCTATCCAAGGAACACCTGAGCTTCTTTCTCTGAAACCAACCAAGGGCTTCCTTCTCTTGGGCAGGTAAAGATTCTCTCCAGCCAATTTCTGCCAATCATGAAAAAGCTGAACAAGTGTAGGTTTGGTGAATACTTAGATGGCAAACTGGACTAAAAAGATAAGGAAAAAATCCAATGGAAACCACTTCTTTATGGCCTGCAAAGAAAAAACATGGTTGCAACCATGTTGTTCCCGGGAGCAGAGTTTATCCCAAAGCAAAGCCCAACTATGGCATTAGTTCTGCTTGAAAACCTAAGATGAGACCTGACTGATACATGGATGGGAGGCCACCAGGAAATCCCAAGTTTGTGTTTGTGTGTGTGTGTGTGTGTGAGAGAGAGAGAGAGAGAGAGAGAGAGAGAGAGAGAGGGAGCAGAAAGTGGCACTTCCATCTTTCCCCCCAAAAATATTAAATGAATGGTCTGCCTAGTCATCAGTCAAGCTTCACTTGAGAGACTCTTTTCCTTTAGACAGTTCCAGAAACAGCAGCTGCCTGTTTGGGCCCTCACCTGTTTTCACCTCCTGGAAGAAGGCCAGGTCTTGCCGCACCAGAGAAGAGAAGAGTAAGTTGCAAGTCCTGATAACCATCCGTGAGATCGTGAACGGCAGCTGGCAAACGTGGAGCTAGAAGGGAAAAACAGCAAGGGGGGGGGGTTGGTTCCTGCTTCGCCCATGGAAACTGAGTCACAGCTCCATGTATGAGCATGTACTGGATTTGACCCGGGTGCAAAGAGAACAAAACGTTCACATGGACAAATCTATCCCACTGTTTGAGATTAAATTACTTCGGACTGATGCTCTCCCCCCCCCATTTTGAAACTGCTTTCATTTTCATGTTGAATTTAAATCAGCAACTAACATCCCTGATACCAGCCAAGAATGGACGTTCCTTTAGAAAGCTTTTTTTTTGTTTTGTTTTCAGATTTGCATTCAAGTGAAAGCCAGGGATAGATCACAAGTTTTAACTGGTTAGACTTCTGCCAGGTTGCAAAACAAGCAGCTAAGGATGTCCCAAAGGTGCTTTTTTCAGGAGCCAACTGGACTATCTTGTTTTCTCTTTGAAGATGTTTCGCTTCTCATCCAAGAAGCTTCTTCAGCTCTGGATGAGAAGCGAAACGTCTTCAAAGAAAAAACAAGGAAGTCCAGTTGCCTCCTGAAAAAAGCACCTTTGGGACACAGGGCAGAAAACATCCTGCAGCCAAGCAGGCTCCACACACATTTGCACTGCTCAGGTGGCCTCAACGACTCTCTAAAAGAATGCAAATGACCGGCTGCCTGCAAGGAATATAAATCCTTCCATTCCCCACCATCCAGTCAAAGCTGAAGAAGCTTCTTGGATGAGAAGCGAAATGTCCTCAAAAAAAAAAACACAAGGAAATCCAGTTGCCTCCTGAAAAAAATCACCTTTGGGACAACCATGTCCTGGATGGCTGAGAGTCTCCATAGACAAGCAGCTAAGAAGAAAGCAAGGGCTAAGATTTGCTTCAGGAGGACTCCAGAGAACAACCTGATTTTCAGACCTTTCTTGAAGTCTTAAAACAGGGGTGTCAAACTGCTGGCCTGTGGGCCGGACGCGTCATCCGGAAGCCGCGCCCACCCCATTGCCGGCAATGGCAAAACAGTCCCGATACGTTGCGCAACATCACGTGACATCGCGAGTTTGACATATCTGTCTTAAAACATCAGGCGGGTGCCGTATCTTTTAGGCCCCACCTGGCCTTTCACTGGCAGGCCAGAAGGGAAAAGGCACCTCCCCTGCCCTGGAGTAAGCAGTTCTGGAACCAAAAAATTGGTGTAGCCAAGATCAAAACCACATTTGCCGCAGGGATCTGGCTGAGCTCAGTTGATCTCAAAAAGACAAGCGGCATCAAAGCTGGCTGGCATTTGGACAGGAGGCCACTAGGAAATCCCAGAGCAGAGGTTACACTAGGAATAAAAAAAAAAAAAAAACCATCCCCAAAGAAGGCAACAGTCAATAGCTTTCCCTACAGCTGGCAAGGGGGGGGGAATGCCCCAGTGTCTCCATGAAGGCAACTTCATCCAACGTGATCACCCCCTTGTACTGCCTTGTGAACAAGATGCCGGGCGACAACAGAACCATAATCTTGGGTATGTATTTAAGGGCAGCTGCAGCAAAGGTGCTGGTGGGGCCTGGAATAAGCTCACCTTGCAAATGAGATCAGGAAGAGTAGAGAGATGGCTGTGGAAAAGGCTTCTGCGTCATATTTGGTGCCCAGGATGTCAATCAAACGCCCGGTGTAGTAGGGCAGGAACGCTTCACCTGCAAGGGGGGGGGGGAAGAACAGAGGTGGTGATGTAGGACCTCTATCAGGAAAGGCAGCTTAATCCACACACACACACACACACAACACACACACACAGGAACACTGTAAATTGTACATCTGTTCTGTGAAATGGAAGGAAACCATGAGCTTTTTGATCCAGGGTTCCTGCCCCAACTATGGAAAGAATGGGGCAGCCCCTCAGGATGGGAGCAAAGATGCTCGAATTGGACACTGAAAGGGCTGAATGGAGAGTTTGGAAGATCCTGTCTTCCTGTCTGTATCTCTTTTCATCCTGGAAAACAGGACACGCCCTGGCGAAAGCAAGTTCAGAGCCAATGGCCAAAGCCTCCAGAATTCCACATTTTATCTGGGCAGGAACTGCTCCGTGGCAGGAGGCAACCAAGAAGGGAATCAGAGGGGATTCAGGGAGAACGTCAAAAGGAGCGGCAGAATTTCAAAGACTGAGGTCAGGTCTATTAAAGACCTTTTGGTGACCATTTCGCAACTGAGTTATTTTCTTTAGTGTATGGCCGTGGTGGCGAACCTATGGCACGGGTGCCAGAGGCGGCACTCAGAGCCCTCTCTGTGGGCACGCGCGCCGTCGCCCCAGTCCTAGGCCTTCAGCTGGGTTTTATAAAACCTTTTCGCTTTAGGCCTCCATCGCCGTGTGCAAAAAAAAAAAAAAGGTTCAATCAATCAAATCAATTTCAACTTCTCGTGGGGAAAAAATAGATTCGCAAAGTTGGAATTGATTGATTGAACTTTTTAGTCCCACCCAGTCTGCCGTTACCACCGCAGCCACGCCCAGCCAATGGGCCACACCCACCCAATGGGCCACGCCCACCCGGCACCCGACAATACATAAGTGGGTTTTGGGTTGCAGTTTGGGCACTTGGTCTCTAAAAGGTTCGCCGTCACTGGTGTATGGGGTGATTCCAGCCCTGGTGACTATTTGTAGTTCTCATAAGATTCGTGTTTCTCGCCATGCACACGTATACATAACCCGAACTAGCTGTTCTCTGTGTCATATAATATATGTAGGTCTATGCATAATTCTGTATGTATGCATGTATTTATTTATTTATTTTATTTATTTATTTATGGCATATTTATGTAGTGTATATCGGAGGTGGTGACTCTTTTGAGAGCTGTATGCAATGAAATTTCATTTTAATGTATGCCGACTAGTGTACATTCAAAGTGACAATAAAGTTATTATTCTATTCTATTCATTTATCCTGCGACATAAGAGAATGATTTAATCCAGTACCGACTCACCAATCACCGCCAGGACGAGGAACAAGAAGGCGCCAGTGAGATACAGCTTGTCTGGACGGAAAAGCTTGAGCATCTTCCAAAGGGTGGCCTTGTCTTCTTTCCGGGACTCCTTTGTGCCTGGCCCTTCTGCCAGGATCCCCCAGAGGAGCTGGGAGAAGCCCACCGCCCCGTAGATGGCCAGCCACCAAGACCAAGCAGCCGAAGAGACCAGGAGGGGAGGGTCCCCAAGCCAGTGTCCCACCAACAGGTTCAAAGGGGGCAGGATGCTGACTGCAGCCACCGTGGAAAAGGACATCAGGGAGGTCTGACCCACGGAGAGCAGGCCCCTGGCCCCCCAGAGAACCAGCAGTCGGAGAGCGGCCTCCAGCCAAGCCGCTGAGACCCCCAGGGGGACCAGGGAGGGGCTCCATCCATTCAGCAAGGAGAGCAGGATTCTGTCGCAGAGAAGCAGGGGAACTGCCTGAAACACGACAGGGACTGGCATCTTGCTGACGGGGCTCTGGGGAGAGAGAGGGAAGGATTACTGGTTATGGGAATCAGGGGATTGTGGATTTAAGGGATTTGGTCCCTGAAGTCAACTAAACTGCCTCCCAATTCTGTACCAAGATCCAAGATCCTGCATCTAAATCAGCTGACTTCCCAGCAAAGGATTCCTGTGGCTGCAGCCTCAATATTCATTCTGAGTGCAGCAAGTCTTGCGGCAATTTCGGGAAAGGTCACATTTACACTAATTTTGGCTTCTTTGGTTACAGGCACCTTTCTGCGTATTTTAATTTGCGACACGTTCTCCGGTCCTAAGGTCATCTAGTCCAACCCCCTGCTCAAGCAGGACACCCCATAGTACCATTTCAGACAAGTGGCTGTCCAGTCTCTTCTTAAAAAAAACCTCCAGTGATGGAGCACCCACAACTTCCGAAGGCAAGCCGTTCCACTGGTTAATTGTTCCCACTGTTAGGAAATTCCTCCTTAACTCTAGATTGCTTCTTCGTTCAGTTTCCTTAGCAAGAAACCTCAGAACTGTGACAGAAGCGTTTGAATATCCAGGTCGGTTCTTTCAGGCTAGTAAGGATTTGAACCCCGCTCCCATCCTCCGGAGTAGAGGCGCGACGCAAAACAGGAGCCCAAAAGTTTAGATCCCGCGCAAAGTAGAAAGAAACACGCCAGGGTTAGTTCTTAAGAAGGCAGGAAAATCGGAGATCACTAACCAGCTACTTAAGGAGGAGGTGGACTGCGCTCCCCCTAATCCACAGCCAGCATGAGCAGCCGTGCTGGATGGGAATGATGGGGCGTGGAGTCCCTCGCACCTCCGGAGCCGCTCAATCATCCAGATTAGTGCAACCCTCCGCTCTTTTTCCAGCCTCTCACCTTCCGGCAGCGGCCAGGAAAGTCCTTCCATGCCGGGCTTTTGATCCTTCTCCATCCGATGCCTCGCTCCACCCATGCCGGGCTGGGTTTCTCTCTCTTGTCCACCAAGCTCACTGCACAGAGCCGAAAAATCCCCCAACGCGTTGCTTTCGCTTTCGATTTGAGCTTCTCGTTATGTCCCTGTGTCATTGCTTTTTTCTGAGCTGCATTAGTTGCTAATGGGCCTCCCTGGAGCAATTCAGAGTGGCAGAAGGCCTGGCTCCTTGAGGAACCCAATCTCCGGTTGTCTCTGCCCATCGGGAAGAGCGGATGCACCCCAGATCCCATCAAATCCTAGTGCTAGTGGACAATCCCTTAAAGGTGAGCCAGCCGTGTGCTGCAGCTGCCAAAAAAGCCAACACGGTCCTAGACTGCATTAGCAAGAGGGATAGAATCCAGATCACATGAAGCATTAATACCACTTTATAACGCCTTGGTAAGGCCACACTTGGAATACAGCGTCCAGTTTTGGTCACCACGATGTAAAAAAGATGTATGTCGAGACTCTAGAAAGTGTGCAGAGAAGAGCAACAAAGATGATCAAGGGTCTGGAAGCTAAAACATATAAAATGGTTGCTGGAATTGGGTATGTCTAGTTCAGTGATGGCGAACCTTTTAGAGACCCAGTGCCCAAATTGCAACCCAAAACCCACTTATTTATCACCGGGTGCCGGGTGGGCGTGGCCGCGGTGGTCATGGCAGACTGGGTGGGTGGGGCCAGGGCGGCGGGGGCCAGTCCCTCACCATCTCCAGGGCATGGCACGCGTGCCCACAGAGAGGGCTCTGAGTGCCGCCTCTGGCATGCGTGCCATAGGTTCGCCACCACTGGTCTAGTTTAACGGAAAGAAGGACTAGGGGTGACATGATAGCAGTCTTCCAATATCTATTCCTAATTCATATTCTATATTCTATATTCTATTCTAATCGGGGATTGCCACAAAGAAGAGGGAGTCAAGCTATTCTCCAAAGCACCTGAAGGCAGGACAAGAAGCAACGGATGGAAACTAAACAAAGAGAGAAACAACTTAGAACTCAGGAGGAATTTCCTGACAGTCAGAAGAATTAACCAGTGGAACAACCTGCCTCCAGAAGTTGTGAATGCTCCAACACTGGAAGTTTTTAAGAAGAGACTGGGCAACCATTTGTCTTAAACGGTATAGGGTTTCTTGCCTGAGTAGGGGGTTGGACTAGATGACCTCCAAGGTCCCTTCCAACTCTTCTCTTCTCTTCTCTTCTCTTCTCTTCTCTTCTCTTCTATTCTATTCTAGTCTAGTCTAGTCTAGTCTAGTCTAGTCTAGTCTAGTCTTATTCTATTCTACAAATCAACATGAACATCTTGTGGAAGCAAGGCAGTGTCATGCCTTTTCAGTTGTGCCTTTGGGAACATCACCTGCCCAGAGACACATGTGGGGCCCACCTTGGAAATGCCCTTTTAAGACCTGACTGTGTTCCCAGAAGTACAGTTGGGGTGTCTTTGGAGTCCCTGTGGATTTTTTTTCCCCCTGAATGTTATTTTATTTAGTTTTGTCTGGGCAGTTATGTCCCTTTTAAGTTTTCTTTTAAATACAGGTAGTCCTTGACTTCCCACAGTTCATTTAGTGACCGTTGAAAGTTACAATGGCACTGAAAAAAGCGACTTATGAGCGTTTTTCACAGTTACGACCTTTGTAGCATCCCCGTGGTCACACGATCAAAATTCAGATGCTTGGCGAGTGGCTCATACTTATGACCGTTGCTGTGTCCCAAGATCATGTGATCCCCTTTTGCGACCTTCTCACAGGCAAAGTCAATGGGGAAGCCGGATTCACTCAGCAACCGGGTTACTCACTTAGCAACTGCAGTGATTCACTTAACAACTGCAGCAAGAAAGGTTGCAAAATGGGGCAAAACTCTCTTTAACAAATGGCTCAACTTACCAACAGAAATTTGAGGCTCAACTGTGGTCGTTAAGTCGAGGACTACATGTATTCTAAGCTGTCCAGAGTTTTTGTTTGGTTTTGTTTTGTTGGGAAAATGTTGCTCACCTTCCCCCCCACTCAGAAACTCTCCTGTTATTCCAGACCAGCTTCCTTTTTTTTTGCCGAACTCCATCATCCTGGCTCCTCAAGGGATGCCTCCGAGGATTGCACCTCTTCTTCCATTTCCATTATAAAGTGAGGAGCACAGCAGGGGTTTGTGTCATGGTGGGGTAACTTTCCCAAAGAAGGTGGAGCCAAAGCCAATTTGGGGAGGGGCTCGGGAGTCCTAAAGGTGGGACAGTTACTGTGTTTTAGGCATGCGTTTTACGCCTTAATTAAAGTCTTCTACAATTCCAGACATATATATATATATATATATAAAAGAGTCCATGTGTATTTATCTGTTTGTTCCATTTATATAGAATAGAATAGAATAGAATAGAATGGAATGGAATGGAATGGAATGGAATGGAATGGAATAGAATATAGAATAGAATAGAATAGAATAGAATAGAATAGAATAGAATAGAATAGAATAAGTTGGAAGGGACCTTGGAGGTCATCTAGTCCAACCCCCCGCTCAAGCACGAAACCCTATACCATTTCAGACAAATGGCTATCCAATCTCTTCGTAAAAACTTCCAGAGCTGGAGGATTCACAACTTCTGGTGGCAGGTTGTCCCACTGGTTAATTGTTCTAACTGTCAGGAAATTTCTCCTTAGTTCACCAAAGCTCCAGAGGGCAGGACGAGAAACAACGGTTGGAAACTGATCAAAGAGAGAAGCAACCTTGAATTAAGGAGAAACTTCCCGACAGTGAGGACAATTAACCAGTGGAACAGCTTGCCTCCAAAAAACCTGGGGCGCTCCATCACTGGAGGTTTTTAAGAAGATTGTCTGAGATGGTATAGTCCTCCTGCTTGAGCAGGGGGCTGGACTAGAAGACCTCCAAGGTCCCTTCCAGCTCTATTCTATTCTACCTAGTTCCAGGTTGTTTTTCTCCTTGATTAGTTTCCATCCATTGCTTCTTGCCCTGCCTTTAGGTGCTTTGGAGAATAGCTTGACTCCCTCTTCTTTGGGGCAACCCCTGAGATATTGGAACACTGCTATCATGTCACCCCTCGTCCTTCTCTTCATTAAACTAGACATAGCCAATTCTAGCAGCCGTTCTTTATATGTTTTAGCCTCCAGTCCCCTGATCATCTTTGTTGCTCTTCTCTGTACTCTTTCTAGAGTCTCAACATCTTTTTTACATCGTGGTGACCAAAACTGGATGCAGTATATGTCCTGTCATTATCCAGAGTGACAGTTTCCCAGATCTGCAGTTGAAATTCCTTGAACGGTGTTGCAGAATTTGGGACGGAAGCACTAACCGGTCCCTTCAATGAAAGTAGCCCTTGAATCCTCTGCGGAACGGGAAGTAATGAACAAATTATACACAATTTAAAAAAACATCATCATTATAATCATGATTCTCGAGGGATCCACATTTAACTTCTCCCCAAAGAGGGATTCCTGCTCTCTGCTTCTTGTTCTTTGATCGCTTGCCAGTACCCTCCGCTCGTCCTCTGACTGCCAACATCCTGCAAACCTGCATTCAATTTTTAAACATGGATTATTTTAAGTTGCGGTCGAGCGTTTCCTCGCTTGCTTGAATTCATCAAGAGTGACACTTGTGCAACCTGCCAGGAAATCCTCCTTTAGTAGAAACTGTGGAGAAAACTCCCTGTTTAGTGAACATGGGAATGGGGAGGTGTGGAGTTTGGCAAGGATAAAAACCTGAGTTGCATGTATTTCCAGATAAAGTGAGGAAACCGACACAAGATTTAGCTTAACTCGCCAGAATGTCCTCAGAAAATTCCTCCAAAATTCTCTCTGAGGATTCAAAACAGGAATCGTGATTAATACCAATGTCTTTTTTCCTGCCATCAAAGGGAGGTATTCTCCTTCAGACCTCCAGACAACTTTTAAATTACAAATCAAGAGCCAAAAGAAAAACGAGCTCAAATGCGGTTTATTGTTGCCCTGTGAAAGGACAGGGGGGACGGTCCCCCATCCCTTTCCTCTCTGCCAGCCCTGAGTGTCAGAAGATCTCCTCGCTTGTGGACATCTGCCCATCTCATTTCCTCATAAGGGAGGATCACTTAGGCTGTGTGTGGGCCACACTTTGGGCACCTCTGCCCTCCCAGATAACCCTCAACCCTCCCTTCCAAAGCTGATGCCTAAACACCCAGCCTTCCTCTGTTTGATTTTCTCCTAGAATAGCCATCCTTCTCTTCCCTTCCCTCCTCCCCCTCCCCTCCCCCTCCTCTCTTGCCCTGCCTTGCCCTCCCTTCTTTTCTCTTCTCATCCCCTTCCCTCCTCCCCTCCCCTCCTCCCCTCCCCCTCCTCTTTACCGCCTTGCTGCTCTCCCCTCCTCTTCTGCTTCCTCCCCTCCTCTCCCCTCCCCTCTCCCTCTCCCCTCCCCCTCCTCTCTTGCCCTGCCTTACCCTCCCTCTTCTCTCTCCTCCCCCCCCTCCCCTCTCTTGCCCTGCCTTCTCTCCCTCTTCTGTTCTACTCCCCCTCTCCCTCTCCCTCCCCTCCCCTCCCCCTCTCCCCTCTCTTGCCCTGCCTTGTCCTTTCTTTCTCTTCTTCTTCTTTTCTCTTCTCTTCTTTTCTCTTCTCTTGCCTGCCTTGCCTGCCCTCCCTCCTTCTCTTCTGTTCCTCCTCCCCTCTTCTCGCCTTGCCCTCCCCCTTCTTCTCTTCTCCTCTCCCCTCCCCTTGCCCTCCCCTCTTCTGTTCTCCTCCCCTCTCCCTCCCCTCTCTTGCCTTGCCTTGCCCTCCCCTCCTTCTCTTCTGTTCTCCTCCCCTCCTCCTCTCCTCTCTTGCCTTGCCTTGCCTTCTCTTCTCCTCTTCTCTTCTCTTCTTCTCTTCTCCTCTCTTGCCCTGCCTTGCCAAACGGGAAGGCTGCCAAGACGCCGATCCGTCCCTTGTTCCGAAGGAAGCACAGGGTGCACTGGAAGGGCAGAAAGTGGGCAGTATCAGAGGGAGAGAGAGATTTCCATCTCTCCCCAGTTCTTCAGCCCATTGAGGTCCTACTTTAGGGAAGGGAAAACAGGTGGGCGAGTTTGGGCCGGTTACCCCCCCCCCCAGCCCAACCTGCCAGCACAGCCTCTGGCTGGGGAATTCTGAGACTTGTGTCTACGAGGAAGCTCGATATCTGCCAAAGCTCTAGTAAATAATAGTAATAATAAAGTTGGAAGGGACCTTGGAGGTCATCTAGTCCAACCCTCTGCTCAGGCAAGAAACCCTATACCATTTCAGACAAATGGCTGAAGTCTCTGCTTAAAAACTTCCAGTGTTGGAGCATTCACCGCTTCTGGAGGCAGGTTGTTCCACTGGTTAATTGTTCTAAGTGTCAGGAAGTTTCTCCTTAGTTCTAGGTTGCTTCTCTCCTCAATTAGTTTCCATCCGTTGCTTCTTGTCCGGCCTTCAGGCGCTTTGGAGAATAGCTTGACTCCCTCTTCTTTGTGGCAACCCCTGAGATATTGGAACACGGTTATCATGTCACCTCCTAGTCCTTCTCTTCATTAAACTAGACCAGGGGTAGGCAACCTTGGCTCTTTTATGACTCGTGGACTTCAACTCCCACAATTCCTGAGCCAGCATGTCTCAGCTTGGAAACCTCTCCCTTTCCCCTCAGCATGGCTGGCTCAGGAATTCTGGGAGTTGAAGTCCACAAGTCATAAAAGAGCCAAGGTTGCCTACCCCTGAACTAGACATACCCAATTCCAGCAACCGTTCCTTATATGTTTTAGCCTCCAGTCCCCTAATCATCTTTGTTGCTCTTCTCTGCACTCTTTCTAGAGTCTCAACATCTTTTTTTACATCGTGGTGACTAAAACTGGATGCAGTATTCCAAGTGTGGCCTTACCAAGGCATTGTAAAGTGGTATTAATACTTCACGTGATCTTGATTCTATCCCTCTGTTAATGCAGCCTAGCACTGTGTTGGCCTTTTTGGCAGCTGCAGCACACTGCTGGCTCATATTTAAGTGATTGTCCACTAGGACTCCGAGGTCCCTCTCACAATTACTGCTATTGAGCAAGGTACCCCCCTATACTATACCTGTACATTTGGTTTTTCTTGCCTAAATGTAGAACCTTACTTTTTTCACCATTGAATTTCATTTTGTTAGATAGCACCCAGTGTTCAAGTCTGTCCAGATCCTCCTGTGTCTTACGCCTATCTTCTGGAGTGTTGGCTATTCCTGCCAGCTTGGTGTCGTCTGCAAATTTGATGAGTTCCCCATCTATCCCCTCGTCCAAATCGTTGATGAAGATGTTGAAGAGCACTGGGCCCAGAACAGAGCCCTGGGGCACCCCACTACACACTTCCCTCCATGTAGATGTGGTTCCATTGAGGACCAGTACTGCCCGTCAGCCAGCTATGAATCCATCTGGTGGTGATGCTGTCTAACCCACATTTTTCTATCTTAAGACTCTAAAAGTCTTTGTCTCTAAACAAGGGAAAAAAAACATGCCTCAAACAATCCTTCCATCCTTAAACCCACCCAATTCCTTCACTCGGAGTCCCTGCCAGAGTAAAACTTTCCAGCCAGCCCTGTCGGTGGGAAGCTTTATTGGTACGGCAGCGCCCCCCGCGGCCACTGTAAAAATAGCGCTTCTTTTTTACCACTTGATTTCCCAGAAAAGGCAACGGCCGACCCGCAGAGCTCATTGGCCTCAATCTGGGGATCGCGCGCTTTCCGTGGGCGGACTCGGAAAGTCCCCGCACTCGAGGCCAAGATGACTCTTGTGATCGTTTATGGGTGTCGCCTGCAACCCTTTCCGTTCCAAACTCTGCTACTTCTTTTTTCTAATTTGCATTTGCAAGGCAGGGCTGTGCACGCCTACTCTGGAGTAAGCCTTCCTGATGTCAGTGGGACTTAACTGCCAGAGGAATAGGTCAAACAATTGCAGCCAGAAGTGCTTTGTCTTTTCAGAGGGAAACTTAAAACAGACAAAGCGTAATCGTGACGATTATACCCATTTTACAGATGGGGAAGACCGACAACCTGACCTCATCCTTTGTCTACAGTACACTTTCCTCCTCCTCCCTAGCCAACAGTTTCTTAATCTTCTTAAATGTGATTAAAAATCCATCCCCCACACATTCGGTTTATTTTTTATTAATCCAGACGAGCCAACAATAGCTGTAATAATTATTTTCCAAAGCACCAGAGGGCAGGACAAGAAACAATGGATGGAAACTAATCAAGGAGTGAAGCAACCTGGAATTAAGGAGTGATTTCCTAACAGTTAGAACAATTAACCAGTAGAACAGCTTTGCCTTCAGAAATTGTGGGTGCTTCATCACTGGAGGTATTGAAGAAGAGATTGGACAGCCATTTGTCTGAAATGGTATAGGATTTCCTGCCTGAGCAGGGGGTTGGACTAGAAGACCTCCAAGGTCCCTTCCAACTCTTCTATTCTATTCTATTCTATTCTATTCTATTCTATTATTTCCTTTTCTTTTTCCTATTCCTATTCCTAGTCTAATCTTCATGGTCCCCTGAGTTTCATCTACACTGTCCAAAGCAGACTCTTACTTTGAGTGATTACTTCCGAGTAATTTTTGAGCCATTTGTCTGAAATGGCACAGGGTTTCCGGCTTGAGCAGGGGGTTGGTCTAGAAGACCTCGAAGATTCCTTCCAACTCGTTTATTCTGTTATTTTCAGTCATCGGGACAACAAATGGAAAGACGCCACAAATTAGTGGATTAGTAGTGCAGATGGGACGGGTCTAGCCGAGCCACCTCGGTGGGGGACAGGCTGCAGCAGCCCCGGCTCTTCCCCGCGGGCGCCGGGAGGGGCCGTCGGCGGAGCCGATTGCCCGGGACTTGGCCGACCAGCGGCGGGAGCAGCCGGTGCAGCGGCTGAAAGCCGAAAGGAGGACCCAGCAGCCGGAGCACGAACAGCCCGGCCCTTTTATGACGTGTGGACTTCAACTCCCAGAATTCCTCAGCCAGGCCTGGCTGAGGAATTCTGGGAGTTGAAGTCCACACGTCATAAAAGGGCCACGTTTGAAGACCCCTGCTGCAGAGGATCGCGAACGACTGCCGGCAGAACCGGAGCAGGGCGATATTTCGGCCCGTTCCGACCCCCGCGCCGCCAGACGGGACGCAGCTCCCGGGCGATGCGCAATGCCTGCTCGGGATCCTGTCTCTCTGCGCAGGAGCTTCCCGGACGAACATCCCAGCGGCTCCTCTTGTGGCGGCATCCGGAGCTCTCGCCCGCCTGCTCGTTCCTGCAGGGCTTCCCCGAGCGTAGCCTGGACCCCGGGGCCGCCATCTGCGCCGTCGATTCGGAGGGTGCCTCGTCCTGCCCGGCCAGACCTCTGGGAACCCCTCTGGGAGGGGGGGGTCCTCTGTGCTCTCTGAGCTGGCTGGTTTTCTTGCAGACCTTTCGTTACCCAACTAGGGAACATCATCAGTACTAGGGGGTGGGGTTTGTTGGAAGGAGGAGGAGGAGGAAGACTATGGAGTCCTTGGTGCTCTCTGAGCTGACCTGTTTTCTTGCAGACCTTTCGTTACCCAACTAGGGAACATCATCAGTGCTAGAGGGGAGTGGGGTTTGTGGAGAGGAGGAGGGGATGAAGGAGGAGGAGGGAGGAGATAGGAGAATAAGGAGGAGGAGGAAGAAGAAGAAGAAGAAGAAGAAGAAGAAGAAGAAGAAGAAGAAGAAGAAGAAGAAGAAGAAGAAGAAGAAGAAGAAGAAGATGATGATGATGATGATGATGATGATGATGATTATGGAGTCCTTGATGCTCTCTGAGCTGGCCTGTTTTCTTGCAGACCTTTTGTTACCCAACTAGGGAACATCATCAGTGCTAGAGGGGAGTGGGGTTTGTGGAGAGGAGGAGGAGGAGGAAGAAGAAGAAGAAGAAGATGATGATGATGATGATGATGATGATGATTATGGAGTCCTTGATGCTCTCTGAGCTGGCCTGTTTTCTTGCAGACCTTTTGTTACCCAACTAGGGAACATCATCAGTGCTAGAGGGGAGTGGGGTTTGTGGAGAGGAGGAGGAGGAGGAGGAGGAAGAAGAAGAAGAAGAAGATAATGATAATGATAATGATAATGGAGTCCTTGATGCTCTCTGAGCTGGCCTGTTTTCTTGCAGACCTTTTTGTTACCCAACTAGGGAACATCATCAGTACTAGAGGGGAGTGGGGTTTATGGAGAGGAGGAGGAGGAGGAGGACCGTGGAGTCCTCGGTGCTCTCTAAGCTGGCTTGATTTCTTGCAGACCTTTCGTTACCCATCTAAGGAACATCATCAGTGCTACGGTAGAAGGGAGTGGGATTTGCCGTCAGGTTATATTCTGGTGCCTTGTCTGTCTGTGTGGGGATGGAGAAAGTTCTTTGTTCGGGCTGTTTACTGATGGCGCTTCGGCAGTCATCCGAATTTTGATCATGTGATCCTGGGGATGCCGCAATTAATGGTCATAGGTGCGAAAACCGGTCCCAAGTCATGTTTTTCCTGTGCTGTTGTAACTTTGAATGGTCACTAAATGAACTGTTTTGTAAGTCGAGGACTTCCTGTACTTGAAGCAAAGGTGATGTTTACAGGCAGTTCTCGATTTACAACAGTTCATTTGGTGACCAGTTAACAACAGCACTGAAAAAGGTGACTTAGGACCGTTTTTTGCACTTATGACCATTATTGCAGCATCCCCACGGTCACGTGATCAAAATTCAGATGACTGCCAAAGAGCCATTAGTAAATGTGATCAAACGTGATCAAAATCCGGACATTTGGCAACTGGTTCATATTTACGACGGTTGCGATGTCCACGGGTCACATGATCCCCGTTTACACTCTTCTGACAAGCAAAGTCAATGGGGAAGGCAAATTTGCTTAACAAATTCGCTTTTTAAGAAGAGACTGGACAGCCATTTGTCTGAAATGGTGTAGGGCAGTGATGGCGAACCTTTTAGAGACCGAGTGCCCAAACTGCAACCCCAAACCCACTTATGCATTGTCGAGTGCCGGGTGGGTGTGGCCCATTGGCTGGGTGTGGGCAATTGGGTGGGCATGGCTGTGGTGGTAACAGCAGACTGGGTGGGACAATCGATTCCAACTTTGCAAGATCTTTTTTTTTCCCGTGAGAAGTTGAAATTGACTGATTGAACCTTTTTTTTTTTTGCACATGGCGGCGGAGGCCTAAAGTGAACAGGTTTTATAAAACCCAGCTGAAGGTCTAGGTGGGACGACGGCGCGCGTGCCCACAGAGAGGGCTCTGAGTGCCGCCTCTGGCACCCGTGCCATAGGTTCGCCACCACTGGAATAGAAAATAGAATAGAATAGAATAGTAGTTGGAAGGGACCTTGGAGGTCTTCTAGTCCAACCCCCTGCTCAGGCAGGAAACCCTATACCATTTCAGACAAATGGTTGTCCAATCTCTTCTTAAAAACTTCCAGGGTTGGAGCATTCACAACTTCTGGAGGCAGGTTGTTCCTCTGAGTAATTGTTCTCGCTGTTAGGACATTTCTGCTTAGTTCTAGGTCAGTGATGGCGAACCTTTTAGAGACCGAGTGCCCAAACTGCAACCCAAAACCCACTTATTTATTGCTGGGTGCCAGGTGGGCGTGGCCCACTGGGTGGGCGTGGCTGTGGTGGTCATGGCAGACTGGGTGGGTGTGGCCAAGTGGGTGTGATCACCTCGATGTTGCTCGTGGGGAGGGACGCATGTGGGGGCCGGGCAGGATTGGGGGAGATCCAGAGGGTCTCTGGCAGGTGGGGCGGTGGGCAGGATGCTCGTCCTGCGGGATGAGGCAAGGCAAGGCGAGGCAGGGCGGAGGTGCCATTGTCGCAGGGCAAGGTGAGGCAGGGGCCGGGGTGGCTGCTTCCTGACACCATCGGCCCCCTCACACAGAGGCCAGCGAGCGCATGGGTGCTGGGATGCATCCGGCCATGTGGGACCTCAGCGAGTTAGCGGACAGCTGGTTGAAGAGGGATGGTTGCCATCTCCAGGGCATGGCGCACGTGCCCACAGAGAGGGCTCTGAGTGCCGCCTCTGGCACGTGTGCCATAGGTTCGCCACCACTGTTCTAGGTTGCTTCTCTCTTTGGTTAATTTCCATCCGTTGCTTCTTGTCCTGCCTTCAGGTGCTTTGGAGAATAACTTGACCTCCTCTTCTTTGTGGCAACCGCTGAGATATTGGAAGACTGCTATCATGTCCCCCCTCATCCTTATCTTCATTAAACTAGACATACCCAATTCCAGCGACCGTTCCTTATATGTTTTAGCCTCCAGTCCCCTGATCATCTTTGTTGCTCTTCTCTGAACTTTCTAGAATCTCAACATCTTTGATGAGCTTGTGATAAACGTGAGTGAGAAAAATCTATTGATAAAATGGGGAACTCTTAATATCTTGAGGAAATGTTCTTATTTGGGTAAGCCAATGTCTTTCGCCAATTTCATTTGTGAGGAAAGGGGCCTTGGCAGTTTCAGCCCAAGCATCAAAAGGGCTTATGCATAAGTAGTCTTTCACTTAAAACCATTCATTTAGTGACTGTTCAAAGTTACAACGGCACTGAAAAAAGTCCTCGCACTCACGACTGCCACAGCACACAAACACACACACCATGCTCACGTGATCAAAATTTGGGCACTCAACACAGTGTGTATTTACAGTAGTTGCAGTATCCCGGGGTTATTTGATCACCAATTGAGATCTTCCCAGCTGGCTTTTGACAGTCAGTGGGGGAAGCTTTGTTTAATGACCGCGTGATTCCCTCAACAATTGCAGTGATCTGCTTAACAGTCATAGCAAAAAAATAATAATCGTAAATTAGGCATGACGTATTTAACAACCTCCTTGCTTAGCTATGGAAATTCTGGTTACAACTGTGGTCGTAAGTTGAGGACTTCCTGTAGTCTTGCTGTGTTGACCTGGGAGGTCATTGAGGGAAAGAGACGAAAGATGACATGGGGGGGGGATTCGTCTTCCTTCCTTTAGAAGCAAAATGGCTGCCAGCTCCCCAAAGGAACAGAGAGGAGTCACTGTTCTTGCCCGTCCGAGTTCATTTCGTTCCCTCACTTCTTACCCACTCAAAGTGAATTCTACGATAAAATCCCTCCTATTTTCAGCCTCCCAAAACAGGCAGCAACTCGGGTGAGAAGAAAAAAAACACATTTATTTTCAGCAAACAATTGTGGTAAACTACCATATTATATGCGACCCACAACATATGTTAGAGAGGAAGCAGCCAGGCTGTGCAGTTATTCCCCTGTTCCATTTTTCCAAAATCCACAAATGACAATCAGGAAAAAACTGGGTACATTGGTTATGTGGGAAAGTTTGGATGGTCAAATATATGTGAACTACCTGTGCAATAATCAAAATACAGCAACTACTTTAGTGGCAGAAATCTCAGAAAGCACCTTTTTTTTATAATAATTCCACTGACGTTTATATTGTATAGATAAAACTAATAAAACTAACACAAAGGAAAAAGAGAAAGAAGAAATCTCCCTCTTTGTCCCCAATATTGTCAATATTGTTTCAACTCTCTTCATTTAACTCTGAGGGTTTGAGTTCCTGGTGATTGCACACTGGCTGGGGAATTCTGGGAGCTGAAGTCCTCACATCTTAAAAGTTGCCAAATTTGAAAAAATCTGGACATATAGAGATATTCTAAATTCTGAAGGGAATTTAAAATCTAAACAAGAAATGGAAAATCAGGGCAGCAACCTATCATGGTGGGCACATTTACAAATGCAAACTAGATATGATAAAAGATGTTAAACTGTATGGATTTTATAAGGAACAAACTGTGTTTGATAAGACATTGTTAACTTCGGATGAGAAATTAAGAAAATGTATAATTTTCTGTTAACTTTGGAAATGGAAAGCGAACAAGTTAAAGAAACTGATAAGATGGGCGAAAAATGTTGGATATAATATAGAATTAGAAAAATGGTAAAATTTATGGAAAAGAAAATATAAACTGACAATGTCGACTTCAGATGAAGAAATAATTAAAAAAAATACTAGAATGCGCAGAGATGGACAGATCGACTATGAGATTGAAAGAAAAAGAAGAAACAGAATATTATCAAACTTGGGACTTATTCTATCGATGGCTAGAGGAAAAAATAAAGGATTAGGAATTGTATTAGCAAATGTAAAGTCAGACAGCACGTTGGTTGAAAAATTATTACTGTATGTATGGAAAAAATAAAAACTTTAAAAAAAAGAAAACAAAACAAAATCATTTACTTTCAGCAAAGAATTTTGGCAAACTTATGTAGTTGTTAAGGAGGTATCAGCCTGGCTGTTCCATTTTTTCTAAATCATGAAAATCCATAAATGGCAATCTAGAAAAAACAGCGTGTCTGAATGCCACACTTGATATATTGATTATTTGTCAAACTTTGGATTATCAAATATATGGTCAAATAAATGTACAATAATTGTTTAAAATGAAATTAGCTACTTTAGTGGCAGAAATCTCAGAATACACATTGCTTTTAGTAATGTGTTTCATCAAAGATTACGTTAAACAGATAAAACTAACACAAGGAAAAAAAGAAAAGAAAAAAAGAAACGGCCGTCTTTATCCCCAGTGAGTATAATGGAGATTAATTTAACTTCTAAATCTGTCTTAAAGTAAAAACAAAAAACTCTTCATCCTATCCCCCACCCCATTCTCTATAAACCCATCTCTAAAACCTCGTCTTTAATCTATAATCTCAATTCACTAAGATTAACCAGCAAAAGCCCATTAGGGGTGTTATGCAGCCTACCCATTAGAAATTATACCCACTAAACTCAGTTTGAATCCTTTAGATTCCACAATTATAAGCCCATAAGATATTTTTTTTCTCTCCTCCGTTCCTCAAGCAAAATAAAAAAAAAGCTTACTGATTCGATGATAAAAGCAATGAGAAAAGACACAAAATATATTGTGGTTCAGGCATGTTGTGGAAGGGCTCCTCTCCTGAGAGTCCGGCCTAATTCAGAAAAGGGCCGATCCCCTCTTCTTTCTTCTCTTTTATGCTGCAAGCTTGGCACTCCAAAGATGTGCTGCAAGGAAAGTGGAAAATGCAGGGATGGTTAATTTGAGAGGAAGGTAAGGTGAGGAAGCCCAGAGTCCAGACTGAATCAGCCGAGTAAAGAAGGAAAAACAGCAGCCTCAAGAGAGGAATCAGCTGGGTGAGATTTACAAGAGGGGATGGACGGAGCAAGGACTGGCTGCTGAGGTGGGCAAAAACTGCTCCACAAAGTATAACGAGCATCGATGCCTCCCTTCAAATGCACAAATCCAGCTCTAGTCCAGAGGTCTTCAAACTTGGCCCTTTTATGACTTGTGGACTTCAACTCCCAGAATTCCTCATCCAGGCACACGTGCCTGGCTGAGGAATTCTGGGAGTTGAAATCCACAAGTCATAAAAGGGCCAGAGGTTTGAAGACCCCTGCTCTAGTCCATTTCTCAAACCCCATCCCCGAGTTTCCTGGGATCTCTAGAGGGAGGGATCCCAGATGGACTCAAGGAGGGGAGAGAAGCCCCTGCTCCATCTATGACTGCAGGACCCTCAGGAAGTGCCTCATTTGCCCCCTCCATACCCCTTGTATTGGGGACGCTCTGATCTTCCTCTTTGCAGGATAATACTAATAATAATAATAATAGAGTTGGAAGGGACCTTGGAGGTCTCCTAGTCCAACCCCCTGCTCAGGCAGGAAACCCTATACCATTTCAGACAAATGGTTGTCCAGTCTCTTCTTAACAACTTCCAGTGTTGGAGCATTCACCGCTTCTGGAGGCAGGTTGTTCCACTGCGTAATTGTTGTAGCTGTCAGGAAAATTATCCTTAGTTCTAAGTTGCTTCTCTCCTTGATTAGTTTACATTGGTTGCTTCTTGTCCTGCTTTCAGGTGCTTTGGAGAATTGCTTGACTCCTTCTTCTTTGGGGCAACCGCTGAGATATTGGAACACTGCTATCATGTCACCCTTCATCCTTCTCTTCATTAAACTAGACCACGGGTCGGCAACCCGCGGCTCTGGAGCCGCATGCGGCTCTTTGAGCTATCACCTGCGGCTCCGGAGCCTCCTCCGCCATTTGGGGGGAGCGCATGCGCGAGTGCGCACCCGTCCGCGCATGCGCGAGTGCGCACCCGTCCGCGCATGCGTGGACGGACACGCGCGGACGGCTCGCATGCACGGACAGGCATGTGCGGACGCGCGCGGATGGCGCGCATGCGTGGACGGGCATGCGCGGACGCGCATGGACGGCACGCATTCGCGGGTACATTTTGCGGCTCCCAGGTTTTTTTTTTTTTAGGGAAACGGCTCTTTCAATGTTTCAGGTGGCCGACCCCTGAACTAGACATACCCAATTCCAATTCCATACCAATTCCAGCAACTGGAATATATTTTTGGAATATATATTTTAGCCTCCAGTCCCCTAGTCATCTTTGTTGCTCTTCTCTGCACTCTTTCTAGAGCAGGGGTGTCAAACTGCCGGCCCGTGGGCCGGACGCGTCATCCGGAAGCCGCACCCACCCCATTGCCGGCAATGGCAAAACCATCCCGATACGTTGCGCGACGTCATGTGACATCGCGCGTTTGACATGTCTGTTCTAGAGTCTCAACATTTTTTTTACATTGTGGTGACCAAAACTGAGCCTCCTGACCCAAGATAGTCAGATCCTGAAAGGGGCCAGAGTCTGGCCTTGCAGGATAAGACTTTGGGGGGCAGGCAGATGCCCTTCCCCAGAGTCCCACTGCCTCTCCCCCAAATTGCTTACCTTGCAGTGTTTGAGATGAACAGGAGAGAGAAGAGGGTTTTCTCAAAGTATCTTCACCATCAATTGGTCCTTGGACCTCACATCCCTCCCCTCCCTTCCTCCCTCTCTCCCCCTTAGAGCCCCCACTGAGCAACTCACCTGCAAGAGCGCTGCTAAATGATCTGTTTCTTCCCTGCATTGGGGAGAAAGACACAGAGTGAGTCTCTGCCTTGTCCTGATCCTCTCTCTCTCTTTACTGTTCAACCTCTGCAGCTTCTCAGTGGAGACCAGAATATGCCACCAGAATGGTCTCTAACCACCGGAGCTCATGGCATTTCTGGTGGGGTCCCTATTCCCTCTCCCTCTCCCCATCTCCAGACTCGTTGCTTCAAAGGGCGCCAGGCTATGCCAAGCAGGCTCTGGAGCTTCCTTCCCTGTCTGAAGGAAGGAGTGAGACTGAAACATCCAACAGAGATCCTTCGGGGGATCAAAGCAACGTGAGGGAAGTGAATTTTTTGACTGTCAGAAATCAAGGAAAAGAGGTGAGGAAAAAAAAAGTAAAAGGAGAAGCGAGAAAAAAAGAGAACTAAATTATTAAAACGGAAGGAAAATGGAGGCTTTGGTAACCCCTTGTGATAAGCAAAAAAAAAAAAAAAGCAGTAAAGGTCCTCAACTTACAACATTCCTTTAGTGACCATTCAAAGTTACAGCAGCACGGAAAAAAAGTGATTTATGACCGTTTTTCACAGTTACGACCTTTGCAGCATCCCCATGGTCACGTGATCAACATTCAGAAGCTTGGCAACTGGTTCATATTTATGACGGTCGCAGTGTGCCGGGATCACGCCATCTCCCCTTTTGCGACCTTCGGACAAGCACAATCAATGGACAAACCAGATTCACGTAACAACTCTGTTACTAAGTTAACAATTGTTAACAAATTCGCTTAACTGTGGCCAGAAAGTTTGTAAAATGAGGCAAAACTCGCTTAACAAAGGTTTCACTTAACGACCGAAATTTGGGGCTCCCTTTAGGTCATAAGTCAAGGACTACCTGTACTTTCACCAATGCCTTTTCAAACCAGAAGCTGCTTCTCCAATCCTATACAGGCAGTCCTCGCCTTACGACCACAACGGAGCCCAAAATTTATGTTGCTAAGTGAGAAATGTGTTGTGAGTTTTGCCCCACTTTACGACTTTTCTTGTCAGGTCTGTTAACTGACTCACTGCAGTTGTTAAATGAGTAACACGGTTGTTAAGTGAAACTGGTTTTCCCATTGACTTTGATTGTTGGAAGGTCGCAAAAGGGGATGTCCTGACACCGGGACACTGCAACCGTCATAAATGGGAGTCAGTTGTCAAGCATCCGAATATAAACCACATGACCATGGGGATGCCGCAACGGTCATAAGTGTGAGAAACGGTCATCAGTCACTTTTTTCAGTGCCGTTGTAACTTCAAATAGTCACTAAGTGAACTGTAGTAAATTGAGGACTACCTGTATTATTGTAGACTGATCTAAAATAATGCTAATTGTTTGTAAACAACATGTCCTCTGAATAAACACAAAAAAACCCCACAATTGTCCCACCCACTGCTCTTCTTCAATCAGGAGTGGCTCCTTCCAGCTTACCTGAAGTGTCCTTCATCAGATCCTGGAAAAGAATGAAAAGGGGGTCTTGTGTCAGTCTCTGGGCTGATAGGAGGAGATGGAGAAACTTAGATATTTCTGATTCCAGCTCCCTCCTTCCCTCCCACCCACAGACACAATCAAACACACACAAATGCACCCAAAGGGTTTCAACTAATTTAGCTTTAGTTTGCATATTTAGAATAGAATAATAAGAGTTCGAAGGGACCTTGGAGGTCACCTAGTCCAACCCCCTACTCAGGCAGGAAACAGACAAATGGCTGTCCAGTCTCTTCTTAAAAACTTCCAGTGTTGGAGCATCCACAAACTTCAGGAGGCAGGTTGTTCCACTGAATTGTTCTAACTGTCAGAAAATGTCTCCTTAGTTCTAGGTTGCTTCTCTCCTTGGTTAGTTTCCATCTGTTGCTTCTTGTCCTGCCTTCTGGTGCTTTGGAGAAGAGGTAGAACCCCCCTCTTCTTTGTGGCAGCCCCCAAGATATTGGAACACGGCTATCATGTCCCCCATCGTCCTTCTCTTCATTAAACTAGACATACCCAATTCCAGCAACCCAATTCTTTATATGTTTTAGCCTCCAGTCCCCTGATCATCATCAAGTTGGAAGGGACCTTGGAGGTCATCTAGTCCAACCCCCTGCTCAGGCAGGAAACCCTATACCATTTCAGACAAATGGCTGTCCAATCTCTTCTAAAAACTTCCAGTGTTGGAGCATTCACCGCTTCTGGAGGCAGGTTGTTCCACTGGTTAATTGTTCTGTCAGGAAGTTTCTCCTTAGTTCTAGGTTGCTTCTCTCCTTGATTAGTTTCCATCCGTTGCTTCTTGTCCTGCCTTCAGGCACTTTGGAGAATAGCTTGACTCCCTCTTCTTTGGGGCAGCCCCTCAAATATTGGAAGACTTGCTATCATGTCCCCCCTGGTTCTTCTCTTCATTGAACTAGACATACCCAATTCCAGCAACCATATGTTTTAGCTGTCAATGCTGTGACAAACCGAATTGAAGCCATTTTCATTTTGTCTCCGTTGCCACATTTTTAGTTAGGAGGAAAGGGGGGGGGGAATTTCTCAGTCAGCCAAAACAATTCACATGTATGGGAACCAAGGTCGTTGCTGATAACATTTTGGCAGGCTGGAGCAGCTGGGAGGAGTGCCGGCCTTTTCTAACAATTGGTGAATGTGATTTACGACAGCAATTTGGGGGTGGGAAATGTAACTTGCAACTTTGTCACCTAGGCTGGGGGAATTTAGTCTTGGGTTCACCTTTGTACGTGCTGATATCTTGTTTCCAAAATAAAACGTTCTTTAAGGAAGAAATCCTTGCCTTGAAGTTCTTTTTAAATGGTTTCATCTATTGCAGGGGTCTTCGAACTTGGCCCTTATATGACTTGTGGACTTCAACTCCCAGAATTCCTCAGCCAGGAATTGTGGAATTGAAGTCCACAAGTCATAAAAGGGCCATGTTTGAAGACCCCTGATCTATCGGAACCATGACATTAGCCTCCAGTCCCCTGATCATCTTTGTTGCTCTTCTCTGCACTCTTTCTAGAGTCTCAACATCTTTTTTACATCGTGGTGACCAAAACTGAGCCTCCTGATCCAAGATAGTCAGATCCTGAAAGGGGCCAGAGTCTGGCCTTGCAGGATAAGACTTTGGGGGCAGGCAGATGCCCTTCCCCAGAGTCCCACTGCCTCTCCCCCAAATTGCTTACCTTGCAGTGTTTGAGAAGAACAGGAGAGAGAAGAGGGTTTTCTCAAAGTATCTTCACCATCAATTGGTCCTTGAACCTCACATCCCTTACCTCCCTTCCTCCCTCTCTCCCCCCTACAGCCCCCACTGGAGCCACTCACCTGACAGGGGGCTACAAAAGGGACGGATTGGTGCCTGCATTGGGGAGAAAGACACAGAGTGAGTCTCTGCCTTGTCCCGATCCTCTCTCTCTTTACTGTTCAACCTCTGCAGCTTCTCAGTGGAGACCACAATATGCCACCGGAATGGTCTCTAACCACCGGAGCTCATGGCATTTCTGGTGGGGTCCCTATTCCCTCTCCCTCTCCCCATCTCCAGACTCGTTGCTTCAAAGGGCGCCAGGCTATGCCAAGCAGGCTCTGGAGCTTCCTTCCCTGTCTGAAGGAAGGAGTGAGACTGAAACATCCAACAGAGATCCTTCGGGGGATCAAAGCAACGTGAGGGAAGTGAATTTTTTGACTGTCAGAAATCAAGGAAAAGAGAAGAGGTGAGAAAAAAAAGAGGAACACTTATTTTGTACAAGGGTAAAAGGAGAAGCAAGAAAAAAAAGAGAACTAAGAGAACAACATGTCCTCTGAATAAACAAAAAAAAAAACCCACAATTGTCCCACCCACTGCTCTTCTTCAATCAGGAGTGGCTCCTTCCAGCTTACCTGAAGTGTTCTTCAACAAATACTGGAAAAGAATGAAAAGGGGGCCTGTGTCAGTCTCTGGGCTGATAGGAGGAGATGGAGAAACTTACGCTTTCTGATTCCAGCTCCCTCCTCCCCTCCCACCCACAGACACAATCAAACACACACAAATGCACCCAAAGGGTTTCAACTAATTTAGCTTTAGTTTGCATATTTAGAATAGAATAATAAGAGTTCGAAGGGACCTTGGAGGTCTCCTAGTCCAACCCCCTGCTCAGGCAGGAAACCCTACACCATTTCAGACAAATGGCTGTCCAGTCTCTTCTTAACGACTTCCAGTGTTGGAGCATTCACCCTTCTGGAGGCAGGTTGTTCCACTGGTTAATTTTTCTAACTGTGAGGAAGTTTCGCCTTAGTTCTAGGTTGCTTCTCTCCTTGATTAGTTTCCATCCGTTGCTTCTTGTCCTGCCTTCAGGTGCTTTGGAGAATAGCTTGACTCCCTCTTCTTTAGGGCAACCGCTGAGTTATTGGAAGGCTGCTATCATGTCACCCCTGGGGGCGGGGCTAGTGCCTGCGCGATGCTAGGGGCAGGGCTAGTGCCCGCACATTGAGAGCAGCCCAAGCGCGAGTGGGGGAGGGCAGTCTGCGCACACACATGCATGCACTGCCCAGCCATTCACGCGGCCTGGTGGCCAAGGCCCAATAGTGGGCCGTGTCCTACAGGTTGGGGACCCCTGCTTTCTAAGTTTTAGCCTCCAGTCCCCTAATCATCTTTGCTGCTCTTCTCTGCACTCTTTCTAGAGCAGGGGTCTTCAAAGTTGGCCCTTTTATGACTTGTGGACGCTCACAGAATTCCTCAGCCAGCATGGCTGGCTGAGGAATTCTGGGAGTTGAAGTCCACAAGTCATAAAAGGCCCAGGTTTGAAGACCCCTGCTCTAGAGTCTCATCTTTTTTACATCATGGTGACCAAAACTGGCTGCAGTATTCCAAGTGTGGCCTTACCAAAGCATTGTAAACTGATATCAGTTAAGAGACATAGGAAAGAATTCTTAACATTTATATATCTCTATACAGAACGATATTTTGGCAATTCTTGAGCCAGAGGGCAGAGCCAACATGAAAATATAGAGGGCTGCAAAGCGTCTTTTCCCAATCAGCTTATAATTGGAGAGTCTTATGAAGGGAGACCAAGAGGGGATCTAGCTGGCATCCACCAAAGCCCCTTTTCTCTCAAAATGCCTCTTTTTCATCACCACTTTTACGGAGTTTCCTATGTTATGGCCAAGCCTTTCCTTTCCACCTTCATGGAAAACAGAGCAGCTTTTCAATCAGAGGGATCTTCCACCCAGCTGGGTCTTCTCATTCTTTTGAGGGTTCTTTGTCTTAGATGTTTCTCCTTGGGGTCTCCACTCCCAAGAACAGCCTGGCTGTTATGAAAAGGGGGTCTTCTTCCCCAGCCTAGTTTTTAGGAGGAAATAGCACAACTCTGCAGCTTCATGAGATTCTTTTGTGTTTAAACACACACACACACACACACACACTCCTCAACTGATGGTGCCTCTGGTCTCTGCTCTAAGTTGGAGATTATATGTAAAGAGGACAAGTCACTCACTTCGTGCTTTTTTGTAGCCATGACATCTCTCTGCAAAGACAAAAATCAATGAAAGCTCAAAAGAATCCACCAGAGACCATCCAATCTCTCCCTCTCTGGGAGGAATACCTTCAGGAGATATTTCGCAGTCACTTTGCCTCATTAATAAAGATAGAAACATTTTCAAAAACCAAATGTATCTCCTGATTTGCCCCAAGAGAGACCTGCTCCCTCTGAGATGGATGGAGGGAAAGGGGGGAAGTAGCAGCAGCTGGGAGGGGAGGAAGATTTTCATGGAAATCCTTCTCTGCTGCTCTTTGACCGAAGACTTTGAAAGAGACGGAGCTGGGATGCTTCTTCCCAACTCAGAAGAAGACGGGACTGTCCCAACCTCAGACTCAGCTAAATCGAGACTGGAGTCCCAGCAAGAGGCTGAGTCTCAGATGCTCCCCAAGAGGGCTGGGAAAACAGGACAGGAGGAAGCCCGGAAGAAGCTCCCCAAAGAGAGAGACTTGGGAGAGGTGTTCCTATCTTCCCCCAAGAACCCAAAAAAGAATACTTACTGAGAATGTAAATACAAGCCAAGATCCCAACAATCGCACACGCCATCAGGACAAGGCCAGCCACAACGCAGCCGATGATGAGCCCCAGGTCGGATTTTGGTTCTGAATTGGGAGAAAAAGCAGATAATTGAAGGAGATTCCCAAACAATCATCCCAATTAGGGGAGAGACTTAAAGCAGTGAAAGCTGGAAACTCCCCAAATTAAAAACTCCATGGGCTCCTCTTCATGTCTGAATTGGGAGGAATAGCAGATCATTGAAGGAGAGCCCAAAACAATCATCCCAAGTCATGAGTCCGATGCAAGAAGAACTTAAAATCTTCCTCTCCCGCCCAAGACTCTCCTCCTGCCCTGAAATATCCTTTTTCAGACATTGGAGGGACCACCAAATATTTGAAGATATATTTGAAGGGGAATCAAGAGCTAATTTGCAAGATTAAGGCCTCGGGCCACAAACTCTGAGATTGTGACCTAAAGGTGTTTTTTCCAAGAGGCAACTGGACTTCCTTGTTTTTCTTCGACGATGTTTTGCTTCTCATCCAGGAAGCTTCTTCAGCTCTGATTGGATGGTGGGGGAATGGAAGGATTTATATTCGAGGCAGAAGCTTGTCCACCCCAAGGATAAAACAGCCAGACACAAACTGAGCAATGTGGTATATGCAGCACAATGTAACGAGACATGTGCAGATCTGGGAAAACAAAACAACCACTTCATAAGCAGTGGAGGAAGGAAAGAAACTGGGAAGGAACAGAGGCTAAAAGAGGAACTAAGGGCATTTCATCAGGATTGGCCAACTCTTGCGATGAGGTCTGTTGTTTCCCTTGGTGTCAAACTGCCGGCCTGCAGGCCGGATGCATCATAGCGAAACCACACCTACCCCATTGCCGGCAATGGCTAAAAAGTCACGATACGTTGCGACACGTCACGTGACGTTGCGAGTTTGACACCCCTGCCTTAAATCATCTGAAGCCAGTTCTATGGTCTGGTCCGGGGTAGGCATGGCTCAGCTTGGAAACCTCTCCCTTTCCCCCCTGGCTGGCTCAGGAATTCTGGGAGTTGAAGTCCACGAGTCATAAAAGAGCCAAGGTTGCCTACCCCTGGTCTGGTCCCTGCAGCTTCACCAACCTCCACAATGGAAAAAACCAATGGATCAAAGCTCCAGTAGGCTCACATCTGGAGGCCAGATTCCTCTCCCACAACCCTCCAGCCTGCCAAAGAGCCCAGCCTTTCCCTCCCTGCAGCCTCTCACCCTCCAGGGCCACGTCCAGAGGCTCCTGCAGGCCGTCGTGCTCCACGTGGCACCGATAGCGGCCCCTCTCTTGGGGATCGATCCGGATGCCGAGCCAGGCGTGGAATGTCCCATCCACGTTGGGGGCCACGGAGCCACGGAGGGTGTCCTGCAGCCAGATCTCCCCATCCCTCGTCCAGGAGGCATCGATCTCCCTGGGGTAGAAGCCATCCAGGCGGCAGACGTGCGTCTCCATCCCATCCTCTACCTCCGTCCTCCTGCTCACGGTCACCACTGGGGAGTCTGCGGAAATATCAAAATTAACTGTGAGCTCCTCCAGAGCCTGGAAAGTGGATCAAAACAATTGAAGGAGCAGGAAAATCTCCCACGACTTAAGTTTTAACCCAAGGACTTCACCTTTTACACCTGCTGCCTGATCTACACAGACGCTTGATCCTAGCCACGACGACAGTTTGCGAGGGCAGAAAGCGCATTTCCTGGTCCACTGAATGGCTGCCTGGCCATAGGAACCAAACAGGGCTTCCTGCGTCCTGGAGAGGTGCTGGAAGGGGGGGGGGGAGGAGGAGGATTCCCACCAGGATAACCGGGCTACAGACCAGGGACCCAAAGGGGGCCGAATGTGTGTAAGAAATCCAGCCATAACGGAGGAAAGTCCAGCCTGGGCCCAGATGCTCACCTGTCCTCTGCGGCATCTCCTGCTTGTAAGACAGGTACCTCTCCAGCCACTCAATGCAGATTTCCTCCAAGTAGGACTTATCTTTCTGATTCTTTCCTGGAATAGCGCCCCATTTCCTCTGGGTGATCTGGGCCTGGGGGACGGGAGCCACCCAGGTGGGGGTGTCTTTGTCGAAGGCGAGGAAGGTCCTCCCATCGTAGCCAAACTGATTAAAGCCTCCCTTGGTCCCGTCTTTGCAGAGCTCACAGCCATACATCAGCTGCAGTGTGTGAAGGCCTGAAAAGAGGGACAGGAAGATGGTTTGGGGAGTCCTCAGGGCAGACAGAGAGCGCCTCTCCCTGCCAGGACAGCGAGACAGGAGGAACAGAGCGAGAAAAGGGATAGAAATGGTTGGGATAGAAATGAAAGAAATACATATATTTTTTTCCTAGGAAGCTATTCAGGTCTCTCTAGATGAGATCCTCCATCCTAGAATCAGAATAGAGTTGGAAGGGACCTTGGAGGTCTTCTAGTGCAGCCCCCTGCTCAAGCAGGAGATCCTATACCATTTCAGACCGGTGGCTGTCCAGTGTCCTCTTAAAATCCTCCAGTGATGAAGCATCTACAACTTCCGGAGGCAAATTGTTCCACTGGTTAATTGTCCTCACTGTTAGGAAGTTTCTCCTTAATTCCAGGTTGCTTCTCTCCTTGATTAGTTTCCATCCATTGTTTCTTGTCCGGCCCTCTGGGGCTTTGGAAAATAAGTTGACCCCCCCTCCTTCTTGTGGCAGCCTCTCAAATACTGGAATACTGCTATCATGTCCTCCCCTAATCCTTCTTTTCTCTAGACTGGCCAAACCCAAATCCTGCAGCCGTTCTTCATATGTTTTGGTCTCCAGGCCTTTAACCATCTTAGTTGCTCTTCTTTGCACTTTTTCCCCAAAGTCTCAACGACTTTTTTGTAATGTGATGACCAAAACTGCCTTCAAGTTGCACTCTGTAGGTCTTCAGACCCAGCTGTCCTCCCCCATCTTTTCCTCCATCTTTTCCCTCGCCCAAAGGCTCCTCCTGGGCAAAAGGAGAACAAACACCGTCATCCTTGCCTTGGATCCCCAGAGCCCCAAATCCTCCACCAGGAGATTCAGCGCAGAAGGGAGATGACGAAAAGAGGAGACCCCCCCCCATTGAAAGACCCCAAGAGAGGCCACTTAGCAGCTTTTTCCTCAGGAAACCCCCCACCCAACCCCTCCTTCTCCCCATTTGCCTTGTGGGTACCCTGATCATACGTCCCATAGAGATTTTTGCATTCACACAAATCCAGGGCGGGGGCCCTGGTTCCCCATCCCCCAAATGATAGCAGATCCAATTCCCACAGCCTCCTTTTCCCGAGAGAGAAGCCAACTGTAGGGGCCTTTCCCCAGGTGCTCTGCTTCCCAAAGGAATGGGAGATGGCAAGGGAATCCAAAGTCTCTGCCCCCCCATAAGGAAAAGGGATTCAAGAGGATTTAGATCCTGAAAATACCTGTCTTGCATGTCTGAATGTTCCCCTCAAATTCTCCAAAAAGGAAAACTGACACCCCTATTTCTTCCCCAAGGGAAAGAAGGCCTCCCCAATTGCCCCCCCCTCCCTTCTACATCCTTCATCGTTGGCTTGGGTCTCTGAATCTGGATGCCGTCCCTTGAACGATGGGCCCTATCCAACAAAATGAATTTTAATGTGAGGAAAAGCAACGTTTTACACGTAGGCAGGAAAAATCAAAGGTACAAGTACAAATTAGGGAAGACCTGGCTCAAAAACAGTAACTGTGAGAGGGACCTTGGATCCTAGTGGACAATCACAACCATGAACCAGCAGTGTGTGTGGCTGCCGCCAAAAAAGCTAATGCAATCCTGGGTTGTATAAAGAGAAGCATAGAATCAAGATCATGCGAAGTACTAGTACCGCTTTGTAAAACCCTAGCAAGACCACACCTGGAATACTGCAGCCAATTTTGGTCACTACAAAAAACATGTTGAGACCTTGGAGAGAGTTCAGAGAAGAGCAACTAAGATGATCGAAGGCCTGGAGACTAAAACATACGAAGAACAGCTGCGGGACTTGGGGTTGGCTAGTCTAAAGAAAAGAAGAAATAGGGGAAACATGATAGCAGTATTCCAGTATTTGAGGGGCTGCCACAAAGAAGAGGGGATCAGGTTGTTCACCAGAGCACTAAAGGGAAGGACGAGAAACAATGGTTGGAAACTGATCAAAGAGAGAAGCAACCTGCAATTAAGGAGAAACTTCCTAACAGTGAGGACAATTAACCAGTGGAACAGCTTGCCCCCAGAAATCGTGGGCGCTCCATCGCTGGAGGTTTTTAAGAAGAGGCTGGACAGTCACTTGTCTGAGTTGGCATAGGTTCTCCTGCTTGAGCTATGCTATGCTATGCTATGCTATGCTATTAATTCTATTCTAATTCTTATTCTATTCTGTTTTAATTCTATTCTATTCTAATTATAATTCTATTCTAATTCTATTCTAGTTCTATTCTAGTTCTAGTTCTGTTCTAATTCTATTCTATTCTTCTATTCTATTCTTCTATTCCTATTCTAATTCTATTCTATAATTCTATTCTAATTCTTATTCTATTCTATTTTAATTCTATTCTATTCTATTCTAATTATAATTCTATTCTAGTTCTAGTTCTAGTTCTAGTTCTAGTTCTAGTTCTGTTCTAATTCTATTCTATTCTATTCTATTCTATTCTATTCTATTCTATTCTATTCCATTCTATTCTATTTATTCTATTAATTCTATTCTATTTCTAATTCTATTTCTATTATTTCTAATTCTAATTCTAATTCCATTCCTATTCCATTCTATTCTATTCCCTGCACATCACCAGGAAAAAGACAGTTGACAAATCTCCCTTTGGCGTTTTAAAATGTTTTAGTAGCTGTAAACTGCACAGAGAACTTTAGTTATGGGCCAAGGATAAACTTACATTAATTATTTAAAAAAGAATAAACATATTTTAAAAAATCTTTTTTTAAAAAATATGGCAGCAGCCTTTCCTCTGGGATGGATCCTTTCTCCTCTCTTGTGCTCCGGGGGGAGGGGGGAGGGGGGAGGAGGCAGGAGGAACCACCAAACCCATCGTTCACCTTCACTCTGATTGTAGCGAGTCCTCAGAGTCTCCAGATCTTCTCTGAACATCTCCTCATTGCCACGTAATATCTGGGTATTTCTGTCCCAGTATTGGGGGTCCTCCTTCCCCACCTTCTCCATCCAGGAGACTCGAGGCTGCACCCTCCGGCTGTTGCTGTCGTAGTGAACAAAGACCTGACCGTCCACATATCCCACAGCGACAAAGTGGGGCTGCCCCGGACTGGGCTCCGAGATGGCGGAGTAGAAATACTTCAGGGAGTGCGAGGAGGCGCCTGGAAGGGACCCAGAGGGGCAAAGTTATTGGGGTTCAGATGAGGCTACAGCTTCCGTGTCTGAGTGGAGAAACAAGCCGGATCCTCCCAGCACCAGAAGCCAGAAAGAGCCTCCAAGCCTTGCCCAAAGTAGGAAGTACGACCCAAGAGGAGGGGGTTGTGTGAAGGCAGCCGGGAGGTTCGTGAATTGATCCGATCAAGTGCAAACGCCGCTTTCTGACAACCTCCACTTTGAGGGAGGGAAAGAACTGCGCTTGGGGGCGCCCAGGTAGACTTGACTGACCTCTGGAGGGGCCACCTTTATCCTGCTTCCAGAGGGCCTCTCCTGGGAGGGGAGGGGGAGAAGAGAAAGAGGCAGCAGAGTCCCACCCACGCTTTGGGGTCCCTTCTGAGAGGGGCCCTGGGGGAGCGGACGAGAAGGAGGACCGAATCAGGTAAGCTTTAGAGGGCGGAGCGAGCGAGAGAGAGAGACTTCCTTAATTGATCCCCCCCCAGTAGAAAAGCGCCCCCGAAAGGGACTCACCGAAGCAACTCTCCGCCACCAACACCAGGAGCAAGAGGGGCGCAGAGCGCAGAGCCATCCTGGCCGCGATAACCCAATTTGCCCCCCTTTTTCCGGAAGTCGCAGGCAGAGAAAGACGCGCTCCTTGTGATCAACAACGCAACAATCCAGAGCAGAAGCTGGTGATTGGCCAGGCTTAACCAGTAGAAAAATAAGGATGCCCATGTCGTCATTGTTGCTAGGCAGACGTTCACCGGCTAGTTAGGCGGGGAAAGGAAAGCGAAAGTTCCATCAGGAAATCCCCTCCCAGGCATTCCGCTTCGTGGAGGGGAGGGCCAGAAATGGGGGGCTCGGAAAAGCGGGAGGGTCCTCTGGGCCTGGGGGGAGGGGCGTAGGGGAAGGGGAGGGGGTGTGCGTGTCGCTTTCAGACCCCATGCAACCCCCCCACACACAGCTGGGCAGCTGGAGGAGGTGAGAAAGAAGCAACAAATTTAGATGGCTGCTCCCTCCTTTGGCAGTCCTTCTGAGACTCAAACAATACAGGTGGTCCTCGGCTTACAACAGTTCGTGTAGTGGACCGTTTGAAGTTACAACGGCGCTGAAAAAGTGACACGGCCATTTTTCACACTTATGACCGTTGCAACATGCCCACGGTCATTGGGACGCTTGACAACCAGCTCGCATTTATGACGGTCGCCGTGTCCCGGAGGGGGTCACGTGATCCCATTTTGCGACTTTCCGACGAGCAAAGTCAACGGGGAAACCAGATTCACGTAACAACCGTGTTACTAATTGAAGAACTTAAATTAGAATAGAAGCCGAGCTGGAAGGGACCTTGGAGGTCTTCTAGTCCAGCCCCCTGCTCAAGCAGGAGAACTTATACCATCTCAGACAAGTGACTGTCTAGCGGCCAGGGGTAGGCAACCTTGGCTCTCTTATGACTCGTGGACTTCAACTCCCAGAATTCCTGAGCCAGCATGGCTGGCTCAGGAATTCTGGGAGTTGAAGTCCACGAGTCATAAGAGAGCCAAGGTTGCCTACCCGGCGCTAGCCTCTTCTTCTTCTGCTATGATTCACTTAACAAATGGGGCGAGAAAGGTCGTCAAATGGGGCAAAATTCACTTTAACAAGTGTCTCACTTAACAACATCAATTTTGGGCTCAATTGGCGTAAGTCAAGGACTATCTGTAAATATTCTGGCTACGATCCTTGTTATTATAATTGCTGAATTGAGTTGATGTTACAAGGCCTGAGAAACAAAGAAAAGTTATTTTTAGGGCTTCAACCATTTCCTGCTCATTTCTGTGCTTAGCCTCCCACCCTTATGTACAGAGTAGAAATTTAAGCGTGAAAGGGAGGTCTGTACAGGTAGTCCTCGAATTACGACCCCAATTGAGCCCAACATTTCTGTTGTTAAGCGAAACGTTTCGTTCAGTTGGTTTTGCCCCCATTTTACGACCTTTCTTGCCTCAGTGGTTAAGGTCCTTACACCACCACCACCACCCTGCAATTGCAGAAGCCGCACCGGCCTTGCTCCTCCTCCCCTCTTTCGTTGGAACTGACTGAGTTGGGAGTCAAGCTGTCTTTGGGAAGCCCCCTTGTGGTGGCCTTTCCCCCCTCCCTCCCTCCCTAACACACTGTCACCTGTCTGCCCTGCGCCCCAGTGACCTGGGCGGCTACTCCCACTGCCACTCTCCCTCCCTCAGGTCCTGGTGACAGATCTGCAAGGCCCTGTCAGAACCCATATCTTAAAGGGCCCCTTTTCCCTTTCTTAACCCAAATCTCATTCTCTTCTCTTCCATACTCTGTTCTGCCATACTCCTGGAGGGGAGGGGGAAGTGCTTGCGGGTTATTGCCTGGCTTTTCTCTATCGCTACAATGTAACACTTTGCTGTTTCTGCATATTTCTTCTGTGAACTTTCTCTCCCCTTGTTGTCAGCTAGAAAAAGGGGGGAGGAGAATGGAATGCACCTCCGGCAACTGGTTTATCTCTGCATTCGCAAGGGAAGGTGGCCTGATGTTATCTCCTTTTTCCCACAACGAACTTAACACCTTGGGATTGGCCTGTTTGAACTGACCGGATGAACTATGGGGTGGGGTTTTACTTGGGATACTTTTTACCTATTGATCTGGCGGGAACCTCAGATCCTGTCTATTATGCCTGTTATCAGTTTCTTTTGGAAGAAACTGCTTCCACGAGTTCTACTTTCTTAGGAGGAGGTATTGAAGTGGGCCCTGATAGGCCCCCAAATTTGCAGAGCAACCACAGTATTTATTTTTTTTAAAAAAATTTGCATTGCACTCTGCCCCCCCCCCCAGCGATTGCCCATCGCCAATCACATGCTGGCCCCGCAGCACCATGGCTTCTGCCTGCCACCCGATTGGCTGGGGGCTATTTGTCCTGTGCTGCCAAAGGCCTGGGACACGGGTCGGCAACCCGCGGCTCTGGAGCCGCATGCGGCTCTTTGAGGCATCACCTGCGGCTCCGGAGCCTCCTCCGCCATTTTGGGGAGCGCATGCGCGCATGCGCGAACGGGTGCGCGTGCGGTGCGCATGCACGAACGGGTGCGCATGCGCGAGCGGTTGCGGGTGCACGGGCAGGTGCGCATGCGCGAACGGGTGCACATGCGTGACCGGGTGCGCATGCGCGAACGGGTGCGCATGGGGGTGCGCATGCACGAACGGGTGCGCGCGCATGCGCGGGTGGGCACGCATGCGCGGGCGGGTGCGGCTCCCAGCTGTTTTTTTTTTTAGGGAAACGTGTCCGTGCGGCTCGTTCGATGTTTCGGGTGGCCGACCCATGGCCTGGGACAAAGGGTGCCTGGGCGAATGGGCCGGGACTGAAGGGCAAAGGCCAGGGCCTCATTGGCTGTGGAGAATGGCAGGGGGAGGGCCAGCGGAGGAGTAGTAGTATTTATTTCTCCTCTCTGTTCTCAAGAGCTGCTTCCTTGCAGCTGGAGCAGTTCCCAGCACGCCAATTGGTTTCAGAGAGCGGCCTCCAGATGTGGGGGGGATTGGCTAGGAGTCCGAGGGGCAGGGAATGATGGGAGTTGAGGTCTAACGCATCCAGAGGGCCCCAGGTTGCAGCTGGAAAAAAAAACATTACCTCAGTTTAAAAAGTCTCCCAGGTTGCAACTCTTAATGGCAGGACTCCTGGAATGTGTTTGTGTGAAGCATAAAAGTATTATTTTCAGATTATGCACTGGGGAATTCTGCATAGGAATTTCTGCTTCACTACAGGCTGGATACTGAAGGCAGGACAAGCAGCAACGGATGGAAACTAACCAAGGAGAGAAGCAACCTAGAACTAAGGAGAAATTTCCTGACAGAACAATTAATCAGTGGAACAACCTGCCTTCAGAAGTTGTGAATGCTCCAACACTGGAAGTTTTAAGAAGAGATTGGACAACCATTTGTCTGAAATGGTATAGGGTTTCCTGCCTGAGCAGCGGGTTGGACTAGAACAGGGGTCTACAACCTTGACAACTTTAAGACTTGTGGACTTCAGCTCCCAGAATTCCTCAGCCAGCTATGCTGGCTGAGGAATTCTGGGAGCTGAAGTCCACAAGTCTTAAAGTTGTCAAGGTTGCAGACCCATGGACTAGATTAGAAGACCTCCAAGGTCCCTTTCAACTCTGTTATTGAAAACCCAAGAATTCAACACACGGTTTCCACTTATCCTTTAATGATTTTTTAAAAAATGGAGGGAGACGGAGAAGGTTGAGAAGTAAATTCATTCATTGTAAAATTTGGGGAAGTCATCTCCTAAAACAGCTTCTTCCTTGACGCCGTCTTTGGTGATGGTGACGAGGTAGATGATGCCCCCGCTGGAACCGTCCCGGACCATTGCCAAGGCAATAGCTGGAGAAGGGAGCAAAAGGGTTAAAATCAGCCACGGCGGAGTGGATTGGACCAAAATAAAGAGATGAGGCAGAGCTACACCAGTTGTGTTGAAGAGAAGGTAGCTTGGCTCTTCCCACGAGTGAACATTCTCCAATCAGCCCACCCACCACATGTCCTGACTTCATATGAGAAACAAACAAATTCTTGTTCTTCTCAAAAGAGGAAGCTGGAATTTTGCCACTGTCTCAGTTCCTGTCAGTTTCGTTTCAAAGAAGCTTCCTGGCCTTGAATGAGGCCCATATGTTTTCTTAGAACAGGGGTCTTCAAACGTGGCCCGTTTATGACTTGTGGACTTCAACTCCCAGAATTCCTCAGCCAGGCACATTGGCTGAGGAATTCTGGGAGTTGAAGTCCACAAGTCATCAAAGGGCTGAGTTTGAAGACCCCTGTCTCAAAATATCAAAACTGGATTTTGATTTTTTTAAAAAAATATTTCAGTATTGCATTTTAAAAAGAGACTAGGCAGGCCAGTGCTGGGGTGTTTTAACTGCTGTACCGAGCGAGAATTTATGTTCTTGTCATTATGACTTTTCCTTCATGAGCTGAAATGAGCTGGATGCCAACATCTTTATTTTATCACAGCAACAGCCCGTGAGCTCAGCTGGGCTGAGAGGGAATGGTTGACTTGAAGCTTCTCCATGTTAAATGGGGAACTGAACTTGCTCTCTCTGATCTGAGTCCATCACCTTAGATGCTCCACTCAATGTTTTATGATATTATTATAATAATAATAATAATAATAATAATAATAATAATAATAATAATAATAACAACAACAACAACAACAACAACAACAACAACAACAACAACAACAACAACAACAACAATAATAATAATAATAATAATAATAATAATAATAATAATAATAATAATAATAATAATAATAATAATAATAATAATAATAATAATAATAATAATGTTGGAAGGGACCTTGGAGGTCATCTAGTCCAACCCCCGCTCAGGTAGAAAACCCTATACCATTTCAGATAAATGGCTGTCCAGTCTCTTCTTAAAAACTTCCAGTGTTGGAGCATTCACCGCTTCTGGAGGCAGGTTGTTCCACTGGTTAATTGTTCTAACTGTCAGGAAGTTTCTCCTTAGTTCTAGTTTCGTTCTCTCCTTGATTAGTTTCCATCCGCTGCTTCTTGTCCTGCCTTCAGGCGCTTTGGAGAATAGCTTGACTCCCTCTTCTTTGGGGCAGCCCCTGAGATATTGAAACACTGCTATCATGTCCCCCCTCGTCCTTCTCTTCATTAAACTAGACATACCCAATTCCAGCAACCGTTCCTTATATGTTTTAGCCTCCAGTCCCCTAATCATCTTTGTTGCTCTTCTCTGCACTCTTTCTAGAGTCTCAACATATTTTTTACATCGTGGTGACCAAAACTGGATGCAGTATTCCAAGTGTGGCCTCACCAAGGCATTGTAGAGTGGTATTAACACTTCACGTGATCTTGATTCTATCCCTCTGTTAATGCAGCCTAGCACTGTGTTGGCTTTTTTGGCAGCCGCAGCACACTGCTGACTCATATTTAAGTGATTGTCCACGTGGACTCCGAGATCCCCCTCACAGTTGCTATTATTGAGCAAGGTACCACCTATGCTCAAGGTGTTTGTTTTTTTCAAAAATTCCCTGTCCAATAACAAATGTATTTTATTTCCCAACACAGAAACTTTGATTCCATCTCTTAAGAGACTTCTTCAGAGAAGGAAGAGATGTTATTGGCCACCGAAAGTCACTATAATGAGGTTACCCCCCCCCTCTTCTGAATTACAGGTAGTAACTTACAAGTTCATTTAGTGACTGTTCATAGTTACGGCAGTAGTGAAAATAGGGACTTATGACCATTTTTCACACTTAAGACCCATGGTCACGTGATCAAAATTCAGACGCTTGGCAACTGACTCATATTTATGACGGTTGCAGAGTCCCGGGGTCATATGATCCAATCTCTTCTTCAAAACTTCCAGAGTCGGAGCATTCACAACGTTTGGAGGCAGGTAGTTCCACTGATTAATTGTTCTCACTGTCAGGATATTTCTCCTTAGTTCTAGATCAGGAGTGTCAAACTTGCAACGTCACGTGATGTGTCGCGACATATCACGACTTTTTTTCCATTACCAGCAATGGGGTGGGCGCGATTTCAGCATGATGCATCCAGCCCATGGGCTGGCAGTTTGTCACCCCTGTTCTAGATTGCTTCTCTCCTTGATTAGTTTCCATCCATTGTTTCTTGGCCTGCCTTTGGGGGCCTTAGGAGAATAGGTTGACTCCCTCTTCTTTGTGGCAACCCCTGAGATATTGAAACACTGCCTCCAATTTAGATTATGGAACGACTTTGCCTCCAGAAGTTGTGAATGATCCAACACTGGAAGTTTTTTAAGAAGAGATTAGACAACCATTTGTCTGAAATGTTATAGAATTTCCTGCCTGAGCAGGGGGTTGGACTAGAAGACCTCCAAGAGCCATTCCAATTCTGTTCTTTTGTTATTCATGAAAGCCACCTTAGAGCTCCTAATAGCTTTCTCTCCTGTGAGGCATCTTTGGGTCCTGTTTGCCTGGTGGGACTGCTACACAGATGTGCATGGATCCTGGACTGAGTTTCTTGAACTTTTAAACATGACTGGGAAGTTTGCTATTTGAAATAGTATAGGGTTTCCTGCCTGAGCGGGGGGTTGGACTAGAAGACCTCCAAGGTTCCTTCCAATTCTATTCTATTCTATTCTATTCTATTCTATTCTATTCTATTCTATTCTATTCTATTCTATTCTATTCTATTCTATTCATTTCCTATTCTATTCTATTCTATTCTATTCATTTTCTATTCTATTCTATTCTATTCTATTCTATTCTATTCTATTCTATTCTATTCTATTCATTTCCTATTCTATTCTATTCTATTCATTTCCTATTCTATTCTATTCATATTCTATTCTATTCTATTCATTTCCTATTCTATTCTATTCTATTCTATTCTATTCTATTCTATTCTATTCTATTCTATTCATTTTCTATTCTATTCTATTCTATTCTATTCTATTCTATTCTATTCTATTCTATTCTATTCTATTCTATTCTATTCTATTCTATTCTATTCTATTCTATATAAATGGAGCAAACAAACAAATAAATAGACATGGACTCTTTTCCAGCTCTATTCTAATTCTGAATTCTTCCTCCAGGATTGAACCCACACTTCTTCCACTGGGAGCGTAGGCACCGGAGAAAACAGCAAAACCCAAGTATTAGATCACCCAGCCAATGGCTGAAGGGAATGTCCTTGAGTCAGCAGTTGCTAGGTAGCTTCAGTTACGGAGGTTTACAGCAAGCGGGGATTCCCCTGCCAACTGTGGAGCAGCTTACTGGCGCCCCCTGGAGGTGGAGAGATGCAACAAGCGGCAGTGGCGGGCATCTCGGTTTTTTCTAGGAAAGAGCTTCGATTTCAAAGAATAGAATTATTTACGGACCAAGTGTGATTGGACACACAAGGAATTTGTCTCCGGTGCATAAGCTCTCAGTGTACATACAAGCAATAAGTGATTAATCATGATCATAGTCACCGTAAAAATGCATTCATCATAAATCATAAGATACAACACTTAGTGATAGTCCTAGGATACTAAATAAGCAGTAAACCTAAATCATACTAGGATACTAACTAAAACAATATAAATCGTAAGATACGAGCAACAAAGTTATAGTCCTAAGTAGATAGGTAATAGGAAAGATGAGAATAATAATAGCAATACAGCTTTGCTAGTTTGACAGTGTTGTGGGAATTAGTTGTTTAACAGAGTGATGGCATGGGGGGAAAACCTGTCCCTGTGTCTAGATGTTCAGGTGTGCAAAGAGGACCACCATCAAGCAAGGGGGATGGACTCAATGGCAATGGGGGCGTCATGGGAAGAATTGAAGCAGTAGGCCAGTGGTGGCGAGCCTATGGCACGCATGCCAGAGGTGGCACTCAGAGCCCTCTCTGTGGGTACGTGCGCTGCCGCCGCCAGCACCTCATGCAGGTCCATTAGGCCACCACGGCGTCCCGAGGCGGGGCCAAGGTGCGTCAGGTGCGTGAGGGGAACAGGCTCCATGCGCGGGCCAAGGGCAAGATCTGCGAAGGGGCCAAGATGACCAGCAACGACCTGCTGTCCACAGCTGTGGCTGCTGATGGACACCGTTGGCCCCCATGTGCTCGCTGGCCTTTGTGTGCGGGGGCTGATGGTGTCAGACAGCAGCCACCCCAGCCCCTGCCTCACCTTGCCCTGTGGCAATGGCACCCCCACCCTGCCCCCTGCCTCACCCTGTAGGATGACCCTCCTGCCCACTGCCCCACCCACCAGAGACCCCCTGGATCTCCCCCAACCCTGCCCAGCACCCACAGGCGTCCCCCCCACAAGCAACATCGAGGTGGCCACGCCTACCACAGCAACGCCCACCCAGTCTACCGTGACCACCGCAGTCACGCCCACCCAGTGGGCCATACCCCTCCCCCCCTAGGGCACCACAATGCTGATGTGGCCCTGGCACTTTGCGATAAATAAGTGGGTTTTGGGTTGCGGTTTGGGCACTCAGTCTCTAAAAGGTTCACCATCACTGCACTAGGCTATGGACAGATCATTTTGGAAAAACTGTGTGGTCAATAAGAGTCGATAATGACTTGATGGCACACAATCAATTAATCTATCGGTTGATAGTGGAATCTATTGATCGATAGTCCACTGATCTATATCGATCAGTGAAATAGCTTGTCTTCCGAAGTTGCTCCATCCCTTGCGATTTTTAAGAAAAGACTGGACAGCCACCTATCTGGAAGGGAATAGGATCTCCTGCTTGAACAGGGGGTTGGACTAGAAGACCTCCAAGGTCCCTTCCAACTCTTGTTATTCTATTCTATTTTTACGATGCCCTTAACCGTGATACATGCTGCAGTTTGTGAGCTTAGGACAGTTGGTCCTGTTTTTGAAAAAAGGGATTCTGGCAGTTTCATCTCATCCTCACCGACCCAGAATGGACACAACCGCACAGATACCGTTTTTGGTGAACTGACGACATTCTTCACGACTCATGCCGGATTTGTAGGCAGAATCCACATAACCGTAAATGAAGGTACTTCCTGACCCCCCAATGGAAAAGGGCTGCCGGTTCAACATTCCTCCCAGCGTACTGTAAACCTGTCAGAATGGAAGGAAAGGATGAATCCTGCTTCGTGGTGCAAACTCAGCAAATTGAAACATTATTGTGGCTAGAATATATTCACCATGCATTAGAATAGAATAGAATAGAATAGAATAGAATAGAATAGAATAGAATAGAATAGAATAGAATAGAATAGAACAGGAGTGGAGTAGAGTAGAGTAGAGTAGAGTAGAGTAGAGTAGAGTAGAGTAGAGTAGAGTAGAGTAGAGTAGAGTAGAGTAGAGTAGAGTAGAGTAGAGTAGAGTAGAATAAGGATAGGATAGGATAGGATAGGATAGAATAGAAGTAATAAGAAGAATAGAATAGAATAGAATAGAATAGAATAGAATAGAATAGAATAGAATAGAATAGAATAGAATAGAATAGAATAGAATAGAATAGAATAGAATAGAATTCTTTATTGGCTAAGTTTGGTTGGACACACAAGGAATTTGTCTCCGGTGCAGAAACTCTCAGTGTACATACAAGCAATAGTGATAAATCATGATCCTAACCAACATAAAAATAAATTCATCATAAATCATAGGATGCAACACTTAGGGATAGTCATAGGATACTATCTAAGCAAACAACATAAATCATACTAGGATACTAAATAGAACAATATAAATTGTAAGGTTAGAATAGAGTAACAGAGTTGGAAAGGACCTTGGAGGTCATCTAGTCCAACCCCCTGCTGAGGCAGGAAACCCTATACCATTTCGGACCAATGGCTGTCCAGTCTCTTCTTAAAAACTTCCAGTGTTGGAGCATTCACCGGTTCTGGAGGCAGGTTGTTCCACTGGTTAATTTTTCTAACTGTTAGGAAGTTTCTCCTTAGTTCTAGGTTGCTTCTCTCCTTGATGAATTTCCATCCGATGCTTCTTGTCCTGCCTTCAGGCGCTTTGGAGAATAGCTTGACTCCCTCTTCTTTGTAATATTATTACTTTTAAGGGAAAGAACAGGACCTTCCTTATTATGAAGCTGGATAAAAGTTCCCGGTCAATAGGAACAACATCCTTCTGAATGAAATATCTGATGTTGTGGAGTTCTGCTCCTTTTTTATGAAATGTTGCGAGCCATCAATATTATGTATCATATAAGCGGCCATATAATGTCTAAATACAGGTAGTCTTTGATTTACAACACTTCATTTAGTCACTGTTCGAAGCACTGAAAAAAATGACTTATGACCGTTTTTCACACTCATAACCAGGACAGCATCCCCACGGTCACCTAAACAAACTTCAGATGCTTGGCAACTGGTTCATATTGATGACAGTTGCGGTGTACCGGGGTGCTGTGATTCCCCCTTTTGTGACCTTCTGGCAAGCAAAGTCCAAGAGGAAGCCGGATTCACTTTACAACCGTGTTCCTAACTTAACAGCTGCAGCAATTCACTTCACAGCCGTGACCAGAAAGGTCGTAAAATGGGGGAAAGCTCGTTTAACAAATGTTTCACTTAGCAACATTTAGGCCAGGGGTAGGCAACCTTGGTTCTTTTATAACTCGTGGACTTCAACTCCCAGAATTCCTGAGCCAGCATGGCTGGGAGTTGAAACCACTGATTCATAAATGGCACCTAATTACTATGAGGATGTGTACTAAAAAGTTTCCCATTGATATAAGTTCTTACAGATTTGTGTTATATTCTGGGAGAGCCAAGGTTGCCCACCCCTGTAGCCTAATACTTTGACCAGTACACGACAATCAATAGATTGATCAATATTTCACCACCGAGCAGCCTCTTCTCCAAAGCTAGGCCTACCTGCCCGCCCTTCTGGGGGTCCCATCCAGCCACCAGCAGGTGGGCCGAGAGCTCCGGGTGCTTGTAGCTGAGGGATTTCACCAAGGTGGCTGCCGTCAGGACCCGCGGCTGCATCTCCATCTCCAGGCTGTGGGGAGAAGGGAAAAGGCTGAGCACGCTCAGTTGTGCCTCAAGTTTCTCTCTTTCTGTTTTGCAGTTTGGAAGAGCAGGTCCAAAGCGGATCTCCTGAAGATCTTGGGCCTCTCCGGTCACTTGTGAGGAAAGCTGCGGCTCCAGTTTCTGGGACATTTTAGCCAGGGCTTCTCAGAGGGTCATTTACACGACGCTTTTAACCTGGATTGTTGAGTTAACCCATTTTCTGGGTTTTGTCCTTTGTACAACAAAGAGGCTGGATTTGCATACCATGCTAAGCCCCCACCCAAGTAACCCTGACTAAAATTGACCACAGGTAGTCCCAAATTTATCTGGCTAAGTGAGAAATTTGTTAAGAAATTCGGCAAGAAAGGTAGTAAAATGGGGCAAAACTCACTTCACAAATGTCTCACTTAACCACGTAAATTTGGGACTCCGTTGTGCTCGTAAATAGAGGACTACCTGTATATGGACTCAGAAGGAAGTGTTATCTGCAAGGGCATTTAATTCCTAATGTGTATAAAGGACCAGATTCTTCTACCATCCCTGGGTCCTAATTTCTGTGGTTTTTCCATTTGTTTCCTGACGACTCGAAGTGAGTGCATGAGGATTATTTAAAAAAAAAAATTTTTTTTGGCTCTTCTGGATTAGTAAAAATAAATTGAGGGATGGGTTTTAATCACGTGTAAGAAGTTTAAGAAATTGTGGCTAAGTATGGTGAGGAAAGTGTAGAGGAGAAGGTTAGGTTCTTTGCCTTCCCCATCTATAAAATGGGTATAATCATCACTACGAAGATGCAGTAAGTCTATTTATGCTTCCCGCTAAAAAAAACAAAGCAATTGGCACCATTCGGGCTGTAAATGTTCTCCCGCTCACTCGGGAGAAAAATCCCCTGAACTCAGGAGGATGTAGCACTTCCTTGCAAATGGCAATCTGAAAATAGAAGCAGACTTTGGGAGGGAAAGGACTGCAGGCAACGCCCAAGATAGCTACAGGATTCCTGGCCTCCGTTGTCGGTACTTTCCAACTCCTGCTACAGGGAGCATTTGGTATGCCCTGATTGGAGCCAATGGGATCCACCGTTTGGCGGCTGCCTTTTCTGGGAAATCAAGTGATAGAAAAGAAGCACCAGTTTTATAATCGCCACCAGGGGGGCCCGATGCTGCCCTTTCTGGGAAATCAAGTGCTAGAAAAGAAGCGCCATTTTTATAATGGCCACCAGGGGGCGATGCTGCATCAGTATAGTTTTTCCCACCAAGGACAGGGTGAGCTGGAATGTTTTGACTCTCTCAGAGATATACCAAAGACTGAATAAATTATTGGGTTTACTGATATAAGGATTGCTTGAGGCACATTTTTCCCTGTTCAGAGGGGAAGGAGAGAAGGCTTTCTTGCTCCCACAGGTCCAGGGAAAAACATTTCTCTTTCACTTTTCTGACATGAGGCTCAGCTCATGAGGCAGAAGAAATGATGGATGGAAACTAATCAAGGAGAGAAGCAACCTGGAATTCAGGAGAAATTTCCTAACGGTGAGGACAGTTAACCAGTGGAGCGACTTGCCATCAGAAGTTGTAGGTGCTTCATCACTGGAGGTTTTTAAGAAGAGACCGGACAGTCACTTGTCTCAAATGGTGTAGGTTCTCCTGCTTGAGCAGGGGTTTGGGCTAAAAGACCTCCAAGGTCCCTTCCAGCTCTATTCTGATTAATTAAGCTTATGACAGAAGATGAGAATAGAGTGGCGTGGCGTGGCATGGCATGGCATGGCATGGCATGGCATTAGAATAGAATAGAATAGAATAGAATAGAATAGAATAGAATAGAATAGAATAGAATAGAATAGAATAGAATGGAATGGAATGGAATGGAATGGAATAGAATAGAATAGAATAGAATAGAATAGAATAGAATAGAATAGAATAGAATAGAATAGAATAGAATAGAATAGAATAGAAAGGGACCTTGGAGGTCCTAATCCAACCCCCTGCTCAGGCAGGAAACCCTATACCATTTCAGACAAATGGTTGTCCAATCTCTTTTTAAAAACTTCCAGGGTTGGAGCATTCACAACTTCTGGAGGCAGGTTGTTCCACTGATGAATTGTTCTAAAACACAGGAAATTTCTCCTTAGTTCTAGGTTGCTTCTCTCCTTGATTAGTTTGAGCACAGAGATCGCTTTGTTTTTACACCAAAAACTCACAAAGTTCATGGGTAGAAAAACTGCTGCATCTTGAGATTTGGGAGATTTTTAAATGTTACACACGCACAAACACACACACCCCAATGTTTTTGCTATTTGCTTTTAGGCTTCGTAGAGTGTATTTCCTGACTTTCAGAAAGGAGTCTCTGAAAAGATACGACACTCACAAAGATCCCCTGAAAATGATCCTCTAAAAATAAAGGAGACTTTTGTGTTCACTGAACAATGAAGAAGCAGGGCTGGGCACAGAGATGGGGTCCCAAAAGTCAAGAGGGTGACCACAACCTTGTGAATCAAAACCCTGCTCTGTTTTAATGTACATCGGGAAGTTCAAAGCTTTAGTCACAGGTTTTGGGACACCATCTTGACTTTTTTGACCCTACCCCTACAGACCTGACCTCGTGAAGGTGGGGAATGTATTGTCCGATGACTGCCTTGATGGCTAATTTCCACTCTTCCCCTCTCTTTGCCTGTTCATCCCTGATCACCAGTGATCAGAAGTGCATCACGCTTACACTATCTTGATCAAGGGTCTTCAAACTTGGCAACTTTAAGACTTGTGGACTTCAACTCCCAGAATTCCTCAGCCAGTGTGCCTGGCTGAGTTGAAGTCCACAAGTCTTAAAGTTGCCAAGTTTGAAGATCCTTGATCTAGAAGATCCTACTTTGTGCTCTGCTGATATCTCTTCCTCCGTGCCATTTTGCATCAACCCCTCCCCTCTAGGCCCCCACGGGATCTGCAACCTGCCAGTTGGTGCCCCTTGGATGGGCTTTCCTTTCAGGGATCAGAAGATGGGCAGAGCTGGAGACTACTCTGAGGTTGGGCTTCCGTGAAAGAGGACCCTGGTGGGCTCCGTTGAGCAGCTCCTTAGACTTCCTCACCTGTGGAGCTCCAGCTGGTAATTGATCAGGTCAACGATGGCCTGAGCATCAGCTGCGGAGCCGGAGAGCGCGCAGTAAATCCGGTCATGCAGGGGCTCTAGCTTGTTGAAGAAGCAGTTGACCACCGAATGCCTGGAAAGAGGAAGACAAGACGTTGAAAGCAGTCGGGACAGAATGGAATGGAATGGAATGGAATATAATTTAATATAATAATATAATATAATATAATATAATATAATATAATATAATAAATATAATATAATATAATATAATATAATATAATATAATATAATATAATATAATATAATATAATATAATATAATATAATATAATATAATATAATATAATAATATAATATAATATAATATAATATAATATAATATAATATAATAATATAATATAATATAATATAATATAATATAATATAATTAATATAATATAATATAATATAATATAATAATAATAATAATAATATAATATAATATAATATAATATAATATAATATAATATAATATAATAATATAATATAATGGAAGGGAATAGAATAATAATAATAATAATAATAATAATAATAATAATAATAATAATAATAATAATAATAATAATAATAATAATAATAATAATAATAAAGTTGGAAGGGACCTTGGAGGTCATCTAGTCCAACCCCCTGCTCAGGCAGGAAACCCTATACCATTTCAGACAAATGGCTGTCCAGTCTCTTCTTAAAAACTTCCAGTGTTGGAGCATTCATAGCTTCTGGAGGTAGGTTGTTCCACTGGTTAATTGTTCTAACTGTCAGGAAGTTTCTCCTTAGTTCTAGGTTGCTTCTCTCCTTGATTACTTTCCATCCGTAGAATAGAATAGAATAGAATAGAATAGAATAGAATAGAATAGAATAGAATAGAATAGAATAGAATAGAATAGAATTCTTTATTGGCCAAGTGTGATCCGATACACAAGGAATTTGTCTCCGGTGCATAAGCTCTCAGTGTACATACAAGCAGCAAGTGATAAATCATGATCATAATTATCATAAAAACACATTCATCAGAAATCATAAAATACAACACTTAGTGATAGTCATAGGATACTAAATAAGCAATCAAGCTAAATCATACTAGGATGCTAAATAAAACAATTAATATAAATCGTAAGAGACAGAGGGAGAACAAGATCCTTCACACGATCATTTTACCACACTTCTGCCGTGGTGCACTTCCCATACTTCACACAGCCAGCAAGACTGGGATAGTCAGCCTAAAAAGGCTTCTTCCTGCCTCCCCCTCCTTTGCAAAGCAGGTTTCTCCCCTTCCCCGGCAACAGCTGCGCATGGAATTCACATGCCAGCAAGATCACCTGACCTGCGTGGGCACTTCATTTCTCTTTGGTTAAATCAAATCTGACAAATCTCCAAACCTGACAACTTGAAGAATTGCGGACTTCAACTCCCAGAATTCCCTCAACCAGCACATGGGGAATATGCTTTAAGTCAGGGGTCTTCAAACATGGCCCTTTTATGACTTGTGGACTTCAATTCCCAGAATTCCTCAGCCAGGCGTGCCTGGCTGAGGAATTCTGGGAGTTGAAGTCCACAAGTCATAAATGGGTCAAGTTTGAAGACCCCTGCTTTAAGGTGCTGCCTTAAATCTCACCTAGTTTCATCTCACGGTAGCACCAAGCCAACTTTGGCTGATCTGGAAAGGTTCCGGTTAATACTTGGATGGGGGACCACTAGGAAATCCCACGGAGGAGGATTAGACTGGGTGGTTGAAAAAACACCCTGGAATAAGGCAAGAGCAAAGGACCTTTTGATTATCTCAAAGAAAACTATTTGGGCCTGTCCCTCAGGTCACCAAGAGTTGACCTGAAGGAGACTTTCCCTTCCCTTCTGGGCAATGAAAGATATTAGACCTTTCCTCACATTCACTCAGACACACATTCCTGCAGACCTTACCCCGCAGAAACTCGGGAGTCAGAGCCCAGGACGACCCCACCATCAAACTCCACGGCCATGATCGTGGTCTGTAGAGGGGAAGAGATGAAGTGTTATTTGTAGAGCGGAAGAGAAGTATAGCACTACGAGGCAGTTCCTAGTGCAAAGCAACAAAGATGATCAGGGGACTGGAGGCTAAAACATATAAGGAAGGGTTGCTGAGATTGGGTATGTCTAGTCTAATGAAGAGAAGGACGAGGGGTGACATGATAGCAGTCTTCCAATATCTCAGGGGCTGCCACAAAGAAGAGGGAGTCAAGCTATTCTCCGAAGCATCTGAAGGCAGGACAAGAAGCAACGGATGGGAACTAATCAAGGAGAGAAGCAAACTAGAACTAAGGAGAAACTTCCTGACACTTAGAACAATTAACCAGTGGAACAACCTGCCTCTAGAAGTTGTGAATGCTTCAACACTGGAAGTTTTTAAGAGGAGACTGGACAACCATTTGTCTGAAATGGTATAGGGTTTCCTGCCTGAGCAGGGGGTTGGACTGGAAGACTTCCAAGGGCCCTTCCAACTATTCTGTTCTAGTTCTAGTTCTAGTTCTAGTTCTGTTCTATTCTATTCTATCCTTATTCTATTCTATTCTATTCTATTCTATTCTATTCTATTCTATTCTATTCTATTCTATTCTATTCTATCCTTATTCTGTTCTATTCTATTCTATTCCTATTCTATTCTATTCTATTCTATTCTATCCTTATTCTGTTCTATTCCTATTCTATTCTATTCTATTCTATTCTGTTCTATTCTATTCCTATTCTATTCTATTCTATCCTTATTCTGTTCTATTCTATTCTATTCTGTTCTATTCTATCCTTATTCTGTTCTATTCTATCCTATCCTATTCTATTCTATTCTATTCTATTCTATTCTATTCTATCCTTATTCTGTTCTATTCTATTCTATTCCTATTCTATTCTATTCTATTCTATCCTTATTCTGTTCTATTCCTATTCTATTCTATTCTATTCTATTCTATTCTATTCTATTCTGTTCTGTTCTGTTCTATTCTATTCCTATTCTATCCTTATTCTGTTCTATTCTATTCTATTCTATTCTATTCTATTCTATTCTATCCTTATTCTGTTCTATTCTATCCTATCCTATTCTATTCTATCCTTATTCTGTTCTATTCTATTCTATTCCTATTCTATTCTATTCTATCCTTATTCTGTTCTATTCTATTCTATTCTATTCCTATTCCTATTCTATTCTTATTCTGTTCTGTTCTATTCTATCCTATCCTTATTCTGTTCTATTCTATTCTTCTTATTACTCTAATTCTATCCTATCCTTATTCTGTTCTATTCTATTCTATTCTATCCTATCCTTATTCTGTTCTATTCTATCCTATCCTATCCTTATTCTGTTCTATTCTATTCTTATTACTCTAATTCTATTCTATTCTATTCTATTCTATTCTATTCTATTCTATTCTATTCTATTCTATTCTATTCTATTCTATTCTATTCTATTCAAATTCTATTCTATCCTATCCTTATTCTGTTCTATTCTATTCTATTCTTCTTATTACTCTAATTCTATTCTATTCTATTCAAATTCTATTCTATCCTATCCTTATTCTGTTCTATTCTATTCTTCTTATTACTCTAATTCTATTCTATCCTTATTCTATTCTATTCTATTCTATTCTATTCTATTCTATTCTGTTCTGTTCTGTTCTGTTCTGTTCTGTTCTGTTCTGTTCTATTCTTCTTATTACTCTAATTCTATTCTATTCTATTCTTCTTATTACTCTAATTCTATTCTATTCTATTCTATTCTATTCTATTCTATTCTATTCTATTCAAATTCTATGAAAAATGGACGTCTTTTATCTCCTTTTTTGCTGCTTTGGGAACTATTCTTCCCTCTCTTCATGATCTCTTTACTTTCTTCAAGAGGGGAGTGGAGGAGAGACACCTTGCCCCACTAGGGAAAAGTTCTCTCTCTTTTCCCAGCACCTGGTGCGGCCTGTGTCCACGTTCTTGTGTCTCCCAAGCAAGACCTCGCACACACTTGGTTCCTCCTTGGTGTTTAGTCCCCAAGCCAGAGGGACAACTGATGATTGCACAAATATGGTTGAGTTCCATCAGCCACAGCCAGAGAAAAATTGAAGGGAGGTACAATGACCAGTGATGAATGATTACAGCATTGTATTTATATTATGAGGTTTTATACAGTTCTGTCTTTTAACATTGTAAGCCTCTCAGAATTACCATGTTGAGAGATGGGCGGCTAATAAATTTTATGAATGAATGAATGAATGAATGAATGAATGAATGAATGATGGAAGTGAGAATGCAATAATACCAGGCTGGTTGTGGGCTACCCACCATTATAAACAAAAGAACAGAGACTCCAGTTGTGTTATCTAGATCAGGGCTTTTCAACCTGTGGTAGGCGTACCACTTGTGGTACATTAATGAGTGGCAGGTGGTACGCAGCCCTGCCTAGCCAAGTGTAGTGGGGGAGGGAAAGAGCCAGCACAGGCAAAGACTTACAGTGAGAGAGTCCTCTGGAGCTGCAGAGGCATGGAGGAGAGAAGGAGGAGGGAGGGAAATGGAGAGTGGAAGGATTCTTATGTGCTTTTGTGACTTTGAAGTTCTGGGATTTGTGCAATATGGGCTTTGTGTTCTTAAGGAGTGTTTGGCAATTTCTATTTGGCTGATGTCTTGTGTTAGCTTCTATTGCTCTGCTATTGTTAGCTGTAAGTTTTGCTGCAAGGGATTTTGAAGTATTTTTCTCCTGAATGGATTTTGCCTGTAGATTCCTTTACTTATGAATGAAGCCATTTGGGGAGGCTGCCTTAGCTGGCAGCCAATACTTACTACATTTTTTTTTCTTCCTTAATTTCCTTTCTAGCCAGTAGCTAATTCTTAAAGGGGAATGTGCCTTTTTAAGCTAGTTCACTCAGCAGTTTGTCTTTTCTGTTTCTGGAGGCTTTTCCTTGTTTGATGAATATATGGAAGAGAAAAAATATGGGGGGGTTTTTCAAATTCTTCCTTCAGAAGGAGGTGGGCATGAGAAAGAGGGAGGCAGGGAAGGAGGGAGGGAGGGAAGTCCTGCCTTAGCACTTGGCCACCAGCAGCCCTGCCATTGACTTTACTTGTCAAAAGGTTGCAAAAGGGGAACACATGACCCTGGGACACTGTGACCATCATAAATATGAATCAGTTGCCAAGCATCCAAATATAAATCACATGACCCTGGGCATGCTGCAATGGTCATAAGTGTGAAAATGGTCATAAGTCATTTCAGTGCAATTGCAACTTTGAACAGGGGTTTTGTTTTTGGTCATCAAGTTTTTGACACCTTGCTAGGTGGTACTCGAATATTGCCATATCCTAAAAGTGGTACAATCGGTGAAAAGGTTGAAAAGCCCTGATCTAGATGTTGTGTCCTTGCATGGGAAGCCAACAGCATCCTGGAGAGGCTGCAGCTGCATGACAGGCTGAAAAAAGAGCACATTTACAGCCTGGGACATGCCTCCATGCTCAGCTGTCACAGACGTCAGGGGGGGGCCCCTGGGCTCCATGAGGCCGGTGTCCCAGATGCCTCCTTTCCTGGGCTGGTGAGATGTGGCAATAATTTTTCAAGCCCTGCTTACCGCTCATCTCGACCCCCGCATCAGGCCCCAAGTGAGGCAAGCCTTGACCTTTTAACAGGTGCAAAATGTACAGGTGGATTGCTAATGGGTGCAGAGTAATGGCCCAGATTTAATGCCTGTATTAAAGGATCCTGGAGAAAACCGGGTCAATCACTGGGAGACGAAAATGACTCGAATCAGAATCAGAATCAAATTAAGAGCTGGAAGGGACCCTGGAGGTCTTCTAGTCCAGCCCCCTGCTCAAGCAGGAGACCCTATGTACCATTTCAGACAAGTGGCTGTCCAGTCTCTTCTTTAAAACCTCCAGTGATGAAGCACCCGCCAACGTCTGAAGTCAAGCTGTTCCACTGGTTGATCCTCGCTGTTAAGAATTTTCTCCTTAATTCCAGGTTGCTTCACTCCTGGATTAGTTTCCATCCGTTGTTTCCTGTCCTGCTGTTTGGTGCTTTGGAGAATAAACTTAATGGAACATAATCAATTGAAAACTCCTGCGTGGTGTCAGGAAGGGTCCGACCAGCAAATGCTCAGCTCCATCCAGTTGCCCCTGACTCTAACCTGAATTAAGGGGTTAAAGGGTTGTAAAAGGGAGTTTAGCTTAATTAATCGAAAACCCCGTTGAAAAGATCTGTGCGGTTGCCAGTTGGTTTTGTGTAGCTGCCAGCAGCCTGAAAACAAAGCCAAGCCACAAATCCGGGCAGGGTATCTCAGCGTTTTGGCAAAGCTGCATCTCCCGCTGTCACGGTTCCGAAAGATGAAACTCTTCAAAAGAACTTCGAGGCATTGTTTACCTTAAAGAATCTTTATTTTGAGTAGCATAATATCGGCACTTACATAATCGAAGTAAAAAACTGAATTTCCCTCCCCTGGGCACAGAGTATCAAAGCACAATTCCCTCCTCCAATTAACTGTCATAAATCACATTCCCCAATTAGCTTGAAGCGTGGGCTTCCTCTCCAGTTCTCCAGCCCACCAATTCCTTATCAGCTCTGGTTACAATAACCTTGTTTCTCAGGCTAGGTTTAGTGTTGCTATGTCTAGCTGCTCACATCCCCCCTCCCAGCATCATCCAACTCTAAAAGCAAAAGGTAAAAGATGGCTACATTCCCCTCTGTTGTCAATGCAAAAACATCCGATGTTAGCAGCATTGACACCTGTCTTGCTATCTGATCGGAGCTGGGAAATCTGAGCGTTGAACGTGAGTCATTTTTCCAGCTAAGAAGGGGAATTTGGGCTGGCAGGAAGCCCCGAGGCCCTTCCCCGTGCCAAGCCTGGCATGCAGCACAGCAAAAGTCTCTGCGTGCCTGTTGTGGCTTTGCACGGAGTTTTACAGTGTGGAGGGAAGGAAGAGCCTTCCCCATCCCAGGCCGGTGGAAGGTCTAACGATCAGCTTTATCGGTGACTTTGCAGCTGGATTAGAGGACTCCGGCTTCCTTATGGCCAACACATCCACCCACTGAAACCATTTGCAGAGAAAAACCCAACGGTACTATAGTCCTCGGCTTATGACCGTAATTGACCCCCAAAATTTCCTCGCTGAGACGGTTGCTAAGCGAGTTTTGCCCCATTTTACCACCTCCCGTGCCCCAATTGTTGTTTTTTTTTAAAATAATATTTTATTAATTTTCCAATTTTCCATTTGAGTATTTACAAAGCAACGTGGTGACTGGGTTAATCAATAGTTCAATAACAAAATCTTTAGTGCAAATCTCAGGTTACAACATCAGATATTTCTTCTCTTTTTCCCTTAACATTTACTATCTCGTATTCAAGTTAGTACAGTTCTAATTATATCAACTCAATAAAAACATCATTATTACATTTATCAATAAAATTTTAGCTTACACATATCTTAATTAGATTCAATCTTCATAAACAATCCATATCCTGTTATTAATTTTTACCCAATTTTTGATTCCTCATCAATATTCCAATTTAACCTTTGATATTTATAATTTTCAGACTTTGGATAACCAAGATTTCCCTTGTCTCAATTCATAACAAAATATAATATCCAGAATAGACATTTTATCTATTTAAAGGTAGTCTTGTTCTATTTCCTAAAAGTTATCTATTTCCCACCATATTAAATCATCTATTTAATAATACAATGTCCCCTTTAATAAATCAAAACCATTATGTATATTACCTGGGTTAATCAATAAATCAAACATCTTCATAATAATTAATTTTATTTTCCCTTTTAGGTCTAATGCCCCAATTGTTAAGCGAATCACCGCAGTTGTTAAGTTAGCACAGGCAGTTAGCACCCCAAATTTACACTGCTAAATGAGACATTTATGAGGTGAATTTTGCCCCAGTTAAATGAATCTTTGCCGTCGTTAAGTTCGTGACATGGCTGCTAAGTCCGATTTCCCCATTGACTTTGCGGGTCAGAAGGTCGCAAAAGGGGATCACAGGACCCTGGGACACTGCGGTCGTTATAAACGTGAGTCAGTTGCCAAGCATCTGAATTTTGATCACGTGATGGTGGGGAATGCTGTGTGTCTGAAAAACGGTCCTGTTGTTTTTTTTCTCCAGTGCTGTTGTAACTTTGAACGGTCACTAAGTGAACTGTAGTGAAGTCGAGGACAACCTGTCCTTGCAGAGAGCCGTTTGTGATAACCAAGGCAAACCGTTTCAGTGACAGGAGAATTACATTCATTTCCTGGTGGTGCTTCTTCCTCTCCCCCACGATTTCCCCTACTCTATTTTCCAGGCTTTCGTGGAAGTGGAATCCCCAATAAGAGCTTCATGCTGAGCCAGAAGCAGGAGAGGACCCCAAAGGAAGAGGCTTAGATCTATTGCAGGGGTCCCCAACCTGTGGGCCACCGCCCATTACCGGGCTGCGGCTGCTTGGCAACTGGGCCACATGAAGGGATGGTGTGTTCACTCACACCCCACACACTTGCACTACTGCCGCCCTGAGCATCCCACCAGCGCTATTGACACCCCGAGCGTCCCACCGGCACTAGCGCCGCCCCGAGCATCCCACCGGAGCTAGTGCTACCCCATTTTCAGCACTCGCACCCGCGTCCCATTTGCATGTGTGCATGCGCTCATGTGCGACTGTTTGCATGTGCACATGCGCTCGCACACAGCCCTTTGTGTGTGCATGCGCTCGCATGCAGCCACTTGTGTGCGCATGCACTCGCATGCAGCCATTTGTGTGTGCACATGCACGCACATGTGGCCCATTTGTGCGCACACACACACAGGGCTCGTTTTTGCGCACGCACGCGCGCGGCCCATTTGCACGTAGCGGTGCCTGTCTCCCTTTCCAGACCACCAAATCAAAAAGGTTGGAGACCTCTGATCTATTGTATTCAAAACTACATCTTCCACACCTAGTTATGGGGATCCTACAGGGAAAGAAATTATGCAGACAGAATCACACACACCCCCCAGCAAGAATCAGCCCACCACCACCCCCAGGGAGCTCCCTCCCAGTAAGGATATCAAATATTAGCAGCCTGCTCACTATCCATCCACCATCACAATGGCAAATTTCAATACAGGTAATCCTCAAAGTCCCGGGCCAACAGCTCCTTGTCTGTTTTGTTCAAATTTCAGCTGCTGTCGACCAGCTGGCCTACCTTATAGGGTTGTTGTGAGAGGAATGGAAGGAGAACATTTTAACCCTGCAGAAATGGAGCTCTACCAAGGCCTAACAGTTTGCAGAAAGATGGAACCCGGTACTAACCGGCCACCAGTGCTGAGGAGATATCTTAAACAAATACCATACAGGTAGTCCTCGAAAGTACGACCACAATTCAGCCCCAATTTTCTGCCGCTAAGCGAAACACTGGTTGAGTTTTGCCCCACTTTATGACCTTCCTTGCCACAGTTGTTAAGTGAGTCATTGTTAGCTGTTAAATGAGTCACACGGTTTATTAAGCGAATTTGGCTTCCCCGTCCGCATTGCTCGTCAAAAGGTCGCAAAAGGGGATCACGTGAGCCGGGGACACTGCAACCGTCACAAATACGAGTCAGTTGCCAAGCATCTGAATTTTGATCATGTGACCCTGGGGATGCTGCAAGAGTCGTAAGTGTGAAAGCTGGTCTTTATTCGAGAAGCATAATTACATAGTCGAAGCCAAAAACTGAATTCCCCTCCCCTGAGCACATAGTATCAAAGCACAATTCCCTCTTCTAATTGACAGTCATAAATCGCATTCTCCAATTAGTTTGAAATGCAGGCTCTCCCTCCAGTTCTCCAGCCCGCCAATTCTTATCATCTCTTATTTCATTAACCTTTGTTCACACACTGGGTCCAGTATTGTTATGTCTAATTAAACCCTCATGCACATTCCTCCCCCCAGCATCATCTACTCTAAAAGTAAAACATAAGAAGAAAATGGTTGCATCTCTAACTCTTGTCAAAGCAAAAACGTCCGATGTTAGCAGCGTTGACAGCCGTTCTAACTTTGAACAGTCACTAAAGGAATGGTTGTTAAGTCGAGGATTAGCTGCATTGTTTTATTTGCATAAATAAATTCCTCCTTGCGTTATATATTCAAGATGGACAGTATTTAATATTTATTTGCTATGTATATGTAGAGATGTGGGTCTATATATATGTTGTACATAGTATGTTTAGGTGTGTGTCATGTATATGTTTCACTTTGAGAGCGGGCAACTAAATTTCATTTTTTATGTGTGCCATTGTGCCCACAATATAAAAATGACAATAAAGGTTATTTATCTTATCTTATCTTTATAATTTACAGTTAACACACTTAAAGCAAGCACTGGTATGTTTAGATCTGTGTTTCTCAATCTGGCTGTTCTCCCCGGAGGGCCAGATTCAGTTCTGCCCAGATGGTGCTGGGTTGTGACTGGGTGTGACAAATCTTTAGTGAGGGAGACTTGCTCCTTCGCATTAGAAGGCCTCCGGGGGATGGGAAATCACTCCAAGCGTGGGCTGCCCAACTTCCAGCCTCAGTTTCTCCATCAGTAACTGGAGTCTCCTGGTTACTTCACGGACATGTCAGTCCTCTTTTGGGGGGCAAGCAGAAGGAAATTTTTCCCCCAACGCCTCAGTCTGGGATTTCCTGATGGTCTCCCATTTCCTTTTAATGTATGCTGAATAGTGTACATCTAAAGTGACAATAAAGTCAGTCAGTCAGTCAATCAGTCAGTCAGTCAGTCAGTCAGTCAGTCAGTCAGTCAGTCTGTCTGTCTGTCTGTCTGTCTGTCTGTCTGTCTGTCTGTCTGTCTGTCTGTCTGTCTATCTATCTATCTATTGGATGATGCCAGATTTTGTGTAACACCTGCAAGTGGGATTGACTATTTTAGATAGATAGATAGATAGATAGATAGATAGATAGATAGATAGATAGATAGATAGATAGATAGATAGATAGATAGATAGATAGATAGATAGATAGATAGATAGATAGATAGATAGATAGATAGACAGACAGACAGACAGACAGACAGACAGATTAGACAGACAGACAGACAGACAGACAGACAGATAAATAGATGATAGATAGATATAGGTTAGATAGATAGATAGATAGATAGATAGATAGATAGATAGATAGATAGATAGATAGATAGATAGATAGATAGATAGATAGATAGATAGATAGATGTAATTTATATCTATCTATCCATCCATCTATCTATTGATCTATATCTATCTATCTATCTATCTAGCTAGCTAGCTAGCTAGCTAGCTAGCTAGCTATCTCTATTTAGCTATCTAGCTATCTATCACTCTATCATCTCTCTTTTCTCTCTCACCTACCTACCACCTACCTACCCCTCTTTTTCTCTCTCTGCCTCTGTCTCTCTCTTTCTATATCCCTGCTTAGCTTTTCTCAAGTTGCTCACCCAGGTGTTGCTGTAACCATTGCACAAAAAAAATGGGAGCAACTGTGACTGGTGGGCGATTGCCCAGCCAAGGTTTGCTTTTCAGGCCAGATTCAGCCTTGCAAGTAGAAAGCAAGCCCTTCAGGTCTCTTGCATTCAAACCGTCCCCCCGACGCAACTTCCTTCTCTGGCCGGCGGGGCCCCTTCCTCTCCAACGCCCCACCCTCCCTTCTCCTCCTCCTCCCGTTGCAACGTTTGGGGGACCCTTGAGGCTGAACTCCCCTCCTCCCCCTCTGCAGAGCCACTCACCCCGGTGCTGATCTTGGTTACCCCGCGGTGGTCCATCGCGGCTCCTGTCCACGAAGCGCTTCCGCGAAAATCCCGGCCTTGAGATCGAAAGTGATAGCGGAGATTCTCCGGGCGCAGCGCCTCCCGCGGACACCAGAGGGCGCCCCGACCTGTCAATCAGTCCAGGAAGAAGCGCCGCGACGGCGGGCGCAGAGCGGGGCTTGGACTACAGCCACGATTATCCCCAGCCAGTTAACCCGCAGGAAGGGGACGGGGGAAGGGGGCTCGGCGTCGCTTCCCCACGCGCGGGAATCCGCTTCTGGAAGCTGGTTCCTTGCCAAGGCGGCCTTTCAGACGCAGGAAAGAAGCCTGAGCCAAGGAGCGCTTTCCAACCACTGACTAGGAAATACTACACGCCTTGCTTCCTGCACAAGTGTACAGGTAGTCCTCGACTTACAACGGTTCGTTTAGTGACCGTTCAAAGTTACAAGGGCACTGAAAAAAGTGACTTGTGCGCCCATTTTCACAGTTACCTTGCAGCATCCCCACGTTCAAAATTTGGACGCTTGGCCACCGGTTCATATTTATGACGGTCGCAGTTTCCCGGGGTCATGGGATCGTCTTTTGCCACCTTCTGACGAGCAAAGTCAAGGGGGGGGGGAGCCAGATTCCCTTAACAACCGGGTGACTAATTTAACAACATGCAATGATTCAGGGGCTGCCACAAAGAAGAGGGAGTGAAGCTATTCTCCAAGGCGCCTGAGGGCAGGACAAGAAGCAACAGATGGAAACGAGTCAAGGAGAGAAGCAACCTGGAACTGAGGAGAAACTTCCTGACAGTTAGAACAATTAACCAGTGGAACAACCTGCCTCCAGAAGCGGTGAATGCTCCAACACTGGAAGTTTTTAAGAAGAGACTGGACAGCCATTTGTCCGAAATGGTATAGGGTTTCCTGCCTGAGCAGGGGGTTGGACTAGATGACCTCCAAGGTCCCTTCCAACTTTATTATTATTATTATTATTATTGCTTAACAGCTTTGGCAAGAAAGGTCGTAAAATGGGGCAAAACTCACTTAAAAGTCTCACTTAGCAACATGAATTCTGGGCTCAATTTTGGCCGTAAGTCAAGGACTACCTGTACTGAGATGATCGGCATCACCCCCGTGTCGGACGTGCAGTATCTGGTATCCCTGCCAAGGATGCGAGCCAGCAATCAAGCATCGGCCGCATTCGCACGATCCATGTACCCGATTGGCGATTTAACACTTTGTTAAAACAAGAGTTTGAATACGCTGAGCCCCCCCAAAGGATGAACCTCAGTACAGCACCATACTTTTGGCTGGTTTGTGCACATGCAACCACAGCATTAATGATCTTTATCTGACTTGTTGTGTGAATGCGACCATGATGTAATTCTTGCTCACTTGGCAGAAGCTCATTCAGATTTGGCCTCCTTCTTGGGCAGGGGTGTCAAAGTGCCGGCCCGCAGGCCAGACGCATCACAGCGAAACCATGCTCACCCCATTGCCGGCAATGGGAAAAAAGTTGCAATACGTCGCGTCACGTCACATTGCGAGTTTGACACCCCTGTTTTTGGGGCTGGGTGAAAATGTAAACTTCCTGGCTACATTTCTCCACCCCACCCCTCCCAGTAGGTAATACATTACATTTTCCCTCCTCTTTTCTCCTTTCTTTGTGTAAGGGTAGCTCCCTCTTTAGTGACAGATTTTATCTTCCTGGGCTCCAAGATCACCGCAGATGGGGACTGCAGCCAAGAAATTAAAAGACGCTTGCTCCTGGGGAGGAAAGCTATGGCAAATCTAGACAGCATACTAAAAAGCAGAGACATCACCCTGCCAACAAAAGTGTGTATAGTCAAGGCCATGGTTTTCCCAGTTGCAATGTATGGCTATGAAAGTTGGACCATAAGAAAGGCTGAGCGCCAAAGAATTGAGGCCTTTGAACTATGGTGCTGGAGAAGACTCCTGCGAGTCCCTTGGACTGCAAGGCGATCAAACCGGTCAGTCCTAGAGGAGATCAACCCTGACTGCTTTTTAGAAGGCCAGATCCTGAAGTTGAAACTCAAGTACTTTGGCCACCTAATGAGAAGGAAGGACTCACTGGAGAAGAGCCTGATGCTGGGAAAGATTGAGGGCAATAGAAGAAGGGGACGACAGAGAATGAGGTGGCTGGATGGAGTCACTGAAGCAATACGTGTGAGCTTAAACGGACTCCAGAAGGAAGGCCTGGAGGAACGTTGTCCATGGGGTCGCGATGGGTCGGACACGACTTCACAACTAACAACAACAAAGCTCCCTCTTTTCTGGCAGGGTTTTTTTTTTTTTGCCTTCAAAAAGTGTTGATTCCTGACGACTACCAAGCCTAGTCCTTGCAGTTTTCCAGACGTGGTTTGCCATTGCCTCCTTCCTAGGGCTGAGAGAGAGTGACTGGCACAAGATCGCACAGCTGGCTTCCTACCTAAGGCTGGATTAGACTTCAGAGTCTCCCACTTCCTATCAGGTGCCTTAACCACTACATCAAACCGGTTCTCGGCAATTCTTTGGATCCTAACAAAGATCCTGTCTAACTGGGAACTGTGGCGGGGGGAGCGGGGGGGGGATGTCCTTGAGGTGCGGTCAAAAGAGTCAAAATGGCAGCCTCGCCTTTCGAAACTTCGCCTTTTTTCAAGGGAGGCTTTTCCGTCTTCGAAGCCAACGTGCTGGTTAGCTTTTGTTTTTAAAGGCATCCCGTCTAACTCTCCTGATGATGCAGGAAGCCAAGAGTGTCTCTGAGCTGCTACAGAGGGCATAGAAATTCCTTACCGAGGACTCGACCTGGAAAGTTGGGAGGAGGAGGAGCAGAAGGAACGTGTGAACCGGGGCGGCGGCCAGCGCGCGCAAATAAGAGGGGGCGGATAGCGGACTAAGATCTGATACACGCGGGCACGTGTGTATGCGCGGAAGAAGACATTAGTGACTAAGGGCTCAAGCTCTGCACGAAAAGGCCAGGGCTGGGAGAGAAAGTTGCGTGTGAAGTTTGAAAAACGCTGAGCGGCCGCTTCCTCTCCCTCTCCCACCCCGCCTCTCCCCATTTTTCCTCGACCGCATTCCTGCATCGCTTTCGCTTTTTGCCCAACTTATTTTTTAGTGGGACGAAGCTACACCGGCTGAGCAACCGCCTGCCTGGAGCCAGCCTTCTCTGGAAGTCGCCCAACATCTCCCCGTTCCCCCCATCGCCTCTCCGCACGCGGCTGCCCGGCTTTGTTTTCTCCGATTTTTTACTTTCACTTTCGGCTTCCGAGAAAGCAGCTGCTTGTAGCGAAGCGCCGCGGCCGGGGTGGTTTCCAGAGCCCGCCGGGAGATGTGCCAAGACTCGCCTTCCGGCCCCCGCTGCCCGCGCCCTCCGTTCAGTTTGAGCCGGCTGCCGTGCGCGGAGGAGCTCTCTTAAATCCGTTTCTCGGGTCACTCGCGGGGAGATCGCGGCAGCTGCTTTCTCCACGGGCTCCGCGCCGCAGCTCTGCAAACCACGGGAAGCGCCGGGCGGCGGCTGGACTCCGCGAGAGAAGCGCCTCCAAGGGCCCGTAAGTCGGTTCTTAGCAAAGCCGCCCCTCCTCCTTTCCGCTTCGCTCCTCTCTCTACGTTGCTCTCATTTTTTTTCTTTCCTTCCCTTTCTCGCCAGGGCTTCTTCCAGCACCGAGGCGCTGCTCGAGCGAGTTTGCGGCAAGCTCCTTTGCCCGTTTAGAACCGGCGCGATGAAGCCGGGCTTGTGGCCCTGGGTCGCCTTAGGGATGCTGCTGGATTTCCTGGCCCTCCACTTGGCTTGGAGGTGGAGGCCCTCGCCCTCGGGGAACCCTCTGGCTTTCTTATGGGCCGTCGCCGTGGGGCGCTGCGTGTCGCTCGCCCTCGCAGGGGGCACCCTCGCCCGCTCCGGAGAGGCCAAGCTTCCGTGGAAGCTGTTGCTGCAAGGCGCCTTGGTCCTCTCCTTCCAGATGCCCGGCTACGTCAGCCTGCAGTACCTCTACCAGCCAGAAGGGGGCGCCCTGGAGCTGGCCTACAGCTGGGGCAGGAGCGACGTCCTTGCCCTCAACTACCTGGGGTTGGGGTTGGGGATGCTGCTGTTCCATCTCCTCCTCCCTTGGGGGGCCACAGGAACGGAAAAGAGGACCTCGGCCTCCTTTGGGCGCCTCGTCGCCTGCCTGAGGCCAGAGGCGCTGCGGTTTGTGGCCATGACGGTGCTTATGGTGATCTCCTGCATGGGTAAGTGGGCCTTTGGAGGGGGCAGATGTGATCCTTCCCCTCACCCTCACAATCAACATAGAGTTTCAACAATACCTTATGTAGAGAGTCCTTGAATTACAGCAGACTCTCGTGGACTTCAACTCCCAGAATTCCTGAGCCAGGCAAGCTGGCTCAGGAATTCTGGGAGTTGAAGTCCACGAGTCATAAAAGAGCCAAGGTTGCCTACCCCTGAATTACAGCTATTCATTTGGCGAACATTTGAAGTTGCAAATAGCGCTGAAAAAAGTGACTTAGCAGCCGGTCCTCGCACTTATGACCGTCGCGACACCCCCTTATAGTCACAGTCAAAATTTGGGTGCTTGTCAACCAGACGTTGTGGGTGCTTCATCGCTAGAAGTTTTTAAGAAGAGACTGGGCAGCCACGTCTGAAATGGTATAGAGCAGGGGTAGGCAACCTTGGCTCTTTTAACGACTTGTGGACTTCAATACCCAAAATTCCTGAATCAGCCATGCTGACTCAGGAATTCTGGGAGTTGAAGTCCACAAGTCATAAAAGAGCCAAGGTTGCCTACCCCTGGTATAGGGTCTCCTGTTTGAGCAGGGGGGCTGGACTAGAAGGACCTCCAAGGTCCCTTCCAGCTCTATGCTGATTCTGATTCTAATTCAGCCTGTATTAACAGTGACTGCAGCATCCTGGGGTCATTTGATCGTCATTTATAACCTTCCCAGCCAGCTTCGAAAAAGCAAAGTCAATAGCAGAAGCAGGATGCATTTAAGCACTGCGATTCCTTTAACAACGCAGTGATCTGCTTAACAACCAGGCCGGTAAAATCTGGTGCGACTCATTTAACTACTACACCTTGCTTAGAAATGGAAATTCTGGTCCCTGTTGTGCTTGTAAGTCAAGGACTACCTGTGTTAAGGATTTGTTGCAGGGAGAGTCAAAAAAAGTCAAAATGGCGGCAAGCAATATATGATCAGAGTCCTGCCCGCTCCTTTTTTTAATTGCATGAAGAGCATCTATGAAAAAGAGGTAGTGTTGTGGTCTTTTTTGACCCTGCTTGCATTAAATGTCTTGTAATATCTATTGTGGGGGGAAAAAACAAAGACATCCCAATGCAGTCATTCACACACACACACACAAACCAACCTAAAAATTCTACTCTAAATTGATCCCAACCATCCTCCTATTATATGGCAGCATTTGGGAGAGTTATATTTTGTTTTTCCAAAAACTAAAGGAGCAGGTGTCCTAATACAGATGCCTTTCTTCTGTTTCTCATCTCCTGTGTCAGACATGCAGGAACTAGAAAGGGGAAAATTATTAATTTAAATTTAAAAAAGATTTTAAAAAATTAATAACAACATAGATTTATATAGCTCTAGCCCAGGGGTGGGGAACCTGGCTCTTTTATGACTTGTGGACTTCAACTCCCAGAATTCCTGAGCCAGCCAGGCTGGCTCAGGAATTCTGGGAATTGAAGTCCACAAGGAATTCTGGGAATGGAAGTCCACAAGTCATAAAAGAGCCAAGGTTCCCCACATTGATGCCAGGGAGATTTCCAACCAGCAAGTCTTTCTGTGTGCATGTCGGTCCCGGGGGCCACTATAAAAGATAGATAGTTGTTTAATATCCTTGCCCCCAGGATGAAACCCTCATTTTAACATTTAGCCAATGTTAGTGCTCAGTCTATTTAAAAATATCCGAATCCTCCTCTAAGCCTCTAGGCAACTCCCCAAGCGGTTCTATCCAATGATGAAAGTGTTTTAACTTGAATTTTCCATCTTTTAAACCGTCCTGTTGTACCGAGCAATCTAAAAAGCTCCTTTCTTCTGTTGATATTTTGGAATGTCCAAGAGTTGTGGGAAAATTGAAATGGGTTCTTTCCAAAAAGGGAGGGGCAGAGAGTTAATGGAGTCTGAGGTGAAGGTAGAGGTGTCCTATTGTTGTTGTGGCTTTTTAGGCCCTTGTCTTGATTCCCCCCCCCCTGTACTATAATGGATTTTGAATTTCTTTCGTTTTTATCTTGGTTGCCTAGGGCAGAGGTCCCCAACCTTTTGGGCACCAGGGACCAGTTATGTGGAGAGAGGTTTTTCCGTGGACCGGAGGGGGTGTGATTTTGTGTGCTGCCTGCATCCTGTGGATGGGGCTTTGCTTGTTTGTGTCGGCCCAGTTGCTGGCATGCCGCGGCCCAGTACCGGTCCACGGACCGGGGGTTGGGGACCCCCGGCCTAGGGACATGAGCAGCCATATAAACGTGGCTTCATAAATAAGTAAATAAAATTTAGAAGTGGGATTTGGGAGAGAAAAGAAACAGCAAATTTCTACAGTCCCACTCGGAAGTTGCAAGCATATAAAAATTATTGCCCTGGCTCTCGGCAGAAATATCTCATCAAAATGAGAAAAACATTGATGCCTCGTTGCAGCCCAAGCCCCGCCCCTTTCACTCATGCACGTGATGCCATCGTGCACCTACTTCCGTTGTGACAATGCAATGTTACTTTTAGGCCTTGCTTAAAAACTGGTCACTTAATAACAGAATAACAGAGTTGGAAGAGACCTTGGAGGTCTTCTAATCCAGGGATCCCCAACCCCCGATCCATGGATCAGTACCGGGCTACGGCATGTCAGAAACTGGTCTGCACAAACAAGTGAAGCCCCATCGGCAGGATGCAGGCAGCATACAAAACCACGTTCCCCCCTGTCTGCAGAAAAACCTCTTTCCACCAACAGGTCCCTGCTGCCCAAAAGGTTAGGGGGGCACTGTGTTTAGTCCAACCCCCTGCTCAAGCAGGACACCCTATACCAGGGGTGTCAAACTGCCGCCCCGCGGGCCGGTTGCATCATACAGAGGCCACACCCACTCTAGCTCCGGCAACACAAAAAAAGTCGCGATACATCGCGACACGTCACGTGACGCGGCGAGTTTGTCACCCGTGCCCTAGGCCATTTCAGACAAATGGTGATCCAATCTCTTCTTCAAAACCCCCAGTGTTGGAGCACCCACAACTTCTGGAGGCAAGTTGTTAATGACTGTTTGAAGTTATGACAGACTCCCCCAAAATTATTTGCAACCTATCCTGGAAAGTTACGATTGCCACCCGCGCACATGTGCACAGCCACACGACCGCGTTTCAGGCGGTTGGCAACAAGCTTGCATTTACCGTGTTTCCCTGAAAATGACCCAATCAGAAAATAAGCCCTAGCATGATTTTTCAGGACGCTCGTAATATAAGCCCCACCCCAAAAATAAACCCCAGTTAAGATCATCAGCCAGATGGACGCATTTAATACCGTATTTCCCTGAATATAAGCCGTAACTGGAAAATAAGCCCTTTTGGAGCAAAAATTAATGTAAGACCTGGACTTATTTTCGGGGAAATACAGGTACAACTGGTTGCAGCATCTCATAGTCACATGTTTGCCATTTGCTACGTATTTTGCAGTTTTTTGGCAAAAAACTCCCATCATATATGCTAGATTTATACAACCACACGGTTCATTTAATAACCACACGATTCACTTAATCATCATCATAAAACATTGTCATGAAACTGAGGGGTCACATGATGACCCGTCTAACGATCCTGACTTGTGACCAAAATTCCTGGCTAAATTGTAGCGGTAAGTTTAGTATTTAATTCCTCCTCTCCTCTCTGCTTATCCTACGTGGGGATTTCCGAACATATGGAGGCTACTGTTCCCAGAATCCATAGCTGTTTATTTGTTTATTTTATGGAGGACTTTAATCCAAACCCCAATAAAAACAACCAGAGAGAGTCGTGGCTGCAGAACTGGTTCCTACAATCGTGCAAAGTTAAGATAAAGATAATAGAAAACCGTTTTTCTCTTTTTACACTATGGAACGTGGGAATCCACAAAAACACGCCATGATGGTGTGATCATTTTTTTTTTTACTTTTTTTAAAACCACATTTTACATACATCCCTGCACATAAAGGTAGTCCTTGACTTACGACCACAATTGAGTCAAAATTTCTGTTGTTAAGTGAGACATTTATTAAGTGAGTCACTAAATGAACCCTTGCAAATCAAGGAACTGCCTGTATATGCAGAAACGTGAAATACGGTATTCGAAAGACAGCTTTTGTTGTGTCGAATGGGGGAAATGGTGTTTTTCAGGCGTAGCAAAACCGAAAATTCTAACGCATGGCAGAAATCACTCAAGGACACTTCTAACGGATGTCTTTTTGTCTGCTGACTTGCAATCTTGCATGTTTGTAACGTGCTCTTTGCTATTTCTGACCTCATTCTCATCCTAGAATAGACTTTCCCGAGAAAAGAGCTGGGGCATGCCTGCATAGATAGGCCTGGTTTCCACATTCCAAGGCACGGATGGTTGAAACGGAGCCAGAAACTTTGGAACAGCAAAGGCAATTTGCTAAAATGGCTCTCGCAGAAAACGAGGACTTTATAAAGAATAATCAGGGTTTTGTAAAGCAAAAGAACTTTCCTACCGGATGACTTCACTTCAGTGCTTCTCTTCTCTGCTTTCTTTCAGAAAAGCCATTTTAGTCAGCTGCCATCACAGCGTCTTGTTTTAATTTTTCGGTTACTCCCCACCTCTGAATTTGTCAATTCAAAAATTGACTGATGTCCTCTAATTGCAGGCATTTTTCCTGTATCACATTACTTCTGAACGGTTTGCACAGAGTTGAGTTATTTCTGATTGCCTTTTTATTTTCAACGGGAGTTTTGGGAATGTGATTTTGGATATCTAGGCTAGGGCCTTTTTAAAAAAAAAAAAAAAATTCTTTCAAAGTAACAATTTTAAGCATCCACGTGGGGGGGGGGGGAATTGGATTTTGACCGGGTTTTATTTCTGCTTTTGTTGGGAAAAAGAAAGGAAATGTGATTTTAGTTTGAGCAAAATAAATTAATAAAAATAGCAGTAAAAATGTCCAAGTATCCATATCAGGCTGGCAGGAATTTACTTACGTGGTGCACATTTCAAAAAGTATTTTTAAAATGCTTTGAAACTCATAATGTGGATGAAGCCAGCAGAATTTTGTTATTAATTAAAGCAGCCTGTTACTTTTGACCCTGCCACTGCACAACACTGAACGCCGTAGTATAGTTGTTTTCAGCAGTCCACACAATTCATTCCTTAGTCTTTGCTTAATATTGTCTTTATTCAGGATTGCTGGTTTTTTTAATACTGTGTGGGTTCTCTCTCTCTCTCTCTCTCTCTCTCTCTCTCCCTCTCCCTCTCTCCTCTCTCTCGTCTCGTCTTCATCTCTCTCTCTTTCTCTCGCTCCCTTCTCATTCCTTAAATTGAGAATAGCTGTCTCACAGTTCTGAAAATACTAACTACCCCGTGCTGCCCGGCTTCTCTAAAGACCTCTTCGGACAGGTCTTTGCGTAATTTCATTTCTTTCTATTTGCTTTACACAATTTCTTCTTTTTCTAATCTTTGCTTGTCTTTCTTTTTCTTTTCTTTCTTTCTTCTTTGCTTTCTTTCTCTTTCTTTTTGAGTTCTTTCTTTCTCTTTCTTTTTCGAAGGATGATCATTTAGTCTTTCTTTCTCTTCATTTGTCTCTTTCTTTCTTTCTTCGTTCCTTTTCTTTCTTATCTTTCTTTCTTCTCCCAACTTTCGTGGGCAGATGCATTCACTCCCTCCCTCCCTCCCTCCCTCCCTCCCTCTCTCTCTCTGTCTCTCTCTCTCTCTGTGTGTCTCTCTCTGTCTCTCTCTCTTCTCTCGCTCACACACATACACACAATCACTCAATCTCTGTCTTTCAGGGGAGATGGCAATTCCATATTATACCGGGAAAGTGACGGACTTGCTCATAAGCAAGAAGGGAGCCTCGGCCTTCAAGGATGCTCTGTATATGATGACTTTTTTCACTCTGGCCAGGTATGATGGGGTTTGTTTGTTTGTTTTCAATGCAAATTTGCACCAAACTATTTCTGCCCATTTCTAACCACTGCACGAATCAATCTGCAGTACGCTTGGAAATCAGCAAATTTTGCAATGCATTTTAAGTCACAATAGCAGGGAAAAGTTGGATCACAAACGAATACATTTGGAAATGCCTCATATGCGTGTGTGTGTGTGTGTGTGTGTGTGTGTGTGTGTGGAGAAAGAGAGAGAGAGAGAGAGAGAGAAAACGGGAACAGTTTATCAATGGGGTACACTACCCTATTAGATCAGGCAGAGAAGGCATACTATAGATACCATCTTCCAGGGACTTAATGTTTTATTTATTTAATTTAGTTATTAAATTTATATGCTGCCCATCTCGCTATTTAAAGTGACTCTGGATGCCTTACAATGCCGATGAACAATGTCCACCAGGCAACCGGACTTCAACTTCCTGAATTCTGCAGTCAGCAAAGTGGCAGGAGAATTCTGGGACTGGAAGTTCACATGTCTTAACGTTGCTGAGTTTGAGAAACACAGCTCTAAATTTTGTTTCTAAGGAGGCTCCGATCCCTTCTACTGATCGTGGCATCTTATAACACAACATCCTTTGTTATACCCATAAATCGACTCCTTTCACCCAAAGGACAGCAATTTGGCTTTATGTGATCTGTCTCCTTCCCCTCCAGGGTAATTAGGCAGTTTCAGCTTGGCTCCTTCTGCTGTGTAATTCAAAATTCATCGCAGTGATTATTATCTCAGGATAAATATTATTTGCCCACCTCCACATTGTATATTGAGAGAGATTTGAATTCGTGAGCTAACTGGAGTAGATTGGACTTATATTGGTGTGATGTACATAACAGAATGAAAACTAGTGTAGTTTTGTGTTTTGAGTCCTGGGTTTAAAATGAAGACAGCTTTTTTCGTCCTTTATATGTAACACTTGAGTATTGTTTAAAGTTAGTAAAATATCCAAACTAGGAAAAGTATTTTCTCCCTTTAGGGGTAAATAAAATATTGAAATAATAGCAGATTCTCTTAATATGAATTATGATAAAGATGAATGAGTTAACTGAAGCATATATTATTCCCCACAGCAAAGAGAAGCAGAGATGGTGAAATTGATTCTTTTATCCAAAGAAGAGAATATATCTAACCCTGTTTCTATTTTGAAATTGCTTCCCAATTTTGTGCTTGGAATTAAAAAAAAAATACATGAAACTTTGATTTTTTCCTAATTAGATAGGTTTATTTTTATAGAAATGGCTTGTACAGGCTGTTGTATAAAAATAAAAAAGTTGCGGTTGTAATGTTACTATCTTCTGCTGTGCTAAAGAGAGTCGAAAGTTGTTGCCTTTTTCTGGTCTTTTCCCTCTTTACACCATTTTTTTTTCTTGTCCTTCCTTGTCCTCCTCCTAGTTTTCTATTATTTTTTTGAATTTCTCTTTGTATTTTGATGAACCAATAAAACCATGACAGATTAAAAGAACATTTATCCTGAGGTAATGATCCCTGTGATGAATTTTGAGTTTTGCAAAAAACGGTGACCCTGGGATTGCAAAAAAAAAAAAGGGGGGGGGGAACCAAGGCTGTCCTTCTCTTGACCGCAGTAGGGGATGAAATGTGTAATGGGGGGAAGGGGGGAGATAGAGGAAAAGAGGTGAAAGTGAGGCAGGTAGGAGAAAAGAATGGAGAGAACTAAAGATGGAGTCATGATAGATATGGCTTTTCTGATTCCTCTCAGTGCTACAATGGAGTTTCTCTGCGACTTCCTGTACAATATGGTTATGAACCGATTTCACATCCGCTTCCAGGGCTCCGTCTTCAGGTCCGTCCTGCGGCAGGAGATCGGCTTCTTCAGCGCTAACCGAACAGGTAGAGAATCCCGCAATTCCCTTCATTGTTTCTCTACTTAGGACAGGGGTAGGCAACCTTGGCTCTTTTATGACTCGCGGACTTCAACTCCCAGAATTCCTGAGCCAGCTATGCTATGTCACTTCCGGAAGTCCGTTCTAGGCCTCGGAGGCCCAGGCCTGCATTCACGCAGAGAACCGGATGTTAATGTATTTGAATCCCACCACTGGTCGAGTGACCTCTCCATCCTCAAAGTTGGTTCAGAAGACGGGGCAGTCAGTCCCACAGATGGGTACCAAAAGAACAGGGGAGGCAAAGGCCGCAGCTGGTGCGGGCCTCCCCCAATTGACATGTTTTCCGATGGGCTTGTCCTTCTCCTCAGGTGCCATCACTTCCCACATCTCGTCCGGTATCGATGCCATGAGCGAAGCCCTCTCGCACGATCTGAGCCTTTTGATGTGGTACCTGCTCCGAGGCGTCTGCTACTACGCCATGATGTTATGGATCTCTGTGCCTTTGACCTTCTTTGTCACCGTAGCCCTGCTCTTCATCCTGCTGTTGCCGAAGCTCACGGGGAGCTACTACCAGGTAACCAAAGGGTGGGACAGTTCAAAGGTCCCTTCCAGCCCCGCTCGAGGGGTACTATGGGGGAGAGGCCCAAGGGCCAGTTCCCCAGAGGCTGCTGAGGAGAAATACTGCTTCTTTCTTTCTTTTTTTAAAAAAAATCTATTTTATTGATTTTTTTGGAATAACAATCTTTAGTACTTAGTAAACAACGTGTTGTCTGGGTTCATATATTTAACAACAAGCAATAATAATTAATTTCTATGATTTCATAATCAACATAGTAACTAGGAATAGATTTCCTCGATCTTCTCTTCTTCCAGTAGCGTTCTCCTTTCACCAGCCATGAGCAAATATAGTTCTCAGTGCTTTTAATACATACAAAATTGAATATAAACATTTTTCTAGTATTTCTGCGAATGACAATAACATCAATATGTGGCATCTTTTCTAATCAGCTTATGTTACAGTTGCATTTGCAAAAAAAAAAAAACATCTTGTGTAAATCACTACGGGTCCTGTTTTCAGAATTTAAGCTTAATTTCCCCTCAGTATTCAAAACATTTCTTATCGGTTGTAGTTTTCTCAGAACTGATTACATTTAAATATCCAAAACATTTCATTCACTTAAATCATCCCAATATTTTTACATTTCCCAGATCATAAAAAAAAATACTATATTACTTGTAAATCCTATCTCTCTTGCTATGGAACCCATTCATATCCAAAATGTAACTATTCTTTTAACCATATTCAAACAAGTGTTTAGAAATACTGCTTATTTCTACCAGCCTTTCCTGGGGACGAAAGCCCTAATGCAGGGGTAGGCAAACTTGGCTCTTTTATGACTCGTGGACTTCAACTCCCAGAACTCCTGAGCCAGCTTGGCTCATCTGGGAGTTGAAGTCCACGAGTCATAAAAGAGCCAAGGTTGCCTACCCCTGCCCTAATGCATCTACTGGGCGCTGAAGTGGGGAAAGATCCATATTAAAAAGGGTTCTTTTTTTTATTGCTCTGAATGTGTGGAGAAATTAGCTTCCCACTGCGGGCAGTCTAGCTGGGATTCATGATCAAAGAAGGAAACCAGAATCTCTAAAGATAGCAAAATCAATTTTGGCATATTGTCTAATAATGCAGCACTTTTTGGGGGGTCAAGGTGTGGCCAGAGTCACCTTTTGTGAGATGGGTGGCTGTATAAATATGATGAATTAACAGATAAAAATGCCAGAGATTCCACCTCAAAAGTGATGGTCAAGGGAAAAAAAATCCTTGGTTGATTTAATTTAAAAAGAATTATAGATTACAGGTTAAGGACACTAGGTTGGGAATGCTACTTTCTGTACAGATAGTCCTTGACTTAACAACCACAGTTGAGTCCAAAATTTCTGTTGCTAAGCGAAACAGTTGTTAAGCAAATTTTGCCCCATTTTACGATCTTTCTTGCCATAGTGGTTAAGTGAACCATTGCAATTGTTAAGCCAGTAACACAGTTGTTAAGTGACTGTCTTCTCCGTTGACGTTGCTTGTCAGAAGGTCGCAAACGGTGATCACGTAACCCCCGGGGAGACTGCAACCGACATAAATACAAGTCATTTTCCAAGCATCTGAGTTTGGATCACATGACCACGAGGAGGCTGCAATGGTCATAAGTGTGTAAAACGGATCATAAGTGATCTGCTGTAAGTCGGGGACTGCCTGTATATTGCTGCCAAATGAACAACATGGACCAGGAGTTGAACTTTATCTTATTTAATAGTAATTAATATGGTTTCATTAACGTCTGTGGAGATTCTCAGTCATCCAGGTCAAGAGTTATCCCAAAGATGCTTTTTCACGAGGCAACTGGGCTTTCTTGTTTTTCTTTGAAGACGTTTCGCTTCTCATCCAAGAAGCTTCTTCAGCTCTGACGGGATGGTGGGGAATGAGAGGATTTATACTCCTTGCAGACAGCTGGTCATTTGCCTCCTTTTAGAGAGTCGTTAAAGTTACCTGGAGGCTTCTCTGGGTCTCCAGGGTCACCTGAGTGGTGCAAATGGGTGTGGAGCCTTCTTGGAACTGTTGAAAGGACCATGTTGTAGACTGGAGATAGATGATGTCGGATGCCTCCCCCTCTGTTGAGAGAGGGCGGTTCAATTTTGACATAGATGGCCTCTTTGACCCCTTTTTCATGGGTATTTGATGAGTCAAAAAGGCCATCTATGTCAAAATTGAACAACCCTCTCTCAACAGAGCGGGAGATATACAACAGCATTTATGTCCAGTCTACAACACGATCCTTTCAACAGTTCCAAGAAGGTTCCACACCCATTTGCACTACTCAGGTGACCCTGGAGACACAGATAAGCCTCCAGGTAACTTTAACGACTCGCTAAAAGGAGGCAAATGAATAGCTGTCTGCAAGGAGTATAAATCCTTCCATTCCCCACCATCCAGTCAGAACTGAAGAAGCGTCGTGGATGAGAAGCGAAACGTCTTCAAAGAAAAACAAGAAAGTCCCGTTGCCTCCGGAAAAAAGCATCTTTGGGATGGTTTCATTAATTTTCCCCTTGGCTCACTTCCAAAGTTGCCTCCCTGTACAAAGTTGTACAGGGGCAATAAGAGTTGATGCAAAGTTTGGGGGTTCAGATCGAGCACCTTTAACCTAATCCATTTTGGACATACTTCGTTATCTTTCCTCTTTCTCTTTCCTCTCTCTCTCTCTCTCCTTCCAGAGTTTGGCCACGCAGGTCCAGGAATCCTTAGCCAAGGCTAACGAAGTCGCAATGGAGACCTTCCAGGCCATCTCCACCGTCCGCAGCTTTGCCAACGAGGACGGAGCGGCTCGCTGCTACGAAAAGAAGTTGGAAGAGACCTACAAGCTCAACCAGAAGGAGGCCGTGGCCTACGGTGCCTCCCTAGGGGTTCCTGAGGTAAAGATGCAGACCAGGGCGGAGAGGCTGGGAGCAACGCTTGGGGCTCTTTGGAGGGCGAGTTGGTGTGGGCTGCACAACTTCCGTCACCCAAAGGATGATGCCAGATTTTGTGTGACACATGGAGCTTTGTGCCTCCAGAGCGAGTGGGGCCGACTATTTTGGATAGATTTGGATTTGGATTTGGATTTAGGATTTAGGATTTAGGATTTAGGATTTAGGATTTAGGATTTAGATCTACCATCCATTTAACTGTCTGTCTGTCTGTCTGTCTGTCTGTCTGTCTGTCTGTCTGTCTGTCTGTCTGTCTGTCTATCTATCTATCTATCTATCTATCTATCTATCTATCATCTATATCATCTATCATCTATCTACCTATATATATCTGTCTTTCTGTCTATCTGTGTCTGTCTGTCTATCTATCTGTCTTTCTGTCTATCTGTCTGTCTGTCTATCTATCTGTCTGTCTATCTATCTATCTATCTATCTATCTATCTATCTATCTATCTATCTATCTATCTATCTATCTATCTATCTATCTATCTATCATCTATATCATCTATCATCTATCTACCTATATATATCTGTCTGTCTGTCTGTCTGTCTGTCTATCTATCTATCTATCTATCTATCTATCTATCTATCATCTATATCATCTATCATCTATCTACCTATATATATCTGTCTTTCTGTCTATCTGTGTCTGTCTGTCTATCTATCTATCTGTCTTTCTGTCTATCTATCTGTCTGTCTATCTATCTATCTATCTATCTATCTATCTATCTATCTATCTATCTATCTATCTATCTATCTATCTATCATCTATATCATCTATCTACCTATATATATCTGTCTTTCTGTCTATCTATCTATCTATCTATCTATCTATCTATCTATCTATCTATCTATCTATCTATCTATCTATCTATCATCTATCTATCTCTTATCTATCATCTATCGATCTACATCTATCTATCATCTATCTATCTATCTATCTATCTATCTATCATCTATCTATCTATCTATCTATCTATCTATCTATCTATCTATCTATCTATCTATCTATCTATCTATCTATCTATCTATCTATCTATCTATCTATCTATCTATCTATCTATCTATCTATCTATCTATCTATCTATCTATCTATCTATCTATCTATCTATCTATCTATCTATCTATCTATCTATCTATCTATCTATCTATCTATCTATCTATCTATCATCTATCATCAGATTGGAGACCTCTGGTGTAGGGGATTAAGATACCGGGGTAGAAAAATTAGGAGACTGTGAGTGTTAGTCCTGCCTGAAGCCACAGTTGGGCCAGTCCCTCTCTCTCAGCACTAAGAAGAAGCAGGCAATGGCAAAGAAGACGTCTGGAGCTTGTTAGTTGCCAGGAATTAAGACTGACTCAGAGACACAAAAAATCTTAGAACTGTGGGAGCCTGGGAAGATATGGAAGCAGGCAACATACTGACATACCTTTGTTTCCCTGAGGACGTAGGAGAGAGTTTCACACTAATAAAGGAGAATATTGGTAGCTCAGGTTGAAATGAGGGGTCCCTGGTGCTCTCTGAGCTTGCTTGTTTTCTGGCAGACGTTTCATTACCCAACTGAGTAACATCATCAGGTCTAGTGATCAGTGCTAGTACTAGTTTGTGCTAGTGCTAGTTTGGGTAATGAAACGTCTTCAAGAAAACAACCCAGCTCAGAGAGCACCAAGGACCCCACAGTCCTCCTCCTCCTCCACTACCTCCTCCACCACCTCCTCCTCCCTCTCCTCTCTGCACACCCCACTCCCTTCTAGTACGGATGACGTCACCTAGTTGGGTAATGAAACATCTTCAAGAAAACAACCCAGCTCAGAGAGCACCAAGGACCCCACAGCCCTCCTCCTCCACTACCTCTCCACCACCTCCTCCTCCCTCTCCTCTCTGCACACCCCACTCCCTTCTATTACGGATGATGTCACCTAATTGGGTAATGAAACGTCTGCAAGGAAACAACCCAGCTCAGAGAGCACCAAGGAGTTTCATGCTAATCCCCCATTTTTTTCTCCTCCAGATCTTACAGCTGGTCCTCAAAGTGGGGATTCTCTATTATGGGGGACACCTGGTCACTCAAGGGAAGTTGAGTGGTGGAGCGCTTGTTACCTTTGTCCTACAGGAGAGTGAGCTGTCCAAAGTGGTACGGGTAAGTTTTGTGACTGGCCCAGCACCGGGGGAAGAAACTCGGCCTCGTGCCTGGAAGCGAGGAAAGGTGCGAAGACCCTTCCTCAAAATGTGTCCCTCGTCTCACAACGCCTGTTTCCTGTCTCTCCTAGGTCCTCGTTACTTCTTACCCCTCTGTGCAAAAAGCCGTAGGTTCCTCAGAAAAGGCTTTTGGGTATATGGACCGGACACCCCAAATCAAGCCCTCGGGAACTTTGGCGCCCACAAAGTTAAGAGGACACATGAAGCTTGAAAACGTTTGGTTCTCCTACGCCAACAACAGCAACTCTCTAGCGCTAAAGGTTGGTGATGGGGACTGGATTCTGGGAAGGGAATCACAATACCTTGGGTGTTGGGACCAAGAATGGATATGAAGAGAACTGCCTAAGATCGAGTCCCTACCATCCTGTGATCACTTAACTCTGTTACTGAATAACCCTAATAATCTGGGTTAGGCCAATTCATAACAGAATAACAGAATTGGAACAGACCGTGGAGGTCTTCTAGTCCAACCCCCTGCTCAAGCAGGAGGCCCTATACCAGGGGTAGGCAACCTTGGCTCTTTTATGACTCGTGGACTTCAACTCCCAGAATTCCTGAGCCAGCATGGTTGGCTCAGGAATTCTGGGAGTTGAAGTCCACGAGTCATAAAAGAGCCAAGGTTGCCTACCCCCTTGCCCTAGACCATTTCAAACTAATGGTTGTCCAATCTCTTCTTAAAAACCAGTGGTGGAGCACCCACAACTTCTGGAGGTCAAGATGAAATTACAAACTAGTCAAATGGGTTGAATTCACACAGCTTACTAAGCCAAGTTTAAAGGTAACCAAGGTTTTCATCTTGTGGGTCATACACTGACTTGGTCAAGCATGTTGTGTGAATGCAGCCAGAGAAAATCAAAATGTAGCTGAGGTCAGGAGGTGAAACTCCAATTATTTCTCTCCAGGATAGTCGGTGAAACCTGTATGGAAATCTGTAGGGTCTGTAAAAAAAATAAAGCTTCCTTAAAGATGAACACAACTCACGATGATTTTAAAGATGCATTTATATTGTTATCTTGGCAACCGTATGGGATGCTTTGTCAACGTTCCAGTCTGGTCTACAGCCCTTGGATTTCCTAGTGGTCTCCCATCCAGGTATTGGCCAGAGCCAACCTAGATTAGCTTTTTGAGGTCAGCCAAGGCAGGCTTAGGTCTAACTTGGCTTAATGGGATTTAACTCAATTTCAACGGTCAGAGATGCTCAATGCCCAATCTGGGAGCCCAAGGCCATTTTGTAGTCTTACTCATCTCCGTGTTCAGATTCTAGCTAACTGACTCCGTTGTCAGTGCTGGCCAAAGGAGAGAGCATCCAGCAATACATATCAAAGCCGAAGACTAACTTAGGAAGCAAAGGGGGAGGAGGGAGAGATTTTAGTCATCTCCTTGTTAATAGTTTCTGCTCAGAGGAAGAAATAAGCCAATAGGCAGCCCAGCAAAGATGAGGAGAACTGTTCAATGATGGGGCCCTACCGTGAGCTTGTTGCAGTACTGGCCCAGCCCAGCCCAGCCAACGCCAGAACCAAAACTGCAGTATGAATAAGTGAAGTATTAATACCACTTTACAATCCCTTGGTAAGGCCACACTTAATAATAATAATAATAATAAAGTTGGAAGGGACCTTGGAGGTCATCGAGTCCAACCCCCTGCTCAGGCAGGAAACCCTATACCATTTCAGACAAATGGCTGTCCAGTCTCTTCTTAAAAACTTCCAGTGTTGGAGCATTCACCGCTTCTGGAGGCAGGTTGTTCCATTGGTTAATTGTTCTAACTGTCAGGAAGTTTCTCCTCAGTTCCAGGTTGCTTCTTTCCTTGACTAGTTTCCATCCATTACTTTCTTGTTCTGCCCTCAGGCGCCTTGGAGAATAGCTTGACTCCCTCTTCTTTGTGGCAATCCCTGAGATATTGGAATACTGCTATCATGTCACCCCTAGTCCTTCTTTTCATTAAACTAGACATACCCAATTCCAGCAAACGTTCTTGATATGCTTTAGCCTCCAGTCCCCTAATCATCTTTGTTGCCCTTCCTCGGCACTCTTTCTAGAGTCTCAACATCTTTTTTACATCGTGGTGACCAAAACTGGATGCAGTATTCCAAGTGGGCCTTACCAAGGCATTGTAAGTGGTATTAATACTTCACGTGATCTTGATTCTATCCCTCTGTTGCAGCCCAGCACTGTGTTGGCTTTTTTGGCAGCTGCAGCACACTGCTGGCTCATATTTAAGTGATTGTCCACTAGGACTCCGAGATCCCTCTCACAGTTACTACTATTGAGCAAGGTACCCCCTATACTATACCTGTACATTTGGTTTTTCTTGCCTAAATGTAGAACCTTACTTTTTTCACCATTGAATTTCATTTTGTTAGATAGCGCCCACTTGGAATACTGCATCCAGTTTTGGTCCCCGCGATGTAAAAAAGATGTTGAGACTCTAGAAAGAGTACAGAGAAGAGCAACAAAGATCATTAGGGGACTGGAGATTAAAACATATAAGGAACAGCTGCTGGAATTGGGTATGTCTAGTTTAATGAAGAGAAGGCCGAGGTGGGACACGATAGCAGTGTTCCAGTATCTCAGGGGCTGCCACAAAGAAGAGGGAGTCAAGCTATTCTCCAAAGCGCCTGAAGGCAGGACAAGAAGCAACGGATGGAAACTAATCAAGGAGAGAAGCAACCTAGAACTAAGGAGAAACTTCCTGACAGTTAGAACAATTAACCAGTGGAACAACCTGCCTCCAGAAGCGGTGAATGCTCCAACACTGGAAGTTTATAAGAAAAGACTGGACAGCCATTTGTCTGAAATGGTATAGGGTTTCCTGCCTGAGCAGGGGGTTGGACTAGATCAGGGCTTTTCAACCTGTGGTACGTGTACCACTTGTGGTACATTAATGAGTGGCAGGTGGTACACAGCCCTGCCTAGCCAAGTGTAGTGGGGAAGGGAAAGAGCCAGCACAGGCAAAGACTTACAGTGAGAGAGTCCTCTGGAGCTGCAGATTTTACTTACGAATGGAGCCATTTGGGGAGGCTGCCTTAGCCGGCAGCCAGTACTTACATTTTTTTTTCTTCTTTAAGTGCCAGCTGGGCTCCTTACTTTCCTTTCTAGCTAGTAGCTAATTCTTAAAGGGGAAGTGCCTTTTTAAGCTAGTTCACTCAGCAGCTTGTCTTTTCTGTCTCTGGAGGCCTTTCCTTGTTTGATCAATATATGGAAGAGGGAAAATATGGGAGGGTTCAAATTCTTCCTTCAGAAGGAGATGGGAATGAGAAAAAGGGAGGCAGGGAAGGGAGGGAGGGAAGGAAGTCCCGCCTTAGCAGTTGGCCACCAGCAGCTCTGCCATTGACTTTGCTTGTCAAAAGGTTGCAGAAGGGGATCACATAACCCTGGGACACTGTGACCATCATAAATATGAATCAGTTGCCAAGCATCCAAATATAAATCACATGACCCTGTTGCTGCAATGGTCATAAGTGTGAAAAATGGTCATAAGTCATTTCAGTGCAATTGCAACTTTGAACAGATTTTTTTTTGTCACCAAGTTTTTGACACCTTGCTAGATGGTACTCGAATATTGCCATATCCTAAAAGTGGTACAATCGGTAAAAAGGTTGAAAAGCCCTGGACTAGATGACCTCCAAGGTCCCTTCCAACTTTATTATTATTATTGTTGTTGTTGTTGTTGTTTTTGTTGTTGTTGTTGTTGTTATTATTATTATTATTATTATTATTATTATTATTATTATTATTATTATTATTATTATTATTATTATTATTATTATCTAAGTTGGATAGAATTGATACTCGGCGTTCTCTTCTTCCAGGGAGTGTCTTTAGAGCTGCGTCCTGGTACCGTGACTGCCTTGGTGGGCCCTTCTGGGTCCGGGAAGAGCACGGTGGTGGCCTTGCTCCAGAGGTTTTATGAGCCAAAGCATGGGCAGGTGCTGCTGGACGGCGAGAAGCTGAGCGAATACGACCATCACTTCCTGCATCAAAAGGTAAGGGATGCCATCTAGTAAAGGCAGGTGGCCGAGACAGGTGGTCCTCATTCTTACGACCACAACTGAGCCCAGCATTTTTGCCACTAAGCAAGACAGTCCAGTGAGTTGTGCCCCATTTTACGACCTTTTTTGCACTGTAGCTAAGTGAATCGTGCAGTTGTTAAGTAAACCGGGCTCCCCCCATTGACTTTGCTTTGGGTAGGGATATACTGTGTTTCCCCGAAAATAAGACCCAACTGGAAAATAAGCCCTAGCACTCATAATATAAGCCCCACCAAAAATAAGCCCCAGTTAAGATAGCCAGACGGACGCATTTAGTACAATATTTTCCCGAATATAAGCCCTAACCGGAAAATAAGCCCTAATGCATCTTGTGGAGCAAAAATTAATATAAGACCCAGACTTATTTTCAGGGAAACACAAGTCGCTACTGCGATAAACTATTTCTGTAAATTTAGATTTTGCTGACAAAGAGTTAAAGGGAGACTAGTATAGCTATTTTGAGCTATTTAGCTCTCATCAGCTAGCCAGATTGGGGCTCCTAGATTGTGGCTGGAAGGCAAAAGTAATCATAGCAGTAAACCAGGTGTTCTATTAGATCGGTTTCACCGGAAAACACTTACTATGTATCCTCCCTGGTTCAGCTGACAGAAGTGAGGAGAACCTGTGGCCTAGAGGTTAATACAGCTGCCTAATATGCAAGCAGCCCAGGTTCGAATCTCAGAAGGGTATGGCTAGCTGATGAGAGCTAAATAGCTCGAAATAGTTATACTAGTCTCCCTTTAACTCTTTGTCGGCAAAATCCAAATTGAATACATACGTATATACCTACACCCTTACACATAAATAACGTATAAATATTAATCCCTGTCCATTTTGCGTACGTAGCGGAAAGAGGAAGTTGTGAGAGTTCACAAGGTTGATAACTGTATGGAACGAAACTGGGACTGAATCTGGAGGTTCTGCTTCCAAACGCTGCTTGGAATAATCAAAACACCCTGTTCTTTTCCCCTCCTGGTAGGTGGCGCTGGTGAGCCAAAATCCCATACTCTTTGCCCGATCCTTGCATGCCAACGTCGCCTACGGCTTGGAAGACCAAAGTCAAGAGAAGGTGATCCAGGCTAGTCAGCGAGTGGGAGTCCATCGATTCATCTCCACAATGAGCCACGGCTACGACACAAGTAGGAGTCCACGTATCTCTGGCAAGGGGTTGACTGCAAGGGTGTCCGCGGCTGATTAAAGACAACTGTCACGTGGCAGTTGTCAAGGAGTGGAAAACATCTGGGGCGGGGGGGTCCTTGGCGCTTTCTGAACAAGGTTGTTCTCTTGCAGATGTCTCATTACCCAAATTACAGGTAGTCCTTGACTTACAAGTTCGTTTAGCGACCGTTTGAAGTTAACGACGACACTGAAAAAAGTGACTTAATGAGCATTTTCCAAAATTACGCCCTTTTGAAGCATCCCCATGGTCACGTGATCAAAATTCAGACGCTAGGCAACTGGCTCATATTCAGACTCATATTTATTTTATTTTATTTTTGTATAGATTTTATTAGTTTTTATGGGGTTAGGAATAAGGTGGGGTTGGGGTTGGGATTTGGGTTAGGGTTAGGATTAAGGTTGGGGTTTTTCCAAGTAACATTCTCAATATTTAGCAAACAGCATAATGTCTGGGTTCATGTATTTAACAAACAATAATAGAAAATAGTTAATTATCATAAACAATATGTTAATTAATCACTCAATAGCCTTCTTCTTGCTAATATATATTCAAAGTTACACATCACATTCCTTTCTCTCTAATTCGTCTTTCTAGCCATTGATAGAAATTATCCCATGTTCTAAAGTACACTGAGTCTTCTTTCTCTTTTATCTTTAAAGTCAATTTGTCCATTTCTGCACACTCTAGAATTTTCTTAATTAGTTCTTCTTCAGCTGATAAGTTTTCATTTTCCCGATGTTGGGCAAATACAATTTCTGCTGCCGTTAGCACGTGTAGTATTAAATATCTGCAATCTTTCTCATAATTAGCACCTATTATTCCTAACAAAAATAATTCTGGTTTAAAGTCTTATTTGTTTTTTAGTCATTTTCTCCAACCATAAATGTATTTTAACCCAAAATCTGTTTGCTTTAGGGCATGTCCACCAGATATGATAATAAGTACCTGGTCTTTGTTTGCATTTCCAACAGTTGTTTGAAGTATTTTTAAACATTTTTTGCTAATCTCACTGGTGTCAGACTCATATTTATTTATGAAGAGCCGTGGTGGCTCTGCCCACAGCCAGCAGCTCGATCCTGACCAGCTTAAGGTTGACTCAGCCTTCCATTCTTTCGAGGTCGGTAAAAAGGAGGATCCAGATTGTTGGGGGCAATAGGCTGACTCTGTAAACCAGTGGGCTATAAACCCAATACGCTGACTCTGTAAACCAGAAGGCTGTAAAGCATTATGAAGCGGTGTATGAGTCTTAAGTGCTGTTGCTGTGATGGTTGCAGTGTCCCGGGTTCATGTGATCCCCTTTTGCGACCTCCTGACAAGCAAAGTCAATGGGGGAGCCAGATCCAATGGACAACCATGTTACTACCTTGACAACTGCAGTGATCCACTGTGGCAAGAAAGGTCATAAAATGGAACAAAACTCATTTAACAACTGTCTCACTTAGCAACAAAAATGTTGGGCTCAGTTGTGGCCTTAGGTTGAGGACTGTGTGTAGGGTGGGTAGTGGAAACATCTGCAAGAAAACAACCATGCTCAGAGAGTACCCAGGAACCAACCCCCCCCATTTCAATCCTGACCCACAGATGTTTTCCTTTATTGGAAAAAAACATCTGTCTGGCTCTGTGGAGCTTTGAGCACAAGGAAGAGGCAGGACTAGGCCTGATGAGTTGCCATCGGAACGGATGGCGAAAAGATTGCTCCGGATGTGATGTAAAAAGGGGGTCACTATTCCAGAATTAAGCTATTAGGGCAGGGGTCTTCAAACATGGCCCTTTTATGAGGATAGTGTAATCAGCCTAGCGCAGATTATTGTGGTCTCTTCCTGCAAGTTTGAACCGAACCTTCTTCCGCTGCGACCGTTGGCACCGGAAAAAACAGCAAATCTCAAGTATAGGATCACCCAGCCAACGGCAGAAGAGAATGTCATTGCGTCAGCAGTTGCTAGGTAGCTTCAGTTACGGAGGGCTACAGCTAGCGGGGTTTCCCCTGGCAGCTATGGAGAAGCTTAGGGGCGCCCCCTGGAGGTGGAGAGATGCAACAAAGCGGCAGTGGCGGGAATCTCGGCTTTTTCTAGGAAAAGAGGACCAACATCAAGCAAGGGAGATGGTCTCGGTGGCAATTGGGGGCATCGTGGGAAGAGTTGAAGCACTAGGCGAGGGACAGATCATCCTGGAGAAACTCTGTGTGGTCCATAAGAGTCGAAAATGGCTTGATGGTACACAATTAATCAATCTATCGGCTGATAGTGGAATCTATCGATCGATAATGGATATCTATCCATCTATTGATCGATCAGTGCAGGGGTCTTCAAACGTGGCCCTTCTATGACTCGTGGACGTCAACTCCCAAGCACGCCTGGCTGAGGAATTCTGGGAGTTGAAGTCCACGAGTCACAGAAGGGCCACGTTCGAAGACCCCTGTATTAGGGGATCAGTGAAGCAGCTGTTAGAATTAAAATGGACAAGCGGGGAGTTTGGGAGGGTCCGATTGCAGAATGCCTCCATTTCTGTCTCCTCCTGCAGGTGCCGGGGAAGCAGGCAAGCAGATTTCTGGGGGGCAGAAGCAAGGGATTGCTCTCGCCCGAGCTTTGATCCGAAACCCCACAGTGCTGATTTTAGACGATGCCACCAGCGCCCTGGACACAGAGAGCCAGCAGCAGGTGAGAAGGCCGGGCACGAGGGGGAGAAACCTTCTGGGAAGACGAATCAGGGACAGAATTTAAGAAGCAAACGAAAGAGGAAGTGGCCTAACCTTCAGAAGAATTGTGTGGGTTTTCCGTTAAACCACCGCGAGATTTTCGAACAGGAGAAGGCTTTCTGCTTGGCCCAGCTGGGCTCAGGGTAGCAGGTGGAACTGAGAGAGACCCTTCTCTCCCCTCCAGTTTCCACTGGAAGCCTATATTGGGGGTGGAGGGAAGGGAGGGGGTTTTGGAGGGTTAGCAGCCCCAAACGAACCTGAAAACAGGAGGAAGAAGAATCTTAGATGTGTTCACTGTATCTTAATAATAAATAATAAAAGCAGGAGATAGATAGACAGACAGATAGAGAGAGAGAGAGAGAGTAAGATGAGAAAGTAAGATGAGAGATGATAGAGAAAAGAAGACTTGATAAATGGTGATGGATGATAGATGAGAGAGAGATACAAAGATAGATGAGATGATAGATTAGATAGAGAGAGATGATAGATACATGAGAGAAAGATAGATGAGAGAAAAGAGATGATAGAGATAGTGATAGATAATAGATAGATAAACGGGATAGATGAGAGAAAGATGAGAGATGAAAGAGATTGATAGAGTAAGAGATGATGGAGAGAAGAAGAGAAATGATAGAGGGTGATGGATGATAGATAGGAGAAAGTTGAGAGATATATGATAGATTAGAGATAGATAGATAGATAGATAGATAGATAGATACAGGGCTTTTTTTCTCATAGAACGCTCAGAACGGAGTTCCGGCACCTTTTTTGGATGGAATCTTGTAGGGTAGGCAAGGTGGGTTTTATGACATGTGTGAGTTCCGGCACCTTTTTTTTTTTTACAAAAAAAGCACTGGATAGATAGATAGATAGATAGATAGATAGATAGATAGATAGATAGATAGATAGATAGATAGATAGATAGATAGATAGATAGATAGATAGATAGATAGATATAGACAGACAGACAGACAGACAGACAGACAGACAGACAGACAGACAGATAGATAGATAGATAGATAGATAGATAGAGTGATAGAGATGAGAGATATAATAAATTAGATGATAGAGAGATGATACATGAGAAAGATAGATGAGAGAAAAGATGATAGAGATAGTGATAGATGATAGATAGACAAACATAGATGATAGAGGATAGATGATAGAAAGATAGATGATAGAATGAGAGATGAGAGATGAAAGAGATTGATAGAGTAAAAAATGATAGAGAAAAGAGAAATGATAGATGGTGATGAATGATAAGATAGAGATAGAAAGATGATAGATAGATGATAGATGATAGATAGATAGAGTGATAGATTATACATGAGATAGATGAGAGAGAAAAGAGATGATAGAAATAAAGTGATAGATGAGAGAGAAAGATAGATGAGAGAGAGAATGAGACAGATGGGAGATGAGAGAGAGAGAGAGAGAGATGATACACAGATAGAGTAAATCTTGATTTTTTTTATCTCAGAAGAGTGACAGCTTACTTCCTGTAGGAAAGCTAGACTGCCTATCCTTCAAGGCTGCCTTCTCTCAAGGTCCTTCTATATACAGTTGAGCCCAAAATTTCTGTTGCTAAGTGAGACAGTTGTTAAGTGAGTTCCACTCCATTTTATGACCTTTCTTGCCACAAGTGAATCACTGCAGTTGTGAAGTTAGTCAAATGGTTGTTAAGTTAGGGTTAGGGTTAGTAAGGTTAGGGTTCCCCATTGACTTGGCTTTTTCAGAAGGTGGCAAAAGGGGATCACATGACCTTCATAAATACGAATCCGTGGCCCAGCGGCTGAATTTTGATCACGTGACCATGGAGATGCTGTAACAGACATCAACATGAAAGCTATCAGAAGTCCCTTTTTTCAGTGCCATTGTGACTTCAAAACGGCCACTAAACAAACGGTTCTAAGTCGAGGACTTCAGGCTTCCACCTTGGCAGCTTGAAGTTGAGTGTACTTCAACTCCCAGAATTCCCCAGCCAAGATGGCGGTCCACACCTCTTCAAGCTGCCAAGATGGAGGAAGACTTAGTAGGAAAGGCGAAGCAAGCGTGGGACTTGTAGTTAATGGCGGGTGAGGTGCTTTTTTTTTTAAATTTTTCCCGATGCCCAACTTGTTTACTTTCTCTCTGACCCAGCCTTGTGGGTTCCCCCCTTTTTTCCTGCCTATCTAACCTTTTCTTCTCTTTCGGACGCCCCATTTTTGGCCTCACGTAGCTGGAGGAAGAAATCTACGAAGCAGACGCTCGCCACAGCCGCTCCGTCCTCCTGATCTCGCACCGGCTTCGCAACGTGGAGCGGGCTGATCTCATCCTGGTCATGGAAGACGGGGAGATCCGTGAGAAGGGGACCTACCAGGAGCTGAAAAAGAAGGAGGGCCTCTTCTGGCAACTGCTGCAGAAGCAGCCCAATGGGGCAGAGGGGGGCAGGAGCAGCAGCCCCAATGGGAACAACAGGCATTGATAACCGGCAGCGTGAAAACAATTGGGGGCGTCGTGGGAAGAGTTGAAGCACGAGGCGAGGGACGGATCGTCCTGGAGAAACTCTTGTGTGGCCCATAAGAGTCGATAATGACTTGATGGCACACAATCAATTAATCTATCGGCTGATAGTGGAATCTATCGATCGATAGATGGATGTCTATCCATCTATTGATCGATCAGTGCAGGGGTCTTCAAACCTGGCCCTCTTATGACTTATTCAAAGGAAAAAGTTGCCAGTTGCCTCTGAAAAAACACCTTTTGGGGATCTGGGAGTTGAAGTCCAGAAATCTTAAAATTGCCAAAGTTGGAGAACCCTGCCTTAGTGAGGAAACCTTGGTGCTATGACCTTCAGAGGTAAATGCTTCCTTGAGACCAGCTTGGACATTGGGTGTCTTCTGGGAGGATGCCAGCCGAGCTCCCCCTTTTGTGGGCTTGCCTCTAGTTCAGGGCTGCCTCTACTACGGAGTGAGGCAGCTTCCTGATCTGAAAGATTTAGCAAGTCAGGTGTTAGAGGACTTTGCTGTCAAGCCAGGCAGAGAGGATTAAAACAGGCAAGATGGCGTTCACGCATTTGAAGCCTGTTCTCTCTCTCTCTTCTTTTTTTTTGGCATGGATGCCACTAAACCTGGGCACAGCTCCTCCACTGCCACCTTCGGCTCTAGCAGAAGATGTCGATGCCGAAGTTATTAAGTCGGACTACCATCTTCAGAGTCAGTCCGCATCTTTTCTTCGCCTAAAGTTGTAAATTGGTTTGGATTCCATTATTTTTTAACCTTGGCTTTCCTCCTCTCCTAGCTGACCAGATCACATATTCATATTTTGGGACCTTCTAATTTGTGGCTCACGTGGGAGTTGTAACCCAGATTGGGGAAGGGTCTTTCATTGGTCCAAATTTGGAAAGCCGCTTGGGTAGAGGCTCCTGCAACGAAGGGGCTGATCTGGGCTCGGACTTAAACCAACAGGTTCGCAATTGTTTTCTGGTGCACAAAACAAGTGTATTTGTATATATTAAAATAAATGCATGTCTAACATTTGCTGGTTTTTTTTAAACTGCATCTATCATCGAATACAATGTTTTTCACACTAATAGGACGATTTATGTCAGAGTTCCCCAATCTTTCGGGATTGGTGGCCCCGGGAAGGGGGAAAGAAGGGATGGTGGTGTGGGGGGTGAACGCATGTGCGTGCAGGAACACACATTGCTCACGCGAGTGGGGCCGTGAGCGCTGGCGTGAGTGGCACCACAAACGCCCGTGGTGCTTGTGGCGACCTTGCACGAATGGGGCTGCAAATGCCCGTGAAGCTCACACGAGTGAGGCCGTGAATGCCTGCGAAGCTCAAGGTGATGCTCGTATGAGTGGGGCTACAAACACCCATGATTCTCGTGGCGATGCCTGCGCAAGTGGGGCCGCGAACGCCCGTGAAGCTTGCGCAAGTGGGGCCATGAACGCCCACGAGGCTCACACGAATGGAGCCGCAAATGTCCAGAAAGCTCAGGCGAGTGGAGCCACAAAGGCCTGCGAGGCTCGTGTGAGTGGGGCCACAAAAGCCTGCGAAGCTCATGCGTGTGGGACTGCGAAAGCCCACGAAGCTCTTGCAAGTGGGGCTGCGAATGCCCGTGAAGCTCATGTGATGGGCCGCGAACACCTGCGAAGAGTGCGCAAATTGGGCTGCAAACGCCAGCAACCCTCACACAAGTGGAGCTGTGCGTGCAGGCCAGCCACTCAGACGGCCTGGTAGCCAATAGGCTGTGGCCCGGTAGCTTGGGGACCCCTGGATTATATGGTTTCTCCAGCCAGATAATCCACCCAAATACATTAGAAACAGTATCCTAAAAGAGCACCCTCAAGCTATCTGCTTTCACTATTGGCGATCACCTTCCACTTGTACAAGCACCATAGGGAGCAGGAGCATGGTGACCCGTGTGGTTAGGACGCAAGGTTGGAGGGTTGCAAGCCCGTGTGCTGTCAAGGGGCAGGGTTGAGCTCCCATCCTTTGCTCCAGCTCCCTCCAGGGAATTGGAAGGAGCCTCCAATTGGGCGTCACCTGGGCAATGGTGAAGGAATTCTGGGAGTTGAAGTCCACAAGTCATAAAAGGGCCACGTTTGAAGACCCCTGCTGTTGATGGTTGATCATAAAAATCAGAAACTGCTCACCCCTTCAATATCTTCCTTATTCATTCTAAGGCGGGTTGTCTCAACCGTTGTTATTAGTTTGATGCTCTTTATACATTTAATCTTTTTTTCCCCCCAGCGTACTGGCTTTGACCTTGACTTTTATTACTGGAACTCGCCGATCATTTGCATTTTTGGCTATCAGGGTAGCGTTATCAGCCTAGCGCAGATTATTGAAGTCTCTTCCTCCCTGTTTGAACCCAAACTTTTTCCGCTGCGACCGTTGGCACCGGAAAAAACAGCAAATCTCAAGTATTGGATCACCCAGCCAACGGCAGAAGAGAATGTCGTTGCGTCAGCAGTTGCTAAGTAGCTTCAGTTACGGAGGGTTACAGCTAGCGGGGTTTCCCCTGGCAGTTTATGGAGAAGCTTAGGGGCGCCCCCTGGAGGTGGAGAGATGCAACAAAGCGGCAGTGGCGGGAATCTCGGCTTTTTCTAGGAAAAGCGGACCAACATCAAGCAAGGGGGATGGACTCGGTGGCAACTGGGGGCGTCGTGGGAAGAGTTGAAGCACGAGGCGAGGGACGGATCGTCCTGGAAAAACTCTATGTGGCCCATAAGAGTCGATAATGACTTGATAGCACACAATCAATTAATCAATCTATCGTCTGATAGTAGAATATATTGCAGGGGTCTTCCAACTTGGCCCTTTTATGACTTGTGGACTTCAACTCCCAGAATTCCTCAGCCAGCGTTCCTGGCTGAGGAATTCTGGGAGTTGAAGTCCACAGGTGATAAAAGGGCCAAGTTGGAAGACCCCTGGATCAGTGGAACAAGCCGCTTGCCTTCAGAAGTTGTGGGTGCTTCATCCGTGGAGGTTTTTAAGAAAAGACTGGACAGCCACCTACCTGGAAGGGAATAGGATCTCCTGCTTGAACAGGGGGTTGGACTAGAAGACCTCCAAGGTCCCTTTCCAGCTGTATTCTGATTGATCCCTCAAGCGATCCCCTGCTTTGTGACGGAGACTGGAGAATAGGTGCCCCCTCGCTCTTCAGCCCCCGACATAATCACCCCCGCTTTAAAGCGATGGAGGATTCGCGAGTTATCAACTCTGATTGTGGCGCTTCGTGTGAACGACAAAGTTTCCTGCTTTTCCGCAACAAGCAAAGCTTAACCGGCTGCGGGGTTGGGAAGGATCCGGGGCTGCAGGAGACCAGCTAGTCACCCCTCCGTCAAACTTAGGTTCTTTGGCCTAAAGCCTACAACAGCCATTTCCAGAGGGGTTGGACTACGAGGTCCATGGTGCCCTGCCAGGGCAGAATCACACCTTCCTATCGCCCTCCTGGACACGTCTTCAGGACTGACTCCTGACACGCAGGAACGTCCGTGGAGATTCTCAGTCATCCAGGTCACGGTTGTGCCAAAGGTGCTTTTTCAGGAGGCAAAACTGGACTTTCTTGTTTTGTTTTGTTTTGTTTTTTGAAGACGTTTCGCTTCTCCTCCAAGAAGCTTCTTCAGCTCTGACTGGATGGGGGCCTCAACGACTCTCAAAAAGGAGGCAAATGACCAGCTGTCTGCAAGGCGTATAAGTCCTTCCACTCCCCCCACCATCCCAGTCAGAGTTGAAGAAGCTCCTTGGATGAGACACAATCAATCAATCAATCAATAAATAAATAAAATAAATAAATAAATTAAAAAATACAAATAATAATAATAATAATAATAATAATAATAATAATAATAATAATAATAATAATAATAATAGTTGGAAGGGACCTTGGAGGTCATCTAGTCCAACCCCCTGCTCAGGCAGGAAAACCTATACCATTTCAGACAAACGGCTGTCCAGTCTCTTCTTAAAAACTTCCAGTGTTGGAGCATTCACCGCTTCTGGAGGCAGCTTGTTCCACTGGTTAAAAAAAAAACAAACACCAAGAAAGTCCAGTTGCCTCCTGGAAAAAAAAAAAAAGCACCTTTGGGACACGCAGGAATGGACAGACGTGAGGATCTGCCTGGATGCAGAGCGCGGGCGTGGGAGGCAATTCTGGGGTTCACAGTCCCTCGACCCCCGAGCTCCTTTCCGCTTGTGGGCGTGGCCAGCCCTGTCCCCCCTGGGCCGCGTTGGGGTGGGGGGCAGAGAGGGCCCTTCCCCTCCTAGCCCCGCCTTTGGAAAGAGGCGCGGAGGGGACCCAAGTGCCAGTTTCGCTTTCACCGCGCCGGAGAGGAAGAAGCGGCAATGGCGCTCCTGGATGTCTGCGGACGGTCCCGCGGGGACTGGGACTGGCCTCTGCCCGGAGGGGTCGCCGCCGCCGCCGGGCCCCGCCAAGGGCTCTCGGACTACGCTTTCGGGGTGCGGGAGCCCCAGATGGCGCTGCTCCCGGGGATGCAGGTGGGGGGCGCGGAAAGTGCCGGGCTTGGAAGCGGCCGGGCGGAAGAGGGAGGGACGGAGAGAGGGAGGGTGGGGCGCACCCAGGGAGTGGCTGTGGAGACCTGCGGCAAAGGGCATCTGAGCATATGCAGAGTGTCTCCCCCTCTTTCCCCCCCCCACCCCGTCCTGTGGCAAATGGCATCTGAGCATATGCAGAGTGTCTCCCCCTCTTTCCCCCCCACCCCACCCCATCCCGTTGCATTGTTTGGCTTAGTGCCCAGAACGGGACGTCAATTTGCTCCCCTCCCCCCGAAACTTTTAGCTGCCGTGTGACGGTGGGGCGAAAGTGGGGGGGGGGGGGCTTGGGCCCGATTCCGAGCCCCGGGGAGGGCTTGAACTTGGCGCAAAGTTTTGGCCTGGGTGGTGTGTCTGTGTGGTTGTGCGTGATTGTGTGTCTGTGATTTGTGTGGCCGGAGTGGGGGGGGGAGAAGAAGGAGGGAGGGAGGGAGGGCGCACCTTTGGAGAAATGCGGCAAAGTGCATCTGAGCCTATGCAGAGTGTCCTCCCCCCACTCTCTTCCCCCCCCAACGCTGCATTTTTTTGGCCCGGTGCCCAGAACGGGACATCAATGGGGCAGCAAATTCCCCCCCCCTCAAAAAAAAAACCTTTTAGCCTCGGATGATGGTGGGGCGAAGGAGGGAGGGGGGGACTTGGGCCCGATTCTGAGCCCTGGGGAGGCCTTTGCTTGGCCCCCGCCTTGCCCTTTTCCCGCTGGAAGGCAAAGGAAGGGCCGAACTTGGCTCAAATTTGGGCCAAGGTGGTGTGGTTGTGTGTGTGGTTTTGTGTGTGTGGTTTTGTGTGTGTGTGTGTGCCAGAAGAAATGTGTGTGCCCACTAGTAGAATGGAGCGGTGGAGGGTTCCCCTGCCTCCACTCTCCATCCTCATCGGGACCCCTCCTCACCTCTCTCGCCTTCCCTCCCCGCAGCCATCCGAGGTCCTCAACAGCCTCTCTGAGACCAGCGGCTCCCGGTTCCAGCCAGTCCATGGCACCACCACCCTGGCCTTCACCTTCCAGCACGGGGTCATCGTGGCTACCGATTCCCGGGCATCGGCCGGCAACTACATCTGTGAGCAATTCTATGGTTTGGGAAGGTGGGGATGGGGGGGATCAAATCCGTCTGTTGGCTGTTACCTTTTCTTCGGAGCAGATGGAGAAGTAAAACTCCCTGGAGAGAAGGCAGATTCCCCGGGGGGACTTTACTGGTGCTTAATACAGGTAGTCCTCAATTTATGACGACAACTCAGCCCCAAACTTCCATCATTAAGCGAGACATTTGTTACTTGAATTTTGCCCCATTTTATGGCCTTCCTTGCCGCAGCGGTTTAAGTCAGGGGTCTTTAAACTTGGCCCTTTTATGACTTGTGGACTTCAACTCCCAGAATTCCTCAGCCAGGCACGCGTACCTGGCTGAGGAATTCTGGGAGTTGAAGTCCACAAGTCATAAAAGGGCCGAGTTTGAAGACCCCTGGGTTAAGTGAATCACTGCAGTTGACAAGTTAGTAACCCGGTTGTTAAGTGAATCTGGCTTGCCCATTGACTTTGCTTGTCAGAAGGTCACAAGAGGGGATCACGTGACCCCGGGGACTCTACGACCGTCATAAATATGAGTCAGTTGCCGAGCATCTGACTTTTGATCACATGATCATGCGGATGCGGCAAAGGTCGTAAATTTGTTTGTAAATTTGTTCTGGCTGAAGAAGGACCGAAGAAAAACTGAAGCACTGAAGAACAGTCCTCCACCATCCAGTTAGAACTGAAGAAGCTTCTTGGATGAGAAGCAAAACATCTTCAAGGAGAAACAAAGCAACCTAGAACTAAGGAGAAACTTCCTGACAGTTAGAACAATTAACCAGTGGAGCAAACAACTTGCCTCCAGAAGCGGTGAATGCTCCAACACTGGAAGTTTTTAAGAAGAGACCAGACAGCCATTTGTCTGAAATGGTATAGGGTTTCCTGCCTGAGCAGGGGGTTGGACTAGATGACCTCCAAGGTCCCTTCCAACTTTATTATTATTATTATAAGTCCAGGTTGCCTTTTGAAAAAGCACCTTTAGTCTGGTAGAGTTTTTTTTCAGGCTAACAAATGTTACGAAAAGGTTTCAGGCTTTGTGCCCCTGCAGCTCACTCCCTCCGACGCAGCCTAACTATAATAATAATAATAATAATAATAATAATAATAATAATAGTAATAATAATAATAATAATAATAATAATAATAATAATAATAATAATAATAATAATAATAATAATAATAATAATAATAAGTAGTAGTAGTAGTAGTAGTAGTAGTAGTAGTAGTAGTTGGAAGGGACCTTGGAAGTTATCTAGTCCAACCCCCTGCTCAGGCCAGGAAACCCTATACCATTTCAGACAAATGGCTGTCTAGTCTTTCTTAAAAACTTCCAGTGTTGGAGCATTCACCGCTTCTGGAGGCAGGTTGTTCCACTGGTTAATTGTTCTCACTGTCAGGAAGTTTCTCCTTAGTTCTGGGTTGCTTCTCTCCTTGATTAGTTTCCATCCGTTGCTTCTTGTCCTGCCTTCAGGCGCTTTGGAAAATAGCTTGACTCCCTCTTCTTTTGGGCAGCCCCTGGGATATTGGAACGCTGCTATCATGTCCCCGCTCATCCTTCTCTTCATTAAACTAGACATACCCAATTCCAGCAACCGTTCCTTATATGCAGGTTGTTCCACTGGTCAATTCTTCTAACTGTCAGGAAGTTTCTCCTTAGTTCTAGGTTGCTTCTCTCCTTGCCTTCAGGCGCTTTGGAGAATAGCTTGACTCCCTCTTGTTTTGGGCAGCCCCTGAGATATTGGAACGCTGCTATCATGTCCCCCCTCGTCCTTCTCTTTATTAAACTAGACACACCCAACTATTCCAGATGCAGTCGCCAAAAGCAGATAAATGCCTTTTTATAAAATCTGTTCGTCGGAAAGCGGCTGCCAGCTTCCTTCTGATCTATGGTGGGTGTAAAATCTTTGGTTAAAGTTGCCCAGCAGTTGTGCCGACTGGGGCTGAACTGGTCTTCTTGTCTTCCTTTCCTTTTCATACCAAAGGTACTTTCCAGTGCAACAAGGTGATTGAGATCAACCCTTACCTGCTGGGCACCATGTCTGGATGTGCAGCCGATTGCCAATATTGGGAGCATCTCCTGGCCAAATACTGCAGGTAAGGGATCCGAAGCTGGTGGCTTGATTGGCTGCACCTGCCCATAATCCATTGCCACCTTTCTTTGGGTCATCAGTGACGAGATCGAGTTAAGGAAATCGAGCAGAGTCAGCCCAAAGTAAAAACTGGGCAGACAATCAGAAATGATAAGCTTAATTTTCAAATGAGGGTGTCATGGTTCCGATAGATGAAACCAATTAAAAGAACTTCAAGGCAAGGATTTCTTCTTTTAAGAACATTTTATTCAGGAAACAAAGTATCGGCACTTACATAGTTGAACCCAAGACTGAGATTTCCTCCCCCCAGATACAAAGTAACAAGTTGCATTTCCCACCCCCCAAAAGCTGTCATAAATCGGTCTCTCTTTGGGCAACCTTGACTAGAATAGAGCTGGAAGGGACCTTGGAGGTCTTCTAGTCCAGCCCCCTGCTCAAGCAGGAGAACCTATACCATCTCAGACAAGAGGTTGGCTCTACCTAAAGCCAAAGGGATCCTGGGACCCTTCCCCTTATACAGGGAATCCGATGGGTCCGTTGTGGTCAGACGGAGACGGAAGACCGGGGAGAGACGGAAATATCTGGGGACACGGAGTAGGAAGAGGGACCCTCTTCCTCTGACCTCGCCTTCCTTCTGCCCTCCCAATGCAGGCTCTACTTCCTTCGGAACAAGGAACGGATCAGCGTCTCAGCCGCCTCCAAGCTCTTGGCCAACATGCTGGCCGAATACCGGGGCATGGGGCTCTCGGTGGGCAGCATGGTGTGCGGATGGGACAAGAAGGTAATGGCTGGCAGGGAGGAAAGGAGGGAGAACAGAGGGGCCAGGGGGACTTGGGGAAGGGAAGGGGAAGAGAGAAGAGAAAGAAAGGGAGGACAAGGCAGGGCAAGGGAGGGGAGGAGGGGGGGAGGGGAGGGCGGGGAGGGGAGGAGGGAAAAGGGACGAGAAGAAGAAGAGGGGAGGGCAAGGCAGGGCAAATGGAGGGGGAGGAGATGAGAGGCGGGGAGGGGAGGGGGAAGGGACGAAGAGAAAAGGAGGGAGGGCCAAGGCATGGCAAGAGGAGGGGGAAGGGAGGAGAGGCGGGGAGGGGGAGGAGGGGAGGAGAACAGAAGAGAAGGAGGGGAGAGCAAGGCAGGGCAAGAGAGGAGGGGGAGGGGAGGAGAGGCAGGGAGGGGGAGGAGGGAAGGCGAAGAGAAGAGAAGCATGGCTATTCTAGCAGAAAATCAAACAGAGGAAGGCTGGGTGTTTAGGCATCAGCTTTGGAAGGGAGGGTTGAGGGTTATCTGGGAGGGCAGAGGTGCCCAAAGTGTGGCCCACACACAGCCTAAGTAAGTGATCCTCCCTTCTGGGCCCCGGAGTGAAAGGGTGAGCCTTTTCAGTTTTAGGAGGGGGGAGGGTTACAGGGTTTTTTTTAGAAGGATAAGATGGCTTGTCCAGGTAGCTGTCTTGGCAGCAGTACAGAAACGGTTTGCCATGGGTTTTTTTTTCTGGACTGTTTTTCCTCTTTATAATGTTTTATCCCACCTTTATTATTTGTATAGATAACGTAAGGTGGCAAACATACCTAATACTCCTTTCTTCTCCTATTTTCCTCACAACAACAACCCTGTGAGGTGGGTCGGGTTGAGAGAGAGTGACCGGCCCAAGGTCACCCAGCTGGCTTTCACGGCTAAGGCGGGACTAGAACTCACATTCTCCTGGTTTCCAGCCGGGTGTCTTCGCCACTAGATCAAACTGGCTCTGCTTTCACTTTCACTTCTTAGACTAGCTCGGGAATTTCTTGGTGGTCTCCCACCCAGAACTAATCGGATCTAACTGCATCAGTCTAGATTGACCAGGCACTGCGTTGGGTTACTATTGAACTGAGTCGTGTCCTGCCCATGTCTGGAGTGTAACCCTCAACCACACCCTGGAGCAAGGAGTGAGGCTGCTGCGCTCTGGACAGGGCTGGGCCACACAATCCCACAGGGAAGGTAAATGAAGGCAGAGCTGCAGAGAGTTACGGTTTCCTCCCTTTTCAGGGCCCTGGTCTCTACTACATTGATGATGGAGGAGCCCGGCTGAAAGCCCCCCTTTTTTCCACGGGAAGCGGAAACACGTATGCCTATGGAATCCTGGACAGTGGACACCGGCCCGATCTTAGTGTGGAGGAGGCCTACGAACTCGGCCGAAGGGCCATCTGCTATGCCACCCATCGTGACTCCTATTCGGGCGGCGTGGTAAACAGTACGTTTCCCCAAGCAGCCACTGGGTTCTTTAGGCATGGGGGGAGGGGCAGAGGCTAGTTTTGCACTGTCCCTTACTGACCTTCTGCCGGTGTCTCGATCCTTCAGTGTACCACATGAAGGAAGATGGCTGGATCCGTGTCGGGCGGACGGATGTCAGCGACCTGCTCCACCAGTATTTGGAGGAGAAGAAATGAGATGGGCAGATGTCCACAAGCACGGAGATCTTCTGACACTCAGGGCTGACAGAGAGGAAAGGGATGGGGGACCGTCCCCCCTGTCTTTTCACGGGGCAACAATAAACCGCATTTGAGCTCGTTTTTCTTTTGGCTCTTGATTTGTAATTTAAAAGTTGTCTGGATGTCTGAACGAGAATACCTCCCTTTGATGGTGGAAAATAAGATTGGTACTATTGGAAACTCCCGTTTTGAATCTTTAGAACAGGGGTCCCCAATCTGTGGGCCACATCCCACTACACAGTCCGTGTCCCATACGCAACCGGGCCGTGTGAGTGGCTGCCTGTTGTGCGTGCATGCGCGGGCACAACCCCATTTGTGCAAGCATTGTGGGTGCTTGCAGCCCCACTCACATAAGCATTGGGGGTGCTCGGGGCCTCCACACAAAAGTCGGGCGCGCGGAGCTCCACTCGTGTGAGCGTCGCAGGCACTTGGGGCCTCATTCTTGTGAGCGTTGCGGGTGCTGGTGCCCCATGCGAGCGTTGTGAGTGCTTGGGGACTCATGAGGCCGTTTGGGACTTCACTTACACGAGCGCTTGGGGCTTCATTCACATGAGCGTCGCAGGCACTCGCAGCCCCATTTGTGCAAGTGTCGTGGGTGCTCGGGGCCTCACTCATGCGTCACGGGTGCTTGCTTGAGGCCTCATTCATGCGAGCAGTGTGGGTGCGCTTGGCCCCACTCACGTGAGCAATAGATGCTCGTGCCCCTGCCCCTCCCAGAAAACCATCCCCTCTTTCCCCCCTCCCCCCTCCAGGCCACCAACATGGAAAGGTTGGGGAACTCTGCTTTAGAGCACTGACCCCCAACCTTTGGGGCACCAGGGTCCGGTTCTGTGAAGAGAGGTTTCTCCACGGACCCGAGGAAGCATAGTTTTGCTTGCTGCCTGCATCCTGTATGGATGGGGCTTCATTTATTTGCACAGGCCGGTTTCTGGTATGCTGCTGTTGAAGGAAAAGTCTTCATCATGGTACAGTCCAAGCCGGGAAGAAACAACATGGCGACTGCTTTAGACAGACGGTTGCAGTTTATTGAAGAGGAGAGCCAGACAGAAAGATGGCTCTGGAAGAAAAGAGAGAGAGCACATGTAGGGAGTGGGTTTTTATACCCTCTGGGGCTCTTGAGGTTGTTTCCTGTTCCTGTTTGAGGCTTTGTATTTCCTGTGTCATGTACTTTGACCTGAGTCTGAGTGTGCCCCTTTGGCATCTGTGGGTTAATCCTATTATGTCTTGTCTTAGAGTTTGGGTGGGGTATGTAGATTTTAGGTGTCTTTGTCTTCCTAAGCTTCTAGCTTCAACCTTCCTGAATGGTTTACATCTGTATTTCTACAGAGCTGGTTTCTGCTTGGGGGAGGGAAACTTGGGGCTATTAAGAAAACGGCATGCTTTTCTGCTTCTTTAAGATCCTTTGAGGAAATATATTTTTCTGCCCTTTTAATATTTCCTTCTCTGGAGGGCTGATCTTCCCATACTGCGAACCGATGCAGGTCCACAGACTGGAGGTTGGGGACCGCTGCTTTAGAGGGAACTCAAATTTTATTCCTATTATACATACACACACCACTCCCAACTGCACTAGATAGGGAGTTTTCTACGCAGATTCTACCCACACGGGTTTCCTGGCAAGTTGCTCAAGTGGCACTACTGACGAATTCAAGCATGGAAGGAAACGCTGGATCGCAACTTAAAATAATCCATTTAAAAATGGAATGCAGGTTTGCAGGATGTTGGCAGTCAGAAGACAAGCAAGTGATCAAAGAACACGAGGCAGAGAGCAGGAATCACTCTTTGGGGAAAAGTAAATGCGAATCCCCTCAAGAATTATGATTATAAAGATGCATTTTTAATTGTGTATAATTTGTTCCTCACTTCTAGTTCCTTAGAGGATTGAAGAGATGCTTTCATTGAAGGGGGGCAGAGTTAATACTTACACCCAGAGTTCGGCAATTCTCTTCCAGGAATTTCAATTGCTGGGTTTGTTAAGGAAACACTTTGAATTGTGACAGGATGCCTGAATGGAGCAAACAAATAAATTCACCCCGGGTCCTTTTTTATGTTTGGAATTTTAGAAGGTTTTAATTTAATTAAGGCAGGGTAGGCAACCTTGGCTCCTTTATGACTCGTGGACTTCAACTATGCTGGCTCAGGAATTCTGGGAGTTGAAGTCCATGAGTCATAAAAGGGCCATGTTTGAAGACCCCTGAATTAAGGGATAAAACAGATGAATGAAGCATAGTGACTGTCTCACTTCCTTCCTGAGCTCCTCCCCAAATTGTCTTTGGCTCCACCCCTTTTGCAAAAGCTGGGAGGGGACATGAAACACGCCCCGGTTGTGCTCCTCAATTTACAACGGAAATGGAAGAGCAGGTGTGATCGTTGTAAACATCCACCAAGGAGCTAGGATAGTAGAGTTTGGCAAAAATATGGAATAATAGGATTGTTTCTGGGCAGGAGAAGGCCCAGAAGGCTCTCATAAAGAATCTGTATTGCCATCAGGTAGCAAATGTGAGACTAGGCCAAAAATAGCTGATGCAGAAATAAGAAGAGGGATCAGACAGGGATGTATTCTGTCTCCACTGTTGTTCAATATCTACTCTGAATCAATCTTCAAGGAGGCACTGGAGAACATCGATGCTGGCATCAAAGTAAACGGTGTTTGGATCAACAACTTAAGATATGCTGACGATACAGTTCTGCTTGCCAGTAAGCATGAAGACCTTCAGCTCCTCATCAACAGAATCACAGAAATATTTGAAAAATACGGGTTGAAGCTTAACACCTCAAAAACCAAGATCGTGGTCGTCAGCAAACAACCCGTTAACTTACCACCAGTAAATTCGGAAGGAACACCACTAGAAAAAGTTGAAAGGATCACGCACCTCGGTTCTAATTGACATGAAAGCTGGGACATGACAGCTGAAGTAAAGACAAGGATAGAGAAAGCTCGAACAGCATTCTTCAAAATGAAAAAGGTCTTCTGCAGTCACGATATAAGCCTAAGACTGAAAATCAGGCTTGTCAGATGCTATATTTTTTCTATCCTGCCTTATGGAGCAGAGAGTTGGTCTCTGACAGAAGGGCACCTGAAGAGACTAGAAGCATTTGAAATGTGGATTTACAGGCGGCTGTTACATATAAGCTGGGTTGACAAGATCAGAAATGAAGAGGTGATAAGCCGCCTGGGAAAGCCAAGGGAAATCATCAAAACAATTAAAAAACTAAAATTAGAATATTTCAGACATGTGATGCGACACCCAGAAAAATACGGCATACTCCATTTAATCCTCCAGGGAAAGGTTGAAGGCAAATGAGGTCCAGGCAGAAGAAGAACATCATGGCTTCAAAATCTAAGGGACTGGTTTGGACAAAACTCAGCAGCACTTTTTCGTGTGGCTGCTGATAAAAACAGGATCACCAACATGATCTCCAACGTCCGATAACGGATATGGCACAAGAAGAAGGAGAAGGAGAAGGAGAAGGAGGAGAAGGCGATCAAAAGTTTTCGTTCGTTTATTTGTTCCCAAAAGAGCGGGCAGCTCACGATAATTAAAAGGATACTTTTAAACATTAACTGTCTGGATAAAACTACAGGTAGTCCTGGACTTACGACCACAATTGAGTTGTTAAGTCAGTTTTGTCCCGTTTTATGACCTTATCGTCCAGTTACTGTAAAATAAAACAAGAGAGAGCGGGCGTTTACTAGGCTTGCACAGCGGAACGCGGGCGCCATCTGGCGGTCACCGGGCTGGAAGAAGCAGGGAGGAAAGCGGAATTTCCCTTTCGAAATCGAAAGCAAAAGCGCCGCGGTGGGGGATTTTCGGCTCTGCGGAGGCGGCGGTGGGTGAGGCGAATTTTGGGGACACAGAGAGAGAAGCTCGGCTCGGCTCGGCTCGGCTGAAACGAGGCTTCGGATCGAGAAGGAACAAACGCCCGCGACGGAAGGGCTTTCCCGGCCGCGGCAGGAAGGTGAGAGGCTGGGAAAAGGACGGAGGGTTGCATTGATCTGGACGACTGAGCGGCTGCGGAGGTGCGGGGGACTCCACTCCCCATCATCCCCATCCAGCACGGCTGCTCATGGTTGGGTGCGAATTACGGGGAACGCAGTCCACTTAAGTAGCTGCGTAGTCAACTCCGATTTCCTGCCTGCTTAAGAACTAACCCGGACGCGTTTCGTCCTGCTTTACGCGGGATCTAAACTTTTGCGGTCCTCTTTTGCGTCGCGCCTCTACTCCGGAGGATGGGAGCGGGATTCAAATCCTTACTAGCCTAAACGAACCGACCTGGATATTCAAACGCTTCTCTCACAGTTCTGGGGTTTCTTGCCAAGGAAACTGAACGAAGAAGCAATCTAGAATTAAGGAGAATTTTCCTAACAGCGGGAACAATTAACCAGTGGAACGGCTTGCCTTGGGAAGTTGTGGGTGCTCCATCACTGGAGGTTTTTAAAGAAGAGACTGGACAGTCACTTGTCTGGAATGGTATATATAGGGTGTCCTGCTTGAGCAGGGGGTTGGACTAGATGACCTCCAAGGTCCCTTCCAACTCTGTTATTCGGATTTCAGCCTTCATGAGCAGTGCTGGGGTGCCTGTGGGAACGGAGGACGTGTGGCAGAGCTGAAAAGTGTCACGTTTAACCAAAGAAACCTAAAAGTGATTGTGAATTTGAACTTTCCCCAAGTTGCCACGTGACCTGCTGCACTCAGAATAAATAATTTAGGCCAAGGAATCTGTTGCTGGGAAGTCAGCTGATTAGATGCAAGATCTTGGGTGGTACAGTATTGGGAGACAGTTTAATTGAATTCCTTCTCTTTCTCTTTCTCTTTCTCCTCCTCCTCTTCTTTCCCTCCTCCTCCGCCTCTCCCTCCTTCTCCTCCTTCTCTTCTTTTCCTCCTCCTCCTTCCCCCTTTCCCCCTCAAATGTCTTCTGCAGTGATCCTCCTCTTAAATCCACAATCCCCTGATTCCCATAAACAGTAATCCCTCCCTCTCTCTCCCCAGAGCCCCGTCAGCAAGATGCCGGTCCCTGTCGTGTTTCAGGCAGTTCCCCTGCTTTTCTGCGACCGAATCCTGCTCTCCTTGCTGAATGGATGGAGCCCCTCCCTGGTCCCCCTGGGGGTCTCAGCGGCTTGGCTGGAGGCCGCTCTCCGACTGCTGGTTCTCTGGGGGGTCAGGGGCCTGCTCTCCGTGGGTCGGACCTCCCCGATGTCCTTTTCCACAGTGGCTGCAGTCAGCATCCTGCCCCCTTTGTACCTGTTGGTGGGACATTGGCTTGGGGACCCTCCCCTCCTGGTCTCTTCGGCTGCTTGGTCTTGGTGGCTGGCCATCTACGGGGCGGTGGGCTTCTCCCAGCTCCTCTGGGGGATCCTGGCAGAAGGGCCAAGCACAAAGGAGTCCCGGAAAGAAGACAAGGCCACCCTTTGGAAGATGCTCAAGCTTTTCCGTCCAGACAAGCTGTATCTCACTGGCGCCTTCTTGTTCCTCGTCCTGGCGGTGATTGGTGAGTCGGTACTGGGTTAATTCATTCTCTATGTTGCAGGATAAATGAATAGAACAGTGGTGGTGAACCTATGGCACGGGTGCCAGAGGCGGCACTCAGAGCCCTCTCTGTGGGCACGCGCGCCGTCACCCCAGTCCTAGGCCTTCAGCTGGGTTTTATAAAACCTTTTCGCATTAGGCCTCCCCCGCCGTGTGCAAAAAAAAAAAAGTTCAGTCAATTTCAACTTCTCGCGGGGAAAAAAAAGATCTTGCAAAGTTGGAATTGATTGAACTTTTTAGTCCCACCCAGTCTGCCGTTACCACTGCAGCCATGCCCACCCAATTGGCCACACCCACCCAATGGGCCACGCCCAGCCAATGGGCCACGCCCAGCCAATGGGCCACGCCCAGCCAATGGGCCACACCCACTCGGCACTCGACGATGCATAAGTGGGTTTTGGGTTGCAGTTTGGGCACTCAGTCTCTAAAAGGTTCGCCATCACTGGAATAGAATAATAACTTTATTGTCACCTTGAATGTACACTCATCGGCATACATTAAAATGACATTTCATTGCACACAGGTCTCAAAAGAGTCACCACCTCCGATATACACTACATAAATATGCCATAAATTAAATAAACAAACAAACAAACAAACAAATAAATAAATAAATACAGAATTATGCATAGGCCCATGTATATTATATGACACAGAGAAACAATAGCCTAGTTCGGGTTATGTATACGTGTGCATGGCGAGAAACACGAATCTTGCGAGTACCACAAATAGTCACCAGGGCTGCAATCACCCCATACACTAAAGAAAATAACTCAGTTGCGAACTGGTCACCAAAAGGTCTTTAATAGACCTGACCTCAGTCTTTGAAATTCTGCCGCTCGTTTTGACGTTCTCCCTGAATCCCCTCTGATTCCCTTCTTGGTTGCCTCCTGCCACGGAGCAGTTCCTGCCCAGATAAAATGTGGAATTCTGGAGGCTTTGGCCATTGGCTCTGAACTTGCTTTCGCCAGGGCGTGTCCTGTTTTCCAGGATGAAAAGAGATACAGACAGGAAGACAGGATCTTCCAAACTCTCCATTCAGCCCTTTCAGTGTCCAATTCGAGCATCTTTGCTCCCATCCTGAGGGGCTGCCCCATTCTTTCCATAGTTGGGGCAGGAACCCTGGATCAAAAAGCTCATGGTTTCCTTCCATTTCACAGAACAGATGTACCATTTGCAGTGTTTATATGTGTGTGTGTAGGGGGGTGCCTTTCCTGATAGAGGTCCTACATCACCACCTCTGTTCTTGCCCCCCCTCCTTGCAGGTGAAACGTTTGTGCCCTATTACACCGGGCGTTTGATTGACATCCTGGGCACCAAATATGACGCAGAAGCCTTTTCCACAGCCATCTCTCTACTCTTCCTGATCTCATTTGCAAGGTGAGCTTATTCCAGGCCCCACCAGCACCTTTGCTTGCAGCTGCCCTTAAGTACATATCCAGGATTATGGTTCTGTTGTCGCCCGGCATCTTGTTCACAAGGCAGTACAAGGAGATGATCACGTTGGATGAAGTTGCCTTCATGGAGATACTGGGGCATTCCCCCCCCCCTTGCCAGCTGTAAGGAAGCTATTGACTGTTGCCTTCTTTGGGGATGTTTTTTTTAAAAACTTCCTAGTGTAACCTCTGCTCTGGGATTTCCTAGTGGCCTCCTGTCCAAATGCCAGCCAACTTTGATGCCGCTTGTCTTTTTGAGATCAACTGAGCTCAGCCAGATCCCTGCTGCAAATGTGGTTTTGATCTTGGCTTTGTCAGTTTTTTGGTCCCAAAGCTACTTACTCCAGGGGAGATGTCTTTTCCCTTCTGGCCTGCCAGTGAAAGGCCGAGTGAGGCCTAAAAGAACAAAACTCAACCAATGTTTTAAGACTTCAAGAAAGGTCTGAAAATCAGGTTGTTCTCTGGAGTCCTCCTGAAGCAAAGCTTAGCCCTTGCTTTCTTCTTAGCTGCTTGTCTATGGAGACTCATGGTTGTCCCAAAGCTGATTTTTTTCAGGAGGCAACTGGATTTCCTTGTGTTTTTTTTTTTGAGGACATTTCGCTTCTCATCCAAGAAGCTTCTTCAGCTTTGACTGGATGGTGGGGAATGGAAGGATTTATATTCCTTGCAGGCAGCTGGTCATTTGCATTCTTTTAGAGAGTCGTTGAGGCCACTTGGAGGTTTACCTGTGTCCTCAGGGTCACCTGAGCAGTGCAAATGTGTGTGGAGCCTGCTTGGCTGCAGGATGTTTTCTGCCCTGTGTCCCAAAGGTGCTTTTTTCAGGAGGCAGCTGGACTTCCTTGTTTTTTCTTTGAAGACATTTCGCTTCTCATCCAGAGCTGAAGAAGCTTCTTGAATGAGAAGCGAAACGTCTTCAAAGAGAAAACAAGATAGTCCAGTTGGCTCCTGAAAAAAGCACCTTTGGGACATCCTTAGCTGCTTGTTTTGCAACCTGGCAGAAGTCTAACCAGTTAAAACTTGTGATCTATCCCTGGCTTTCACTTGAATGCAAATCTGGAAAAAAAACAAAAAAAAAGCTTTCTAAAGGAACGTCCCGTTCTTGCCTGGTATCAGGGATCTTAGTTGCTGATTTAAATTCAACATGAAAATGAAAGCCGTTTCAGAAGGGGAAAGAGCATCAGAAGTAACTTAATCTCAAACGGTGGGATAGATCTGTCCGTGTGAACGTTTCTTTCTATTTTTTTTTTTTTTGCACCCGGGTCAAATCCGGTACGTGCTCATACATGGAACTGTGACTCAGTTTCCATTGGTGAAGCAGGAACCAACCCCCCCCCCCCTTTGCTGTTTTTCCTTTCTAGCTCCAC